>JAGFNQ010006042.1:267402-709578 GCA_024364735.1 Boesenbergia rotunda
TGCATTGGACTTTAAAGGTAGTTGGTGCAAATTTCTGTGCTTAGCTGAGTTTGCCTACAACAATAGCTATCAGGCCACCATCAGGATGGCACCTTATGAGGCATTATATGGCAGGAAATGTAGATCACCCATATGTTGGCAAGAAGCTGGTGAGAAGAAAGAGATGGATCAGGACTAGACAGCCAGACTGAGCTTATAGATGAGACCACTCAGGCTATCCAGACGATCCGCCAGAGGATTGAGGCTGCCCAGAGTAGACAGAAAAGTTATGCTGACACACGCCGTAGGCCACTTGAATTCCAAGTTGGAGATTCAGTATTTCTCAAGGTCGCTCCTATGAAGGGAGTGATGAGATTTGGCAAGAAGGGCAAGCTGAGTCCTCGCTACATAGGACCCTATAATATTATAAAGAGAGTTGGGAAGGTAGCCTATGAGCTGGACTTACCAGAGGATATGTCAGCTATCCACAGTACATTTCATGTCTCTATGCTAAAGAAGTGTATTCACGACCCTAGCCAAGTGATTCAGCCCCAGTCAGTACAGATCCAAGAGGATCTTAGCTATGAGAGCAGACTGACACAGATAATGGACAAAGCAGTTAGAAGATTAAGAAACAAAGAAGTGCCCCTAGTGAAGGTCATCTGGCAGAATCAAAAGCATGAGGAAGCTACTTGGGAACGTGAAGACAGTATGAGAGAAAGATATCCAGAATTATTCTAAGTTCGAGGACGAACTTTTCATAAGGTATGGGGGATTGTAACGCCCCAAAATTCCCATTTTTAGTTCTTAAAGTCCTTAGAATTATTTAAAAATAGTTTAGAAATATTCTAGATATTTTTAGGGATTTTTAGAATATTTTTATGGAATTTTTCGAGTCCGTTTAGTATTTTAAAAAGGAAAAAAAAAAGAAAGGGAGAAAAATCGATAAGGGCAGCAGGGGGTTCGAACCCGCGACCAGCACGAAACCAGGCAAGCGCGCGACCAGCCAGGCTAGGGTATCAAACACAGCAAAGGATGGAGAGACATATATTTAAGTTGTGGTTAGGTCAATCCGCCCCATAAATATAAATAGATAAGTTAAGAGAGGAAATTGGATTTTTGGGTTTTCCCTCTTCCTCACCCTAGCCGCGCGACCCTTCCCCTCTCCTCTCTTGGGCGAAACAACACCAAGGCCAAGAGGGCCGGCCAAGGCTCTCCTCCGAGAGATATTCCTATATTCGGGATCCCCGCGACGAGAGGAACGCGTAGGCGCGAAGAATTCTCCGAGATCTCAAGTTTCTCCCGAGTCCTATACGTCAATCTTGGTTGTAAGTCCAAGATATCAATGTAAGTACTGCTCACCTGCAGTAAGAGGTGGTTTTTCCACAAGAATTTCCCTTAAAAGTTTTTAAAAGAGATATTTCCTTTTTGTTTGAGTTTTTGCATGTGATCTTAGTTCATTATATGCTTATATATGTTTGATTAAGCACCCTATGTGAGTTTAGGGTCCAAGAAAAGCTATGAGAAAAGAAAAGAGAAGATAAAGATAAGAAAAGAAAAAGGCCAAGGCCTTAAGAAATCCCCAAAAGTCAAGACTTAGGGATTTTAGCACGCAAGGTGCTCAAGAAAATGCCAAGGCATTTACAGATAAGAAAGAAAAGAAAGAAAAGCTATTTTATTTTCTAAGGCCAGTACCCGGCGTCCAAGGGCGTCGTTAAAGAAATCCAGGTGTCCAATTCCAAGGTCTTGGCCCTGGTAGACCAAGGTCTGCTCTATTAGGATTGGTGGCTCGCTACCCCAACCTTTTAGGGAACGCGCATATGAGATGGTACTTACGTCTTCAATGGATCCAAGTGATTATTATTTTCAAGTATATGCTTTAGCAAAGTTTAGAAAGTTTAAGAAAGTTTTCAAAAGTTAAAGAATAGCTAAAGTTTCAAGTTGAGCCAAGAAAAGTAAATTGAGATTTATTATTACTTGAGTATGCATGTTTTGAGTTATACATGTTCTTAGTTTTCTTTCAAGCATATTAGTATCTCATATGATTTTCATATTGTTCTAGAAGCATATTTGCACATTTCGAGATTTTGTGAGCTAGATAGTACTTACTAAGCTTTTTGCTTACTAGTTGCATTTCCTCTTACTGCAGATAAAGGTAAAGGCAAGCAATTCTGAAGGAAGGCGACGAGGCGGTGCTGAGTAAAGTGTGTGTGGTGGCTGATTTTGGAGAGATCTTTGAGACGAGACAATTTAGTTATTTGAATTACAATGTTATAGTTTATTCAAATTTCAAGTTCTAGCTTTATGGAGTTTAGCGAACATTTAAGCTTTGAATAGTTTTACATGCTCAATTTCTTAGGGTGAAGATTCCATGTCATTTCATTTAGCCTACATATTCTTATGATTGCATTGGATGAGTAGAAATGTGAGTAATTGGAGATATTGATACTTTGTTAGAGAAATAGATGCATGTGCCATGGTAGTATCAATTTCTCCTTGAATCAAGTTTTTACTTCTTAAATATGTTTAGAAAAGTTGCATTCACATTTCATAATGCTTTAGCAAGGTTATAGAACATATATTTGGTGTTATGAATACATAGGAGTCAAGATTGGTACAAACTTTATTGTTAAAGTTTATATAACTTGAATAGTTTATTTTCTTCCGCAAAAGTCCTAATTTCAAGTTTATGGATCCGTTTTGATTGACTAAATTGATTTGAAAACTGGTATAGAGTATAGAAATGGTGTCATGGTTCTATATGGTTGGAAAGTATAGGTTTGGTGGAGCTTTGAAGCAAATGCCGAAACCTGAAATTCTGATTTCAGGCCTATCAGTCGACTGATGCAGTATCAGTCGACTGATACCCGAAGTGTGAGTTGGGCGAGGTAAGTTTCAAAAGCTTCAATAAGTATTATTTAACGGGTTTTGAGAAAGGAGGTGTGATATATTATCATGCATAATCACTTAAGTTAGAATATCATTGTTAGATGAATTTAAAAGTTTAAAAAAAAAAAAAGATTTCCGCATTTTTAGTCATGCATCAGAAGTCGAGAAGTAGAGAAAAGTAACGATCCGTCTAAGGTAGAAGAAGGCGGGTCGCTACAGTGATGGCAATTTTCGGAAACAAGCAACCTTAAAACAATTGCTAGCTACAAAATTCAGTAATCAAACATTTAAACAAACTCAACTCAAACTAGCTACAATTTCCGGAAGTAACAAATGCAAAGAAAATTCAGAAGTAGCCTAATCCAATTCTAGCTGATTTTAGACACCATAGCACAATAAAAATACCATATAACTTGATACAAAACAGTGCCTAAGCTGCCCTTGATACTAAGTGCCGAAATTGAACAAACTTGATACAAAGGAGAAGAAAACTCATGTGCCAATACAGAAATTTGATACTAAGTGCAAGAAATGAATTGTTATTTGATATGCAAGGGCAGAGCTACAACTGATGTGAAGCAACTGATGTTGAGCAAATAAATGTGAAGAAATAACTCCAATGCAGAGATAGAACGGGCAGAAATAAATTCAGCTGACGTGCAGAAATGGTTTGAATGCAGAAATGAAATGAACTGCTTTATAAACTGAATGCAGAAATGCAGTAACTAATTAAGTGAAGAACTAACAGATGCAAGCTGAAATTGAATCACTAATCTAAATTCAGAAAAGCTTAAGAAGAGCTAATGGTTACTTGGCATAAATTTCAGAAAGGACAAACTGAACATGCTAAACTATAACTAGTACGCAAGCTGGAGCTTAATGCAGGAATTGATAGAAAGTGCTATGCAAATGGAACAATGCTACCATGGAACTTCAGAAGAATAACTAAGACTCGTGGGATACGAAATCCAGAACCCAAAGTAAGGTCTGATACGCAAGAACAGAACCAGAAAACTGATACGCAAGCAAATTAATCAGAAATGCAGAAACGGAAGTTGGCACACAACCAAAGATCTGATACACAAGCAATTAATAGGAATGAAACTGAAACTAAAAGCAATTGTGCATAAAACAGCTCACTAGCTACTTAACTTGAAGAATTTAAACCTAATTAAGCGAAAACAATTCAGTAAACAAAGTTGGACATTCTGAAACAGAGACAATAACGAAACAAGCTGCAGAAATGGAAATTACAGCTAAAAAACTGAAATTAACTAAGGAAACTACTCCTCAATCCCTTCCCTAGCTCAAGAACTCCTTGTTCGTCACACAAGGGCAAGTCTCGAACCTGTAAGCTCCACAAACCATCGAGAATCAGTCTCTGCGAATCAAATCCGAGCTCAACTCTGCTCAATCTGAAATTCCCATTCGATTCCTTCAATTCAGCTGCGTCCAAGTGCGCTGGTGATTTGGGGATGATCAGAACACTCTAGGGAACCCCTCTATATAGCTCCGATGGACGAAAATTGAGCGCAACTGAGATCGAAGGCAGCAAATAGCAGAGCTGAGGAAACCTCACTCAGCTCTGTTTCTTGGGCAATTTAGAGCTGGAAACTTCACTAAAACCTCATCTCGATGATCCAGAACTCGATCTAACAAAGGAATAGAGTGGTCGTGCCTCGGAAATGAAGAAAACTTGAAGAAAATGAAGAACTATCAAAGACGAAGGTGTTTGCGGCGAAGACGTGACGAAGACGCAGTGTGGAGAAAATTTGATTAAGTACTTAGGAATGAACGACCGAGATTGATTTGGATTGATCCAACGGCTGAAGTTGCTCTGATCAAACCCAAAATTTGATGATGTTAATCAAGGGTCAAGATCTGCCTCGGGGTAGCTCGGATCGTCTAGATCTACAATGGATGGCCCAGATCAACCTGATCTTTAAATGGACAGTCTAGGGCCCTCTGAGCTTGATCCAACGGTTAAATGATCTCTGATTGGGATGAAAATCTCAGATCTTGACCTTAGTGCTTGATCAGCCATACCCCTAGCTCGGATTGACTCAGATGGTCCCAGATGGCTCAGATCTAGCCGCTTTTGAATCGGACATCCCAGATTAATCTGAAGCTTGATCACTCGATCCGGGTCCACTTCCGACTCAAGTTTGACCCAGTATGCCCTAGGTCCATGATCCTTTCATGCCTACAAAAATAGATCAACAATTTAGTGGCAAAATAATTCAAATATATCAAAATTTGTAATTAAGTCCAAAATAGCAGTAATTCCTATAACCTAGAATAAATGCAAGATTAAGCAAGAAAAACATTGGTCAAACATGGATTTTAGCAACTAAAATAATCAACAAAATAATACTTATCAGGCACTACAAGGATAAGTGTTCACTAGGAAAAAAGGAGGTAAACCCTAAACCCGAGCCCATTCATTTAAAATCTAATGTTGGTTGTAGGGAAAAGAAGGAAAAGAAACACATTAGGTGCTACACGTTTGGGGAGCTAGGACATTGCCATACCAAATGTCTAAGAAAATGAGAACTCAAGAAAATAGAGCATTTAAGAAAATGGGAGAAAAAGGAGAAGAGAAGAAGCTCACATCAAGGGGGAGCTACAAGGGTAAGGGAGGTAATCCCTAACTTTAAGTTTAAATGTAATTCAAATTTAAACTCCTCCATGCATGTTAGAAATGAGGTCAATTATTTATCCATGCGTAATTTTGGTTTTAAGTATAATGATAGGAATAGGGTTAACAAGGTAGATCAAAACCTAGAAAGGTCATGCATCATGATAAATCCAAGACCTTTGGACCTATGGATCAAAGCACAAATCCCAAGTAGGTGAGACATATGCCTAGGAAGGTGGGTAGGTCTAAGAATGTTCAAGGAGGGCATGTTCGTTCTAGAGTTGAGAACCTAGAGAGGGAAAATCAAGTCTTGAGGGTAAGACTTGAAGAAATGGAGAAAACCCTAGGTAGATTCACTATTAGATCTAAGAGTTTAAGTATGTTGTTGGGTGGTCTAAAACCCAACGAGGATAGATCGGGGTTAGGATACTGATTTAAGGTGTCACGCCCCGAGACCCAGGAGCCGATATTCCAATATAAAATCGGACAGCATCTCCCCTGTTCGACGGACAATTTACACATACATACAATATCCAAACACACACGCAGATAATAATTTAGCCTCAGGCCTCAAAACCAAGACATAAACTGACCATAACACAAAATAAATCATACCTGACTGCGGACCGGTCCGACTTCCAACGAAAACAACAAACATAGTCCATCAGAGGACTCAAAAATACAGTACCAAGATAAATGAAACACAAATACCAATTCCACGACATAAAACAAATACAAACTACATAATAAGCTGTAAAGAAATATAACTACGCGGAAGCACCCATCACGGGAGTCGTAGGGACCTGGGACTGGCAACTGGGGCTCTCCTGGAGACCAATCACCCTGGAAACAAAAATATAGGCAACGGTGGTGAGTCCAAATAAATTCAGCGGATACCAGAAACATATATGCACAGCAAGCTATAAATAACAATAAGAATCATGCTGATACAGTCTCGAATATAGAGGATAAAACATAACTGAAGACTAAGGGAAAATACATACCAGAGCTCGTCTATCCTACAGATAGGTGTAATCAATCCTCTATATAACCTCAAGAATGATACACAATCCCAAATGTGTATGTCACCTGTAAGGGCATGTCAAATATATATAACACTCAAACACAACAAGCACCTACAAAGGTGCAATGCATCCTATACACCCGATGCAAGGATCTGTTCTGTACGCACCTCAGCCACCACCAGATCGGCGGTCGGGTGAACAAAAAACAGACAAGACAACCACTCATGGTTGCTTAGAGAAGCCAAACCCTTGTGGCCTACAACATATGAAGCCCAACACTCGTGGCTATGCAGATATGATGCCCAGCAGGCTGTGCAAGTATGTAGCCCAGCACCTGTGGCTATGCAAATATGACGCCCAGCACCTGTGGCAATGCAAGATGTAGCCCAACACCTGTGGCTATGCAAATATGACGCCTAGCACCTGTGGTGGATGCAATATGTAGCCCAGCACCTGTGACTATGCAAATATGATGCCCAGCAGGCTATGCATGTATGTAGCCCAGCACCTATGGCTATGAAAATATAATGCCCATCACCTGTGGCAATGCAAGATGTAGCCCAGCACCTGTGGCTATGCAAATATGACGCCTAGCACCTGTGGCGGATGCAATATGTAGCCCAGCACCTGTGGCTATGCAAATATGATGCCCAGCACTCGTGGCAATGCAAGAATAACGCCTAGCACTCGTGGCGATGCAAGTATGATGCCCAACACTCGTGACAATGCAAATATGATGCAGGCATGACTGGTGACGGGCTCAGACCTCAGGGGAGCCGATGGTCTCCATCATGATAATAGCATCGTGCTAATAGCTCAATCAATACGGGAAACCTGACTACGCGACGGGCTCAAACCCTAGGGGAGCCGATGATCGCCGTATGTAATCATACAGAGCCTACAACTCAGTATACAACCTAGAGGGTAAAGTATGCTAATGACACCCTCCTCACTAACCAGATCCTCAATTATACGCCGATAGGAAAGGTATAGGTCCAACACATGTATCCAGTTCTAACCATTCTACCCTAGGTATCCAGGCAAGGTATATCTAGAAATCAATCCAACAACAGATACCAAGTGACCTATTACTGTATCTAAACACATATGTACGCATGGCAAATATCGAGACTGTATGGAACTAAACAAGAATCATCTAAAAAGAGTAATCAACAGATATCGGATCATGATATACAAAGGCAGGTATAGCGTAGAAACCTATTGCTATCTATAACAAACTATGCATAATAGTAAGACAGTATCTAAAAAGATAAGTCAGGGGTACCCGTCTCAAAGTAGGAGTAGTCCGTATCAAGTCAGAACCTCCCGTCCAGAAGTCCAAAAGCAATCAATGTCCTGTACCAAAACAAATCTATCTTAGCTAATTGTATTATCTACCAATTAGCTAAGCCACACACTTCTAATATTGGGATCAAACCCTAACTTCGCATTAACCCAATTCACACTAAGCAAATAGCACTAAAAGAAGGAAATAGAACCACTCTTCCTTAATCAACTCTAGATCCCAAACCCATCTGCAACTCTTAACAGGGAATATCCAAGACCAAATCCATGTACAGAGCAAATCACCAAACCGAGCAATACCCATGAAGCTCAAGATCACATCTCTGTCCAAGAACTGGATGAAAATCCACATACACTCAACACACGGCAAGGAGATTCCAAAAGAAACTAACCAATTATCACCAGGCACATCTCAACTCCAAGATAATCTAAGAACAGAGAAATGAATCGAAGACCCACGGTAGAAACCTAATTCCAGCCTCCAGTATGTCCAAGAAAACAAATAGAACATCCCCCAATCAAACAACCTCACGGAAGAATTGAAACACATACAGTAAAACAACAGATCAACACTTCTAAGAGTACACCCATGATTTATCAAGAACAACAGGATCAGAAGGAACAATCAAAATCATCACCGAACTCTATTACGTGACACTCGACAAAAAGGAAGAACAACTCCAATCTCCACAAAACTCAATGATCCTTACAAGTCTCTGTTGGGAACGAGATGGCTAGAGAGGGGGGGTGAATATAGCCAATCGCTTCTTCTTTGAAAGCTTAGCAAGTTTCTGCACTTGAGATTATTAATAGCACAGCGGAAGTATGGGAAAACAAAACTTGCAGAAACTACAAAACAAAACCTAACTAGCAAGATTAGCAAGATCGCTAACAAGGAGATTTTACAAGGTTCGGGGATAACTTGCCCCTACTCCTTGGCGTACCCTTAAGGTGGGCGATCCCTTGATCATCGGCAGATCAAGCCCCGGTAAACACCAGATATGAAGCAACCTCCTTCTCGGTGGAGAAACCTCCCCACAGTGTGTTTCAAAGAATGATATAGAATGAGCACAAAGAAACAACAACAAGAAGGATCTTACTCAACCACTTAGCAAGAACAAAACACAACAAGCTTCCCTGAGCTCCACCCAGTGGCGATCTCACGCAGACCCGTGTCTTCCCACTGTCGGACTCCAAGCCTCTTGTTTTCTCCTTCAAGTGCTCAAGTACGATGATTGCTTCCCAATAGCTTGCTTAGAATGATTGAAGAACTCAAGAACGGCAAGCTTGTAACGCAGGAACTGAAGAGCTCGAAAAACTGAAGAACTGATTCGTTTTATTGTTTTAAAACTCTCCGTTCCTCGTTCCTTTTTGTTTCTCCGCTAAGCGACAAGTGACAACATCTCTGTAGCTCCCAGCTACTCATCTGCCAACGCCAGCCTCTACTGAGCTATTTCTGGACTCACTGAGCTCCCCTCAGTCAAGCTCCAGCCTCAGCTCCAGTCTGTAGCTCGCCGTTGCAACCTGAGATGAGAAAGGGACAAACCTGCTCCAAGGAAAGCACTCTTTGACTTCTCCTTGAGTGTTTGAATCCTCCCCTGTCACCTGAAACTCAATCAGAGCATTAAAGCAGTAAATCAAGCAGCATATCAACATACATCAGCAAATCAGATACGATCAGACGCTCTGACCACGTCTGACAGTGAAATTTGAATTAAAGTGATCGGTCGCCAGACCGATCCAGGGTGTGTGGATCGGTCACCAGACCGATCCACTGCTTCGCTGGGATTCCCAGCTCTCGCAGCTGTACACTCCTGATCGGTCACCAGACTGATCAGGGTTAAGCCTGATCGGTCACTAGACCGATCAAAATGGATCCTGATCGGTCACCCAGACCGATCAGGGCAGATGAACAGTTACTTTTTAACCGATCAGGGCAGATGAACAGTTACTTTTTAATCAGATCCAAGATCCCTGATCGGTCACCGGACCGATCCAAGACTTTGATCAGCAGGGGAACTCACTCACCGTTTGCTCCCTGATCGGTCACCAGACCGATCAGGAGCAAGACAGCAAGGAAGCCGCCTGCTCCTTGATCGGTCACCAGTCCGATCAGACATAGCTGGATCGGTCACCAGACTGATCCACTAAGGAGCAGCGTGCCAATGTCCCTGATCGGTCACCAGACCGATCCAGTGACTTAACCCTAGCCCTCCAAGCTAGAAATTCATCCACCTTAGCCCTCCAAGCTAAGGATTTTTCCATCTAACTCTCCAAGTTGAGAATTTACACCTAACCCTCCAAGTTAGGACTTTTCACCTAGCCCTCCAAGCTAGGACTTTTCAGCTAGCCCTCTAAGCTAGGACTTTTCACCCAACTCTTCCGAGTTAGAACATCATCCAACCTAGCCCTCCAAGCTAGGCACCTGACCCTCCAAGCCAGGACTTTTTCACCTAATTCTCCAGGATGGGAATTTGCACATAACCCTCCAAGTTAGGACTTTTCACCTAGCCCTCCAAGCTAGGACTTTTCACCCAACCTTTCCGTATTAGGACTTTTCCAACACCTAGCCCTCCAAGCTAGGATTTCCCACACCTAACCCTCCAGGCTAGGATTTTTCACATCATGCCTAATCCTCGATCAGGACTTAATCATAATCATCATAATCATCATACCTAACCTCCCAGGTTAGGATTTTCCATATCATGCCTAATCCTCGATCAGGACTTAATCATAATCATCCTCCTAAACTAAAATCGTTGTCAACACCAAAACAACAATCAGGGCCAGACTGCATCAACAGTCTCCACAGCTTAGACTACGATACGATCCAAGAACCGTAAGAACCATACCAATCAACTCGATCAAATTCAAATCTGTTAAAAAAAACACAGAAAGAAACAATGCGAAAACCATCTACTCAACAAAGCAAATCCAAGCACAGAACATCTCCGATCATAGAACTGCATACATATGGTAGTTCTTACCAAGATTCGCACTGGCTTTTGAAATCATCCGAATCCTCTTCGCCTTGCCAGATCGGGGCTCGCAGGAAGGTGAGCCGTGTTGCGGAAACAGGAAGAAACGGCGAAGACAACCCTCTATAGGGATCGAGCGAGGTAGGTGAAGAAGCAAAGGAAGCTGTGGCAAAGGGCTCACCTATACGGCGCAAGGCGAGCAGACGGAGGAGGAAATGGAATTAGGGATCGACCGCTTGGGTTTGGGCTAGGGCAACGAGATTTAGTGAGTGGACTTTTGCAATTAAGCCCACTAAGTTTAATTAATTTCAACCTCATCCTTAACTTTGAGTTTTAGCAATAAAACCCCTCCAGCTTTGACAAATCCCACTCAAGCCCTTATCAGTTAATGCATAATTGCAAATCAGCCCTTAAAACTTAAGTTCAAAGCAAATTTTAGCCTTAAGTTTCAATTTAGGTCTCTCAAACCCTAAATCTTCTTCCGGATTTTTTTTTTTGGATTGCATCAAAAGTGTCGGATTTAACATAAGGTCTCCAATGCCAATGAAAGGAAATATGCTAGGGTAGCATATAATTATGGCAAGGAGGGAAAATCCAAGAATGGCAAGGGGATGCCATTAAAAGGAAAGAAAAAGGTCTTAACCAAGGACAAGGTGTCTAAGGTTAAGGTTGTAGGCCAAGAGTCACCGGAGATACACCGGTGTGACCTAGTGGTTGTTGAGTCACCTAGGGAGGTGGTTAAGGCGAAGAGCTCAAGAGGGAGCTCTACGAGTCTTTGGGATCCATGGTAAATGGATCTCGGGTGGTGTCTCTCGGAGGTCTAGATGGACCATGGAGTATGCCAAAAGAGTTAGAGACAGACTTGAGTCTCAATTCTTTGGGCTTTGCCACAATGGGTTTGAGTTTCATACATGGAAATATGACATTGGGGTCTTAAAGCATGAGAATTGGTTTTTGATGTATAAATGTCATGTAAATCAATGTTAGGAATGCATTGTTAGTTGGTATGAGCAAAGACATCAAGAGAAGACCAAAACTAGGACTTTAGGTCAAGGTTCAATTGAACCATTTAGCTAATTTTTGGATTTTATGTCAATCTTAGGAATGGTGATAGATACATTTTTGAGTGTATTTTTCCCAAGTAGGTATGGGTACCACAAATCTCTCCGCAAAATTTGGGAATTTTTGAAAATCTGTGGAATTTCTAGTGCATTTCTGAAATTGGATCAGAAATGCAGAAAGTTGGTTTTTCAGAGTGTTAGTCGACTAGCCCAGGGGGCTAGTACACTTTGTGTATGATCATTAGAAGTTAAAAGATCCAATAAGGGGGAAATTGTTGAAGTCTTTTTGATGTATGACAAAGGGGGAGAAGTGTTGGGTTTAAGTGGGAAACCAAACACGTCTTTGCAAGAAATCCTAGGTCTAGGGGGAGCTTAGGTAAAGGTGGAGCATTGTTGCTCAATTGATGGCGTAAGGGGGACCTTGGAGAGGTTCTTAAAAAGCCTTTGTAAGTCCAATGTAAGGGGAGCCTTGGGAAGGTTTTAAAAAGCTTGTTTTGGTAAAAGTCCTAACTTGGGGAGGTTAAGTGTGGGGATGCCTTGGGATAGGATCCATGCATATTTGCTATTTGTTTTTCCTAACTTAAACGTATTGCCAATCATCAAAAAGGGGGAGATTGTTGTGGCAATCTATAGTCCGGAGTGACCATGTATTTTGATGTTTGGTCAAAGGGTTTAAGTTAGGTTTATTCTTGTGATTTGATATGTGTGATTGAGTTTGCAGGACTTGGTAAGTCACACATGAAGGGCGCATCCGAGGGACGAGAGCCGAGAGAAGAGGACTCCAAGGGTAAGCCGGAGGAAGTGGACTTCAAAGGACACACGTGAAGGGTGGCATGGAGGCAAGACGAGGGTTTGCGTGCGCATCCGAGAGATGATAGCCGGTGGAAGAGGAATTCAAGGGGCGAGCCAAGTGAGTGGACTTGAAGGCATACCTGAAGGAGGGTCTTCGGCGTGAGGGAGAGTGAAATTGTAAGCTGGACAGTCGACTGGGGATGGATCAGTCGACTGCCAGTAGGGAAACTCAAACTCACCGACTGGTGGCCAGTTGACTACCCTTGGAGCAGTCGACTTGGGTGGCTGGAATTTGAACGTTGGGCTTGTAACGGTCAAATTTGAGTGGGATCAATCGACTGGTAATGGACCAGTCGACTGGTGGCAGGTTTTTCAGCCAAGAGACCTATTTAAAGGGGCTCGATTTTGACTGAGAGCTCTTGACGAAATGAGCTTGGTTAGAGCTCATTAGTAGTCTTAGTTGCTTAGAAGTGTGTCCGGGATTGTGGCGAGGTTTCTCCACCCACAAGGAGCTACACGAGTTAGTCGGAGGGCATCCGGGGAGTGATCCACTGAAGGATTAAGGGATCGTCCACCTTACGGATAGCCGTGGAGTAGTAGTATCATCTCCGAACCACATAAAGGTTGGCATTAGCATTGTTTTATTTTGTTTATTTATTATTCCTTTTGTGCTTGCTAACGTTGTAGGTAGAGAATCGAAGAAAAGCTATTCACCCCACCCCTCTAGCTTGACGACACGATCTAACAACTGTATCCTATTGTTTCTTCATAGCTTTTACAGCTATTTATCTCTATACCCGCAGAGTCCGCTTGAACTCACTATCCTTCACCAAATTTTTGTTTTCAGGTTGATGTCTGTCAGGGGGGCCCAATTGCCAACCCCATGCTTGTGACAACGTCCATTTCTAGTTTTCCACTTTACTTTTTGATTTTTCGCATGTTATATTTCATACACTGTATTAGTTAGTTGTGGACTGGTTGTTGTGTAGTTTTCTTTTATGGATTATACTTTTGAGTCCTATATTGAACTATACGCAATGTGGTTTTGCTGTGCACTTGCCAGATGGCGGCTCAGGTAAGTCCGTATTTTAATTTATAGTTATGGATGCCTTTCTTTACATGATATATTTGTATTTGAGGCCTGAGGCCAAATATATATTGCGTGATGTTATGTGTGTCTAAATTGTCCGCCGTATAGGGGAGATGCTGTTATATTTTATATTGGATTAACGACTCCTTAGTTTCGGGACGTGACAGTTCTAGCTGGGATTGACCGATATATTTTTTATTTGAGGCCAGAGGTCATATCTTGCGTCTATGTATCTATGAATGTTTAATATTATCCACTGTACAGTGGAGATACTGTCTGATTGTATATTGGACTAGTGGCTCCTCTCCGAGGGCGTGACATCCAGTATTGTCCTTGGTGATCTATTAATGTGATAACATGTCATATTTATCGCCTCTACTTTGAAATTCTTTGTTGGCCCTGCATTTAGCCTAAGATATTTTGCCTTCTCAATAATTGTCTTGTTCAACTTTTCCAACACACCATTTTGCTAAGGTGTCCTATGAACGGAGAAATGCCTCATTATCTCATGATGCTCAAAAAATTCCTGAAACTTTGAATTAGTGTACTCAATCTCATTGTTTGACCTAAGGTATTTGATCTTTTTTCCAATCTAGTTCTCCACTTCAGTTTTTTATAGCTTAAACTTTGCGAAAGTTTTCGACTTGTGACGCATGAAGTATACCCAATCCTTTCATGAGAATTATTAGTAAAACTTATAAAATACAAGTGCCCTCCACGTGATTCAACACTCGATGGTCCTAGAGATCCTTATGTACGTAGTCCTAAATCCTCTCTGTTTTATGTGATGTTGTCTTGAATTTTACTTTTCTCTATTTTCTAAGAACACAAAATTTGTAGAATTGAAGCTTGCACGTCTTGACTCCTTTTAACAAATCTCTTTCGTGAATATCCAACATCTCATGTTTGCTCATATACCCTAATCGTATATGCCACAAGCAAGTACTATCTGATTCAAATTCTACTGAGGCGACTTCTCCTACCACTGCTGTCCCTATCAACTTATAGATGTTCCTTAAATTTTGTCCTTTTATTACCGTCAATGCTTTTTTTGTTGACCTTCATCACCCCACTCACTGATTTGTAACTGCAACTGATACCATCCAGTGTGTTTAGTGAGATTAAATTTATTTTTAGATCTTGTATGTGTCTGACATCACATAAAGTTTTGATCACACCACGAAACATCTTGATTCTGATATTCCCAATGCTGATAACTCTGTAAGATGCTTTATTTTCCATCAACACTAAACCAAAATCCATTACCCTATAGGTGCCAAACTACTCCTTGTTCGAAGTTAAGATCCATGTATCCGTTAGCTGCTTCAAACTCTACATAATTAATAACATATCTTTATAACCGCTCTCTGAATGTTCTTTTTCAACTATGTTTGTAGATTTTACTGAACTACCTTTGTTCTCTGCTATAGGATCGATGCACTTGAGAGGAGAGGAGGGGTGAATCACGTGTATTTAAAATTTTTCTTTTCAACTTTGAAAAACAAGTGCGCTAGAAAAATAGTTAAGATTAAGGAAACCTTAATCTTTCCGAGAGGAGGGATGCCTTCAGTGACTCCTGCTCCATGACCCAGGCTCCTTAGATCTTTCTGAAAGGTAATCCACTAGTATTCTCTTATAGGAAACCTCCAGAAGAGCAATCGAGTATAAGATTAAGGAAAGTGTAACACCCTACATTTTTCTATGCAAATAATGAATAAGAAATTAATACATTAAATTATATCAACACTTTGTAGTTGAAGATCGTAACTCGAGGTCGATGTCGTTCTAACTACAACAATTGAGCGTAGGGGAGTCGTAGCATAATAGTAGCACAATGACGTTGCAACAGAATGGTCGAGGAGGTTCGTAGTAAAGTTGTATTGAAAAAGCTCCCCGAAATCTCCTTATAATGGACATTGAGGATGCCTCCAACCATAACCATGTAGCGACCCGCCTTCTTCTACCTTAGACGGATCGTTACTTTTCTCTACTTCTCGACTTCTGATGCATGACTAAAAATGCGGAAATCTTTTTTTTTTTTAAATTCATCTAACAATGATATTCTAACTTAAGTAGTCATGCACGATACCATATCACACTTTCCTTCTCAAAAGCTCGCAAGATGATACTCATTGAAGCTTGCCTCGCCCAACTCATCTTTCGGGTATCAGTCGACTAATACTGTATCAGTCGACTGATAGGCCTGAAATCTGAAATTCAGGTTTCGGCACTTGCTTCAAAGTTCCACCAATCATGTATTTTCGAGCCATATAAAACTATGATACCATTTCTATACTCTATGCCAGTTTTCTAAACAATTTAGCCAAACAAAATCAATCCATAAACTTGAAATTAGGACTTTTGCGGAAGAAAATAAACTATTCAAGTTATATGAACTTTAACACTAAAGTTTGTACCAATCTTGACTCCTATGCATTCCTAACACCAAATACATGTTTTATAACCTTGCTAAAGCATTATGAAATGTGAATGCAACTTTTCTAAACATATTTAAGAAGTAAAAACTTGATTCAAGGAGAAATTGATACTATCATGGCACATGCATCTATTTCTCTAACAAAGTATCAATATCTCCAACTACTCACATTTCTACTCATCCAATGCAATCATAAGAATATGTAGGCTAAAAGAAATGACATGGAATCTTTACTCTAAGAAATTGAGTATGTAAAACTATCCAAAACTTAAATGTTCGCTAAACTCCCTAAAACAAGAACTTGAAATTTGAATGAACTATAACATTGTAATTTGGATAGTTAAATTGTCTCGTCTCAAAGATCTCTCCAAAATCAGCCACCACACACACTTTACTCAGCACCGCCTCGTCGCCTTCCTTCAGGATTGCTTGCCTTTACCTTTTATCTGCAATAAGAGGAAATGCAACTAGTAAGCAAAAAGCTTAGTAAGTACTATCTAGCTCACAAAATCTCGAAATGTGCAAACATGCTTCTAGATCAAACTGAAAATCATATGAGATACTAATATGCTTGAAAGAAAACTAAGAACATGTATAACTCAAAACATGCATACTCAAGCAATAATAAATCTCAATTTACTTTTCTTGGCTCAACTTGAAACTTTAGCTATTCTTTAACTTTTGAAAACTTTCTTAAACTTTCGAAACTTTGCTAAAGCATATACTTGAAAATAATAATCACTTGGATCCACTGAAGATGTAAGTACCATCTCATATGCGCGTTCCCTAAAAGGTTGGGGTAGCGAGCCACCAATCCTAATAGAGCAGACCTTGGTCTACCAGGGCCAAGACCTTGGAATTGGACACCTGGATTTCTTTAACGACGCCCTTGGACGCCAGGTACTGGCCTTAGAAAATAAAATAGCTTTTCTTTCTTTTCTTTCTTATCTGTAAATGCCTTGGCATTTTTCTCGAGCACCTTGCGTGCTAAAATCCCTAAGTCTTGACTTTTGGGAATTTCTTAAGGCCTTGGCCTTTTCTTTTCTTATCTTTATCTTCTCTTTTCTTTTCTCATAACTTTTCTTAGCCCTAATCTCATATAGGGTGCTTAATCAACTTATACAAACATATAACGAACTAATATCACATGCCAAAAATCATAAACTAAAGAAACTATCTCTTTTAGAACTTTTAAAGGAAATTCTCACGGAAAAACCGCCTCTTACTGCAGGTGAGCAGTACTTACATTGATATCTTGGACTTACAACCAAGATTGACGTCTAGAGCTCGGGAGAAACTTGAGATCTCGGAGAATTCTTCACGCCTACGCGTTCCTCTCGTCGCGGGGATCCCGAATATAGGAATATCTCTCGGAGGAGAGCTTTGGCCGGCCCTCTATGGTTTGGTGTTGGTCGGCGTCGCCCAAGAGAGGAGAGGAGGTCGGCGTGAGGGTTTGGAGAGGAGAGAAATAAAACTTCTCTTTTTAATTATCTATTTATACTTAAGGGGCGGATCAACCTAACTATACCTTAAATACACTTCTCTCCGTCCCTTGTTGTGCTTGATACCCTACCCTGGCTGGTCGCGCGCTTGCCTGGTTTCGTGTTGGTCGCGGGTTCGAACCCCCTGCTGCCCTTAACGATTTTTTTTCTCCCTTTCTTTTTTTTTCTTCCTTTTTAAAATACTAAACGTACTCGGAAAATTCCATAAAAGTATTCTAAAAATCCCTAAAAATATCTAGAATATTTCTAAACCATTTTTAAATAATTCTAAGGACTTTAAGAACTAAAAATGGGAATTTTGGGGCGTTACAAACCAAGGCACCTCCAATCTCAAACTCGATTAGATGCATAGTTGTCGCATTTTATCTTCTTAAAGGTGCCTTCCCTCTTCATTTGAGGTGCCTCCAATTCTATTTGAGGCGCCTGCTGTCCTATCCGAGGCACCTTTAGCAACTGAAACTTCATCTGCGAGAGTTATCTACGCAGAAGGGCCTTCAACCATCCAACGTAGCTGAAGGCGCCTCCAGCCAGCTCTAAGGCTCCTCGAGCATTATTCATCCGAGGCTATTTTTTGCATTTCAATCCTACAAAATATGTCAGTCCAAAAATAAACTATAACTTGTAAAATAGAGTTAGCAACTAAAGAATAGGATAAAATAGTACCATTAATTAGATCCTATCTTACTAAGACCAAGATCTAGTTTTGGTCTCAACTTAGACTTTTGAAATGACTCTAAGTTAGACCAATACCTACAGTCCACTGGGACTCATCCTCACTGGATCTCTTTCCTCTAGTACTTATCTCAACTTACTATTTACAGACTTACTTGAATATGATCTCTTGATCCATCAGGTCTTCCTGCCAAATGCCTTATCTGGACTTCAGCCAGTTGTTAGGTCCTGCAAACCCAACTTGACTTCCTGCCAGATATCAACCTATCTGGTCTTCCTGCCAGTTATCAAGTCCTCTAGACCTAAGTATACTTTAGCCCATGTTAGGTCCCATCAAGTCTTTTAAGTTCTGCACACTTGATAAACAGATTAGAAAACACAACATCTAACTTTAACCTTTTTGTCATACATAAAAATTTGAGTTTGATTATTAGTATTAACTGCATGCACCAACATTTACAATATGTTTTTTTTATCTTTGGACAATCTCTTTTTATATGACCTTTGCATACACACTTATAGCACATGATTACCTTTTTCCTTTTTGACTTAGAACATGTCTTGTTGTCGCTGCTTGATCCATACCGAGTTTTGCTTCTATCACATTCTTGGTTACTATTCACTAAAATCACTCCCTAAGAAACTTCATTGCTTGTTTTCTTTCTTTGATGAAAATCTAGAAATGCACTTGTGATCTTCTTCAATTTAAGAGTTTTCTTTACCCCACATCAAAGTAGTAACAAAATTATCGTACATAGGAGATGAAGGTAGAGAATTTAGCAACATCAGCGCCTTATCTTTGTCCTCGATCTTCACATCAACTCACTTCAGATCGCTTATAAGCTGGTTCAATACATTGATGTGCTGGCTCAGATCGGTTCCCTCTATCATCTTCAGCTGAAAATTTTTATTTAACTTGTATGTCAATGCTTTGACATGTATCAGCTTTCCAACTTTTACCAAACTGCCACCGGTGACTCCTCATGTATGACGTGGTACATCACATCATCCATAAGATAACGCCTGATCGTTGTCGTCACCTTTGCCTGAAGCTCCTCCCATTTTGCTCTTTCCATGATTTTCGATTTCTTTTCTCTTAACTCTTTCACCATGCTTTGTTGCCAAACAAGTCCTTGATTCTTCTCTGTTATAATCCGAAGTTCCTGGTTCTGTTAAACTTCACCATCCTCAATAAGTTGAAGAAATCCACGAAAACCTCACTCTGATACTAATTGTTGCGCAAAGTGGGCAACATCTCTCAACCTCTAACTCAGAAGAAGAGGAAGAGAGAAAGAGGTCGCGTGGAGCAATCAGACAAAGATACACAAGAAAGAGCAAACACGAGGAAAAGAAAAAGAACAATTATCATGGTTTAGCAGTGTGTCTACTCCACAAAATAGGCGAAGCTTTATTAGAATTATTTCTACACATAAGAATCCATATTATTATCTTGATCCATAATCTCTATAAATATTGTCTAAACCCTAGCATACCAAAACAGACCCGAAAAATCCATAACAGAATTCTGTTATGAAAATTTTTAATAGAGTTCTGTTATGAAAAACTGTAATAGATTTTTTTCTGTGACGTCCCTTGCATTGCATTCACTCAGATATGAGTCACCCGTCAATAATTACCAAGTCGATATTATTTTTTTTTGAATCAATCAATTCTATTATACATGAGAGCAGTTCATCGTAAAATGAATCTATGCATTGATGCAAACCATAAATAAAAATCAATTTTATTAAATATGTAAATATTTCTATGAGACACTAGCTAGTGAAGGAAGTAAATAGATCTTCACATGTTTCTAAATTTGTAGTTATACATTTCAAAATTTAACATTTCATAAACAAACAACTTTAATCTTGTATCTACACTTTTTATTGATTAATTTCAGGGTATTATGAATTAAACTCTCAAAGCTAAGAAGAAAGACATTAAAGTCCATATGCATAACATTAACAATATACACGATAATCACCATTTTACTAAACTACACCGGCAAGGTTTCATATAATGCTAATCTAGACATCATATTAATTCATTTATATATTAGTAGAATAAAACTTTCATGTTGTTCACAAGATTGATCAAAGCATAAAACTTCATCCACACTACGATTTCAACTATCACTAATACCGTGATTGATTTTTTTTGCAATGACAAAAAAATTATTAGATGACTATAATGAAGATTTCTTGGGCTACAATATTGATAAGTGCAATTTAATATTATTGTCACATATGCAGTTTATTGAATATTTGGAAGGTTGGTTGACAAAATTTAACAACTACTTGAATTATTTGAACCTTGTGTTACAGTTGCTTACACCCATTGCTCAACACCTTGCTTTAACCCTTCTATAATACAGTAATGGAGAACTGGCAAAGCCACTGCTTGGAGCTAGGTTTTGTCGCTTTCAACTTCTTGGTTTAGAGGGAGGTGTGTGTGTGGTCGGGAGTAGTTGCCTCATGAAGACTGTCGAAGCTATAAACTATACTGTTTGCCGGAGAAGAAGTTGTCCCAGAGCTATATTTGTTAGGTTTTCTCTGATCACTTGTCCCATGTACAATAAGTTGCAACGTTCGCCATAAATGATACTCTAGCGTCCAATGAATTTTACTTATACTCGTCCTCATTTTCTCTGTCAATAGGTCTATCGTTCACCAGAAAATATTCACCACCGCCCGACGTTTGACACCTTCTCTCCGTTCAACTTTTTTGTGCAGCAGAGGATCACCATTCGTCGAAAAATTAGCTACATTGTTTTTCAACCGTTGCCTTTGGTTCAAATGCAGGGCACTTTCTCCCAAAAGACGCCATCGCGGTTCAGAAAGTTTTTTTTTTTTGCTTCGGTAGTGTAAAATGAGAATATAACCCACGGATGACTACACGATTTGGACAATACCAAAATGCCTATGCAATTTAGGAAAAACACAAAAAGAGCTACATACTTTGATAAATTGTTGTTGAAAATTGAAAATAATGGCATAGGATATTCAAAATTTCAAGGAGTACAATGTGAATTTTAAACATGAACTTTTGCTGATCATTTTTTTTAAAAATAAAAGCATGAGTCCAGAGGCTTTAAGGAATAGGAATAGTATGCTTTAAGTTAGGCAAGTTTAGTACGTGTAATAATTTGTATCAAAGTTCTTAAATAAAATAAAGAGCTTAAAATTTATTTATGAATTTTGATCGACTTAAATTTATATAAACTATTATATGAAATTATATCGTTGAAATTGAAAATAAAACTCTTCATATATTAATTTTGAATAAAATTATTATATATATATTTGAAATGGAATTTTTTTTTGTAAAATACGTATACTTGGGATAAAAAATATAAATTGTAATAAATATTTAAATTATTATTAGAATTAAAGGAGTCCTTTTCTTTTTCTATAGTTAAATAAAGTTCATAGAAAAACCCGAAACCTTGATAACCGCTCCGCCTCCGCTCTTCCCTTTCGGGGGCTTCCTCCTGCCGTCGCCACACCCCCTCAACCGTCTACTCCTCTTCCCTTCCCTCCTCTGTTTTCGCTCGCCGCCGCCATCGCCGCAGTGCCCCACCAGTGTCTTCTCAGTTCTCACTATCTCCAGCTCGGCATACCAGCATTTTCTCCTCCCTAGTCGGTACTGGATCCCTTGCCTTCTCCGTCCGTCGCAGGTTGAATTTGTGTTGGTTTCTTTCTGTAATCCTAGTAAGGCTCAAAGACAGTGCAACTATGTAACTAATAGGGCATGCCTTAAGAATGCACAACCTACGTCAGAATTTAAAAAAAAACATTCTTATCGCAAGAAAACTTTGGCTTTAGGCCTAAATCCAGCTCATTGGCTACATATATGAGATACCGGTCTTCTACTAATTTCCCTTAATTTGCTCAACTCATGGGGACTAAATGATCAAGGATATCAATGTACCTTATTGTGTCTACTTCAACTAGTTTATTTCTGAAATTGCTTAACTAACTCAGTAACTATCATACTGTGAGATGCCAATACTCATTTAGATTTCGCGTTCAGTACAATTGTCTTTGCATTAACTTTCCCAAGGTTATAGTTAATAGCACAACCATAATTGTTCCAAAACTTCATTAATCTCCTCTATTTTAGATTCAACATTGTATGAGTGAAAAGATATTTCAAACAACTATGGTTGGTAAATATCTGAAAACCAATCCCACAAAGATAGTGCCTCAAAAACTTCAAGGCAAAAATAATAGTTGTTAATTTAAATCATGAATGAAATAATTCTTCTCGTGGTCGTTTACGAGAAACATAAGCTACCACTTGATCATGTTGCATCAGTGTTACACCTAATCCCTAATTGGATGCTTTTGTATCAAGAACATTTCTATCCTTTACAAAAAGAAATAACTAACACTAGAGTACTCACCAATTGAGTTGACTGCCTAATTAGCTTCTATTGATGCAATTGTGCTATTAGGGACCTTGAGTTTTGATATTTGAGAAAAAAATTTAAGTTAGACCTTGCTTTGTGATTTGATATGCGTGTTTGAGTGTGCAGGGATTATAGTAACACATATGGAACTTGGTGAGCTTATGACTTGACAAAGCCGACCAATGGATGATGACTTAGTATTGCTAAGATAACATGCTCAATGGCTTGGAGGTTTAAATAGATTAGAGAAGGATGGTATGAGATATCCAAAGGATCATTGGACGAGGAGCATTGACGTGGTGATAGAGTAGTTCTGGAGCATTGATCTTACGCAGATTGACAACTCGATGGCTTGAGGTTCATATAGATCGAAGAAAGTTCCATGAGGCAATTCGAGGGACTATAAGATGAGGAGCATTAAGACAACAATGACAACTGTTGGTGAAGACAGACTCTATAGGTCAAAGGGTGATGGATGGCATATGAAAGAGCCAAGGGCTCATGGACATCCATGGGACCAAGTAATCTAACAGGAGATGGTCGAGCAATGAAGTCAAGCTCCAATGATAAGTCTTTAGTGAGCTAAGAGTGCTGAGTGACCTATAATCCTTGAGGGTTGAAAGGAAAGCTCAACATAGGTGGAGTTAATCTTTGAGATGGTCGTAGTTAGAGTCACAATCGATTGGCAATCAACAATACCCCAAGTGGATTCAGGGTTTGAGGTTTACTAGTCGACTAGTGTTGGAATCCAATCAAAATGGTGGATGAGTTAACTGATGAAATAGATAATTGACTACAAACTAAAACCCTAAAGTAATCATAAGTTGAGGTTTATAGTTTGGAGCATTCAACTAATATGGATTTTAGTCGATTGGAGGATCAATCGACCGAAGTAGTCGATTGGGTTTGAGGAGTCAACAAATAGAATGCTTCTATTTATCATTGAGCCGAATTTATAGTAGATTGATGGTAAGTGGTTAGTCGACTAGTTGCCAATGTAGAAAGTAGAAAGGACTAGTTGTTGCGTGATAATGGTAAGATCGTGAGGACCAATCGATAGATGAAAATGACGTTGGACAGGATAGCGATTATCCTGTGGGCTACTGAGAAAGGAAGATGAGGAGAAAACAAGTAGAGGATCATCTTAAAATGAAGAGAATCAAGCCGCTCTCCGAGTTTTACCACAATAAGAAATTTTATTATGAATAGAGTGTTAGTGATATGAGAGAAGTGTCCTAAGGCAATCGCCTTATGATTGTAAACATTCATTTTATTAAATGATAATTCACTATTTGAGTATACATGTTTGTGTATTTGATTGGGATCTTAAACTCATCTACTGAATGTCCGCAATACAATTCACAGCATAAGAGAATTTGTGATGGGATCACAACTAGTGATTATCTCTAAATGTGCAATTGTGAAGTATTGAAAATATCCCTAGTCGATGAATTGATAAAAACGGACATTATCAATTCTGTTGAGACTAGCATGGGTTATTCTCTAATCAGCTGATTCTCACTGGCTGGTGACATTGGGATGTCCGGAGATAAACATGGATGCTAGTTAAGGGAACTAGTTCATTGGAGTGACTAGTTGTAAAACTTCATATGGTAATCTATAAAGATATGTCACTGAAGTTATTACTGCAGCTTAAGTGCGATGTTCCTTTGACTTGCGGTGTTCAAGTCATCTTGGTCATGGAGACTTATACTTTAACATCTTAACCAAGCATCTCCAAGGAGGTGTGGACCCAGGATGATTGGGTATAAGCCGAAGTGCCCGAAGATGTTTGAACAAGCCTACAAAGGATTCACCACTCCTTGCGAGGAGATGTATACCCAGGCCTATCGTCGGATTGTTACTCAAAGCCTCTGGCCAGAGCATATTATGTTTAGAGTGCGAGTCTCTTAAATACATGAGAGTAATTAGAAATCCAAAGGACGAGAAAGACATTACTTGGGCTAGGTGTGACGTAGTCAGCCTAGTGGGGACTGACACAAATAGACCGTGTCCTGAACCAAGTGGGTATAAGATGGTGAAGGGAATGGGGCACGATTCATTAGAGCTGCTGAAGGGTTTCGGAATTACTTCTGAGGTCAAACCGTTGATCTTTCGATTAATTGGGAGTCATGATGTACTACTAGGTGCCACTCATGACCGTTCTATAATTGGTTAATTATAGACGGCCAACATAAATCGAAAGCCTATTTAGTCACACGCACTACGAGTAATCCGAGGGATTTAAAACGAGTTGAAAATTGGATTTTCCGATCAAGAGAAATAAGTCGAATCTGAGTTAATCAGAGGCGCAATGGAAGCTTAAAATGGCTAAGTCTTTTGAAGGCTTATTGGGCGAATTAAATGAGTTTAATTCGCGATTGGTGTGGCTTGGTTTGGCCGACCAAAGAGGGTGCCAAACCCCTTTGGTTTGGCCGGCCATCACTTGGGAAGAAAACCATTTTATTTGGTTTAATTAATAAAATAAATCTAGCGCGATTTGTTTTATAAATTATGGATAAATAAATTTGTATAAAGAAATTTATATAAATAAATTTATAGAAATTTATTCTTTTTATGGAAATTAAAATGATCCATGAAATGGTTTATTTTAATTTTATAAAATCAATTATGAATTGATTTTTTTTCATAATAAGAAAGTTTATAAATTTCTTATAAAATTTATTCCATAATTAAAGGAGAGAATTATTTGTTTTATTATAAAGTTAGTTATAATAAAACTAGGCATAACGGAATTATTCATAAGAAAATTTATAAGATAAATTTCTTATGAAAATTAATTCCGTTAATTCCGTTAAAGAGGAGACTTAGCAAGGGAGAGGTTACTATATAAAGGAACCAAAGGCTAGCCTTGAATTCCAATCAATTGAGCAATCAAGAGATTAACCCTCTCCCTCTCTCTCTTATTCTCTTCCTCTCTTTTCCCTTTCTCCACCCTAGGGCCGGCGCCCCTTGAGCCAACTAGGGCCGGCGCCCCTTCATCCACCTAGGGCCGGCGCACTTCTTTCCTTAGGGTTGGTTGCCGTGAGCCATCAAGGAGAAGGAGAAGCCAATCGAAGAAGAAGAAGAAGCGGATCGCGATTCCTTCCTTCTTTTCCCGGAATTTTGATTCCGTTACTTTGGTGGTTAGTTTCCTATCTTTTCTCTTGATCTTCTAGTTGTGCCTATAGAGAATCTAGTAGTTCTCGTCGGCACAAAACTCGTGACTTTGCGAAGTCATCCCGAAGAGAACTCGGCGTGGACGCGAATAGAGGCGGAGCTTCCAAGGGACGCTACGGTTGGATCTCGTCCCTTACTTCGAGTTACGCGAGGTACAAAGTAAATTACTTTACTTTTCTGCAAAATTTTAATTTATGATTACGTCCACACATCATAAGGTCGCATGCTAGATACGTGGTTAAAATAATTTTGTGAAATTATTTTATGCTAATTCTTCCGCTGCACGTAAAATTATAAAATATTACGAACCCGTATCCTTGTCAACATGCACCCGGTCCCAACATAGAGGATGATCTTCAACATCTAAAAAGACTCTTATTTATACTACAACCTAAAACCCAAGCAATGCTCTAGGGAAGGACCAAAACCTAGCACATAAAGGGGCCTTAAACTAAGATTTTTCTTCCTGGCACTATATAGATGAAATATACCCCCTCATACTAACTGAGTGATTCCAAAGTGGTTAGATGATTGACAAAATTTTGCAATATAAAGCTTAATTTTTTCCTGGTTTTCATTTTCCATAAGTTCTTCACACAAAGAAAGATTACAAGAGCAAGAAGAGTGGAACAACCTACTGCTTTTCTGCTAGACATTGTTTATAGGGGTAGTTTTATCATGCCGTTGCTAATCAAAGTACACAATGCCAACAACTACATAGGTACAACTCTGCCATTAGACTTCACAAATACCTCATCCGAGCTACAATCGGTTCATTCTCAATCTCAAAGGAATATGAAGGCCAAAGAATGTGACTGAAAATCTATTAGGCCATTTTTTAATATATATATTTTTTGAAAATTTTCTGAAAACCCTTCTCATTTCTTAGAAAATAGAATTTAAAAGTTGAGAAGAAGAATGAAATAAATACTTAACATTGGATTTTTTTGACACATGCAAATTTATTAGGGTAAAATGATGTGATTGATATGTTTTTTATTTTTAAAATTTTAATAGATTTATTTAATTTCCTGAAAACTGCAAAGTGAAAACAGAAAAATTTTAGTTGCCAAACCAGGCCTTTGGCTTTGTTTGGCTGGGGAAAATTCTGAAAATATTTTCCTTTTCTTAGAAAATAGAATTAGAAGCTAAAAAGGCAATTGAAATAAATATATAAAATTGACTGTTTTTTTGACACATTTGTATTTATTACAGGTGAATAATGTTATAATTTTTCTTTTTTTTTCCTTTTTAATGGCTTTATTATAAATTCTGAAAACTGCAAGCGGAAAACTGAAAATTATTACATTTGCATTGGCGAATGCTTTAATATTTAGATAATCTTGTTTCTTATAAGTAACCTCTTTCCTAGAGATTTTTGGATAGTGTAGAATTCTTAGCGTTGTCTACATATGACATTTGGATTTTGCATGAAATAACCTTGACACAAACAAAAAGTAAGATATCTGGTCTTGCGATATTAGCATGTATGAACTTTTGGTTGTCTCTAATAACATTTGTAGTCTTCAATTACGTGAGTGGTATGCAAGACAATCACCTTCTGATCACAATTTAAATTTGAAACGATGAGTGTCTAATGTTTTATATTGTGATAGCTCTCTATCTCTTGCAAAAGATCTGTAGCATACTTTCTCTAAGTTAAATATGACTCCTTCAGAACTAGAAATGACCTCCAATATAAGTGATTAATGTGATTTTTTGAAATCCTTATTGTATTATTCAGCTTCCAAATACTTTTTAACCTTGAAGATCTTACACATCACTATCAGTTGACATAAGTTGCCAAGGTTGTTGCACTTGTGATTGTATCATTTAGAAACAAATGTTTAATTTTGGAGCATTGTAAACTAATGTTACCGATTGCTGCACAAAATTTCTTGAACCCATGCTTGTGGACTTTTGAGGCCATAGACTAAGTCCTTGATTTTGCATATTTTGCTGGCCTTTAACAACGTACCTTGGAGTCTGTTCCATGTATTATCATGTCAGCAAGATCGTTGAACAAATTGGCGTCTCTGACATCTGTTTTGAACATCTGCCAACTTTGGTTAATAGCCAAGATTGAATATAGATTGGTCGGAACATTGAAACAGAAAACGTATTTGAAGTTACCATATTCCACCTTGAGTATAACCTTTGATATTTACACATACTTTGAAGGAAAGCCTTCCGCAATGATAATGTTGCTGCCATGTGACCTTATAATTATGAATTTGAGTCATGAAAACAACCTCTTTCAATGCAAGGTAATTCCGCGTACAATAGACCCAATGTGATTCGACCCTTCCTAAGACTCTGCATTGGCGGCAATTTCGTGTACTGGGTTACCCTTTTTTAGAAGATTACTTTAAATATCCACAACATGAAATAGATTGACCTTCAGGAGGTGGAGAGATAAACTTTTACATGCCATGTGGGAGGAGGGCCAACATTTCCTTCCTATAATCTTTGATAGTGACACATCATCATCAACAACAACAACTAAGTCTTATCCCACTAGGTAGGATCGGCTATATGGATCTTTTTACGTTATTGGATTCTATCCTCTACTAGATCATCATCTATATTTAAATAAATCTTATTTTGTTTCATTATTGCTAACCAAGTATTTTTTGATCTTCCTCTTCCTCGTTTGATAGTGACACATACTTTGTAATAATCAATTTTGCTACCTAGAAGCTACTTAATGTTAAACATCCACAACATGAAGCAGATTGAACTTCAGGAGGTGGAGAGATAAACTTTCACATGCTATAAGAAGGGATGACTATCTTTTCCTTATCTATTGAATGCTTCCAGTGTGATTCACCAAAGGCTTCCTTACAGATAGTCATAAAGGAGAAGAATATGTCAAATTCTCAAAAAGAATGATGCAAATGTCTAAATGCAAAACTTAACAGCAGAACACAATAGTGGAGGTGTCCTTATCCCTTTGAAGAGTGATAGATAAGTTTATATTTATTCGTGAAGGGTTTGTGGACGAAGGCGAAACAAACATTTGTGTAATATGAAGATATGATGGAGAAAAATAACTATGCCAATGGTCCACTCGTAGTGGAGTCTATGGAGAAGCAGCCTTTGGTAAGGTCAGGAGGGTAGGAGTTGGCAGAGGAGGTTGTATTGGGTCATGGTAGAGGTGAGTCTAAGACAATATGCTGTGGTCTCAAATAAGATGTAGCAATAGAGATATAAGAGTGCTGGGACACTGGATTAAACATCAATAGTTCTTCTTGGTGTGAGACTATCCAAAAAAGATATAGTGAAACAAGATTTTGTTTGTCATGTCCAAATCCAATAACATCTTTAAAACAATGTCAATCAAAACCCGTAAGTGATAAAATAAAGTAAATTGTCAAGGGCCAATACATGTGAAGGGAATTTTACTACTGAGAACAGTTGGAGAAGAAACCCGTATAATGGGATAACATAGACAAGACTAGCATGTTCCTATTAAAATTCAGGTATATGTATGAGCAACATCATAATATCAGTGTACAATATTTTGATAGAAGCAAGTAATTAAATTTCGTTCTATGTCAGTCAACTCAGATGAAAAGTTTTGTTCCGTTTGCTAATCAACATGCGAGAAGGCATGAGATGAGTTGGTATGAGATGTCGACATGATCATGAGTTGCCTTCCTCTTCCATGAGCATTTCTCCTTGCAAGCAACGATAAAGGATATGCAAGCGACAAGACTAGTATGTTCCCTTCCTTCGTTTCATCTACCTCCTTCTCCACTGATCCTCTTCCTCGTCTCCTCTGTAGTTCCTCTTCCTTTGCCAGTTCTCCTCCTCCTCCATCAATCTTTTTTCTCCTTCTCCTTTGCTAACCCTCTTGGTCTTCCTTCTCCTTGGAGTGATCAGTCTGTGACACAGAAAGTTGCAAGCTTCTTTATTTTATTCTAAATGTCGATGGGTACCAAGGCATCAATGTGTCTTATAGGGATAGGGTTGGTGTTGGTAAAGGTTGTATGC
This sequence comes from Boesenbergia rotunda, assembly GCA_024364735.1. Taxonomy (NCBI): domain Eukaryota; kingdom Viridiplantae; phylum Streptophyta; class Magnoliopsida; order Zingiberales; family Zingiberaceae; genus Boesenbergia; species Boesenbergia rotunda. The sequence continues at coordinate 297,361 of JAGFNQ010006042.1, forward strand.
AGACTAGAAAATTTGTCACACACTCATGATTTGAAATCTCCTAGCATGCTGAGTGACATAATCGAAATGTTATTCCAATAAATTACTTAAACTGTATACTACTTGGCATAGGCAATCTATCCTACATTGTTGTGCCAATCATGTCAATGAGTGTTGTACATTTGACACCCCTAACATAATACAAAATGCGTCAACATGAATTAAAATAATGTTTGTTATTTTTTATACCTTTTGTCTATACAATAGAATGTTAAAACTGTACCATTCCAAATGAAACATAGGTATATAGTTGTCTTCTTTTCTTCTTCTTTTTCATCTTAGTTCTCCTTCCCCTCCAATTCTCCATCGGCACTATCTGACGAAACATTGGTTTGGTACTAAAATAGTATCATTCCATTTAAAATTTGAAACTCTAGTATGACAAATTTTGAACATTTCACATAGTGGTCTTCATTAGACTTGAGATTCTACAAATTCTATCCTTCATTTGCTATTCCTAAAAAAGACACAAGGTGGCAAAAGACGATTAGCTAGCCCCACCACCCCCGCCAACCCGTTCCAAGGCCAATACGAAGCAGGTAAATCATGGGGGCTACTAGCCCCGATGTTGTGGCTAGCACGTGGGGTGAGCGGACACACTGACTTTGTTAGGTTTTGACCCCCAGATCTCAAGGTGACAACACTGCATGCGCTAGCCATCAGTCCATCCCGTGGTCGCATAACAATGTATTTAGTCAAATAACAAAAACAGATAAACATTACCACATACAGACAAAGCATTAGACATCAGGATTAAGGCAAATGGAAAGAGGAAATGGTTAGACTGAAAAAAGAAAATATCATCTTTTCATATGAGAGGATGACTAGAATAACATAAATAGGGAGCTTCATGCACTACCTTCAAAATATTACAAGAGGTTGAGGACGAGACTGTAAATTGGAGTTATGAATTAAAGTGTGAAATTACTGATATACTAGTTAAGTGCTAGTATTGGGCATTGGGTGTTGGGGAAGGGACAAGGTGGTGGCATTCAACAGTCTGTGTAAGTCGACATCACTGTATTAGATGGTTGGGCAACCTCAATGAATATGAGATGGATACAGATACAATCTACAACCACAACCACAACCACATTTATCTTCCCGATGTTGTTCGTTTGCATGAGAAACAACCTTTGAAGAAGTAGAGATTGCAGGTGTAGTGTGTGAGAAACATGGAGCAGCCAAGATAGAACATTGAAGAGAGTGAATGGTCGTGTTTGCTAGCAGGTCAAACTGATTAATAGCATGAAAATCTGTTAACACTAGAGTCTCTCCACATTAATGCTAAAGATGAGGTGTTCTCTTCATCAACTTCTTTAATGGGACTCTTGATGTATTGTTGGTTACTGACTTATTTTTGTTCCACTATATGTATTAGAGAACACAAAGATTGACATTTTGAACTTTATTCATGTCATGCTGGTGTCATATATCTTCCATTTCACCTTGGGAAATGTTAGGATATGAACCTACTTTTAAAGTATTATATCTTGATATCTTGTTTAGGTTGAAGCCTTTCCTCAAGATATTTCTTCAACTGACAAATCCACAGGGACAGGAGGTACATACCTTAAAGATCTGTTTTAAGTAGTCTTGTGTAGGACAATTTGAGCTTACTTGGTTTACCTTTCTAGGGGAAAGCACCAGATCTGCCCTACCCATACTTTCTGTCAGATTTTGTGTTCATTAAAGTGGTGCCATGGCTGCAAAGTTTTCTTACCATGCGGTATTTCATTTTCTCAGTACCTACATTGCACGTATTTGGACTTATATAGAACTATCTATTATGTTGTAATTTGTGTGTTCATTCCAGTTACTTGTAGATGCTTTTCACAAGATGCGAAGGGCTAGCTGGCATGCAAAAGAAAGGTTTTGTGTACACTTCTATGAATATAGTAAATGCTATTGTTTTAATTGGTTTCTTTGCATTTTCTATTCCTTCAATTATAAATCACTAGGCTGTGGATGTTCCCTCGATCATCCTTGGCCGTGGCTCAGGAGGTTCATAGTGCAGTGAATGGTGCAAATGTTAAGGTATTTCTATTATTTCATACTGTCTTTTCTCATGTTTCTGGACTATTAGGTATAGTTTTTTTTCTTTTGTTTCTGTTATGGATTCAACAAAGTGGATCATATCAGACAAGAGATTGGAATGCACTATGGTAAAAGCTGTGTTCTTTTATTTTTTGGATCAGTAGTGTCACACTAGCGAGTCAAAGTTAACAAAGTTTTCCCAAATAATCAAAAATTATTTACTCTATAACAATCATTCTTAGGTAGAGAAGCTACACCCATTGGTGCATCGTGCCATGGTAGCTGCCTGTGCTGTTCGTGATCTTCAAGGTAAATGCCCATACATGCGTTAGAGGTGCTTAATGACCTCTACTGTGTGTCAATGATTATGATCATACTAGTTATCAAGAGTTTTGCATTTGCATTGCCTCCATGGTTGTATTTGTGCTTCAGAGCAATGTAGTCATGCTATTCCCTTTCCAAGTTAATTATATGCCACATCATTATCTTTTTATCACAAATGAAACTTGAATCTCATGGCCATGATTTTAAATCTGAATGATGAGAGCTGTATGTACTGGTCTGACAAGCATTGACATCAGTTAGGTACATTAGACTGTTTTCTGCTGTAATTTCTTATTTTGTTCGTATGGAATTAAACCATTCAGTTTCTTCAAACACCATTACTGTACTAGTCTCAGCTATGATTGGTACTAAACAGGGACAGAGATTTTTTAGTTTGAACCATAGTCAAGTTTCTATTGAAGATAAACATATGATTCACTTTAGTTAAAAATTAGAAATGACTCTTTGTTTGTTGGCCCTCTTTTGGTTTCAGTTTTAATCTGTTTCAATTTGTTCTTTTGTATTTTTGACCTTTTTCTTGTATTTAGAAGGTTTTTCTTGAAGCTCACATTTTATGAGTCCACCTTTTCTTCTCTCTTGGTAGTGTGCATCATACTTAAATCATTGCCTCATATTTATGGAGTTTTGTAAGGTCGTTTTGATTTAGAGTGTCGGAACACTTTTCAAATATGTTCACTCCTTTTTTTTATTGGTAACTCTTGTATTAAGTTTTCCAATATGATACTGATTAATCTTCTGTAAAGATCTCTATGACAGGATGCCAAGCTATCTTGAGAAGAAACTTCTACCTTTCCAAAGAGAAGGAGTTAGGTATGTAGTATACTACTGATTTTAAAGATAATATGGACCTTATCGAAAGGTATAGGTTTCATTTGGCCATATGTTCTTCTACCTTTCAAAGAAGTTAGACATATAATATAAAGCTGATTTTGAAGATAACATGGATCTTATACAAATGTTTAGGTTTCAAGTAACAAGGATCCTATATAAAGGTTTAGGTTTGGTTTAACCATTTACTCATGTTTGCTAGATTGTAAGTTGTGTTTAGTTCATGGTTTGAAATATACCACAGCAGACCAGACATAACCAAGGCCCAGCGGATCCAGTTCCTAGTCCGGAGGGAGGAGCTAGTGGTACACAGTCTACACACGACGGCACGGAGAGCGTAGGCATCAACTTGGCGACTGAGCAAGCTGGTGGTGAGCGGAGCTAGTTACACACAGAGCGGAGGCAGTGGCTTGACGCTTGCGCAAATTGGTGCAGAGAATAGAGATGGTGGCATACAAGGCGGAGGCAGCGACGTAGAGATCGAAGCTAGTAGCACACGGAGCGGAGGCAGTGGCTCCATGCTTGCACAGGCTAGCGTACATCATAGCGGAGCCAACACACAGATCAACGCACAACAGAATGTGCAACACATGACCACGCCATGCAGAGACACAGAATGGAAGGAGGTGGCTACAACAGGATGCTACAGCAGGTGGTGGATATGCAGTGTCTGCAACAAAGCATGAAGATCGCTAGTTGGGACATTGGGGCCTTCCACAAGCCCCTAAAACACAAGGGGGTTCATTACCTCCTTGATCGTCCTTGGCTCACCGTTCTAAGATTGATGGAGACCAAAATTATTAGAGGAAGACGTCAACAACTCCCTCCGACGACAGTTGGAATTGAGCATAACTTTCAATTCTCTAATCGTGGATGCATCTTGTTACTTTGGAAGCGAGATCTCGTGGACTTGGCCATTTTGAGGACTGAAAAACAGCTAATTTATTGCCGAGTTAGTTGCAAAATCATTGCACCGAACATTTTGGTGACTTTTGTCTATGGACTGCATAGAGTAGGCCCGAGGAGACCTTTATGGGTGTCTCTCACTAATCTAGCGGAGCACATTACGGAGCCTTGGATGGTAATCGGAGACTTCAATGCCTTGATGACAGCTCAAGACAAAGAGGGTGACATGCTGGTATCACACTCTGAAATCAACGACCTAGGAGTGATAACGCAACATTGCAACTTGGTGGATCTTCGATCAATTGGCTGCCGGTTGACGTAGACTAATAGCTCAGTTTCTAGCAAACTAGACCGGGCATTGATCAACACGCAGTGGCTTCTGGAGGACTGTGAGAGCTATGCAGAATTTCTTCCGCCAAGCTGCTTTTCGGATCATTCTTGCTGTGTGTCTCACTGCTGTCCAGAGTGCAACTAAAGCCTCTGCCTTTCAAGTTCCATAACACGTGGACACTACACAAGGGCTTCCATAGACTGCTTGGGCAATCATTGGGGGGGGGGGTGCGGATTACAGAGACAACTTAATTCCGCCTCAAACAAAAGCTAGTCAGACTCAAACCGCAGCTGAGAAACCTAAATAGATTGCATTTCCAGCACATTTCGGAGAAGGTGAAGCGATCAGTGGCTGAATTAGAGGCTGTCCAATAGAGAATACTTGCTGGGGAGCCTGGACCAGAACACTATAGCAGCTTGCGGTGAACAACAACCAGTCTAGCACAGGCGGAACAATCATTTTATCAACAAAAGGCCAAGTGTGCATATCTCAAGCAATCTGATTGGTACAGTAAGATTTTTCATGATCTTGTCAAGAGGAACAACAAGCGAAATGCTCTGGTAACTATCACTATGACGTCCGGGAAGCAAACCACCAGCATATTTGAAGTTGCGGAGGAATTTGTATCACATTTTGAAAGGCTGCTGGGCACAACAGGCGCTGCATGCTGCTGGACAACAACCTGCAGTTTGGTGGGTCAGTTCTTACATAGGTGCAGCAGCAAGGTTTGGTCACTCCGATTACATCCGAGGACATACAAGCCGCTCTCTTCGATATTGGTAGTGATCGTGCCCCAGGTCTGGACTGATATGACATTTCTTCAAGGCGGGTTGGGCCATAGTCCATTCGGATGCCTATGCAGCAGTCTAGGAATTTTTCAACTCCTTAAGTAGTGGAATCATACTCTCCTCGTGCTAGTACTGAAGTCTCCGCTGAGGGTTACGAACTATAGAACGATAGCTTGTTGCACTATTGTATACAATATCATCTTCAAAATCTTGGCAAGTAGGCTGCGTGAGGTGATGACTAGCATCGTAGATCCGACACAGTCAGCTTATGTTGAGGACCGTTCCATGGTGAACATCCATCTTGCCCAAGAGCTCTTGAGAAACTATGCACGAAAGAGGACTTCACCATGGTGTGTGCTCAAGGTCGATCTCCAAAAGGATTTTGATATAGTGCTTGCTCCACTCCGGCGATTTGGATTTTTGGAGCGGTACGTCAAATGGATTCAGGAATGTGTAACCACCGTCTCCTACTTGCTGGTTATTAATGGAACAATGCATGGATTCATCAAGGGGAGGAGGGGCTTAAGGCAGGGTGATCCACTCTAACCCTTCTTCTTTAGATTATGTTTAGAGGTGTTCTCTAGGATGCTTATATCTATTACTATGAAGCAGGCCTTTCACTATCATCCTATGTGCGCTGACAGCAGTATCACTCACCTAGTGTATGCGGATGATCTCTTACTCTTCGCTAGGGCCGATGAACCAACAATCAACTTGATTGTGGACTGCTTGAGGTAGTTTGGAAAGGTTGTATGATTGCATCCTAACTTCAACAAATCCAATTTGTTCATGATTGGAATTGACGACAGTACAAGTAGACGGTTGGAAATCACAGGTTTTCAGGGCGGTTCTTTTTCATTCTGATACTTGGGCATTCCCCTTGCTGCAGAGAAGTGAAGGACATACAATTATGGTCCTTTGACAGAGGCTATTTTACGGAAACTTGCTTCATGACCCAAACAAACTTTATCATTTGTCGGCAAACTCGAATTGGTGAATACGGTGCTCTACGGTATCGAATGCTTTTGGCTTTCCATCTTACCAATCCCTTTTGCACTAATAGACAAGATATGTGCTATTTGTCGCTCATTTGTATGGTCCACTAAGCATCCACCCATTTCTTGGGCCACCATATGCTTGGCAAAAGATGATGGGGGATATGGACTGCGTGATCGCAACACATGGAATTTTGCACTGTTGTCCAAGTGTAGAACATCCAACAAAAGATTCCCTTTGGGTGCAGTGGGCTCACCACAAATACCTCCAACGCACCGAGATGTGGGAGTGGCAAGCGAAACTATTCGACGTCCCCCTCATCAAGAAACTAATCCAAATCCGCCAAACAGTCCAGTAGGGGGCCGGTTCTGCTGAGCAGGCTGTGGTGATGATGGAATCATGGTTTGATCCAGAATTGCGGCGCGGAGTTGTTGTATATTGTAGGTACCCCGGGATAGTTTTGATCTGATCAACCGAGTTAAGTTATGTTTTGTGTGTGTTTGATGCCTTGTGTCTAAGTGTGTAAGAAATTAGAAATACAAGAAGTCGAGCGGAAGATGTAGCGAGCGAGAAGGATGATATGGGAAGAGAGTCGACGGGCTCGGTGCATCCGAGGGATGAGGAGCTACGGCCAGTGGAGCGAGAAGGACGCGCAAGGCGTGACCGAGGGATGAGAAACCGAGAGGAAGTTTGCTTGAGGAGCAAGTCGGAGTTGGGTTCGGGTGAGCTCAACTCCAAACGACTGGAGCATTACCCAAGCAAGCAAAACGAAGAAATGGTCAATATTGATATTGGCCATTCTTGAGATGAACAATGCTAAAGGCGCCTCCAATGCGGTAGAGCCGTTGCAAAACTGTTGTTGCGTGGATGAAACTTCATCACATTGAGGGCTCCCTGGATGACATTGGAGGCGCCTCCATGCCACGTTAGCAAAATGGTCACTTGTCAACATACTCAAAAATATGTTCAGTTATATGCGCCTCATCCCCTCATTGCAATTAACACACAAATGTAAAATGCTTTTTCTTTTTCTATCACTCTATGCATCTGTCATGATCGAACACCCATTCTTTGCCTTTACTCTTTCAACTTTGGATTTCAACAGTGGCTCCCTAAGTTGATATTGAGTTGGAAGCTTGAATCCTAGTCCAAATTGACTTACTGCCTCCATTAGTTGCTTGAAGCTAACATTATCAACAATATTGAATGAGATTCCATTTTCATTAACTCATCTCCCAACATATTGTGGAATTTGTTGAGTTCTCACTTTGAAAAGAGCCTCATTTATATTTTTTTGACGAAGCACTTTACTCCCACTTGAGCCTACATTGTTTGTCACAATTACCGATGCATATCTATCCATGGGGCCAAGTAGAAGAGGTTTTTTAGATGTATCTATCCCTTCAATTTCATAACAATCTTCTTCGTCTAGAAAAGTAGTTGCTTCTGCATTTTGTTCCTCCCTTCTAAAATAACTTGTTTGCACTTATTTTTATTTCTTGAAATGTTTTTCGACAATTAGATAATTTGCAGGTATATTTCATATGTGCTCCTTGATCCTATACATTCCCCCGGTATTTTTTTCCACACATCTTGCATTTAATTTTGTAAAGGTTTTTATGATCAATTAACATCCTAAACTCTCATCCGATGTCATTTAATTTTCTTCTAAGAATCCTGAATTCGGGTTGAGTGACTGATGCTGTCGAAGATGGATTGTTTGCCATTGTAATTGTCATAAATTGACAAGTGATTTAAAAATAAATTTAAGAACTTTAAAATCATTAATAACAAGCCTAAGTAAAAATTATATATAAATTAATTAAGATATAATTATATATAAAATATTAAGATATAATTATACATTTATATGGTATAAAATACAAGTCCGAGAGTATATTTTTTATATATCTTATTCTAATTAATAAAATTTATTAGAATTTTTAAAGAATTTTTAAAATTTTAAATATATTTTATTTATTTAAATGTTATTTATATAAATTAATAATATTTATTAGAATTTTTTAATATTAAATATATTTTTTATATATTTAAATCTGATTTATATAAATTAATAATATTTTAAAGATTTTTTTTAAATTTTAAATATAATTTATTCAGATAATTTAATTAGCTTTACGAAAGCTTATTATTAGAACTATCCTAGTTGGGGTTGTTTGAGTTAATTAAATAAAAAATTTAAATATAACAGTACCGTAGACTCACGACCGCGACACCATTGGAGGCTGCCGAACCAGTCACGGAAGGCGTTTGGCGGCGCTAAAAGCGTTGTGGGACGCGTCCGACAACGTGCCTCGAGACTTTCAGCGGCGCAAGAAGGGCCGCGAGTGGGGTTTGGAGCCGCTGGAGGCATTGTGGGATGGTGCCGGATGAATTCTGCGACGCTTCCGGCATCACCAGAATTGTAGCGGGATGGGTTTGGCGCCGCTGGAAGCATCGTGGGATGCGTCCAACGACGTCTTTGGTGGCTATGGACGCCGTCGGCGATGCTTCCGGCGGTTGCGACGCATTCTGCGAAGCGTCCAGTGCTGCCGGAGACGTCTCGAGACATCCGGGCTAAAAAAAATTAACAGAACAAAATAAACTTACCAGAATGATCAAAGAGGTGGAAACATCTAAATGCATAAATCATATGGATGACAATAATTCTAATTATTTTTTTTTCCTCCTCTGTTGATGCACTAGAACTTTTTTGGTCTTCATCTATTTTTGACTCAACTATTTTACATTTATTTATTGATAAATTTTAATTAGTGACAAAAATTTATTGGGGGTGATGGATGTGGACGTGAAAGTGGTGCCTATAACAATAACAGTGGAGGATGACTGAATCACAAAAACTTGGTCGTTTTATGAATTTAAGTGTTTCAAACTGTTTGATTTGACATTTTTCATCATTGTTTGATCACAATGATGAAGTGATAGAATTTGAATTTAATGCGGTGATGACAGGTATTTGGTTTCTCTGTGAGGGACTTGCTTCTACTTTTTAATAAACAAGAACGATTCTATTAGAATAACGTTGGTAGGCATATTTGGTTTCCCATACCATTGGCTATTGCTTCAAATGCATATACAATCTAACTAATATAATCGCCACACTATTTTGAATTCCTTAAAGGAAGATTAGAACATTGTCCAATCTTTAATTTATTTGCCTCAAATCTATAATGGCTGACCATATTTCTCATGGCAAGCCTCTTAGTTATTCAACAAAAAGAATATATTAATCATCAATGCTCAACTATTAAACAAAAAACACACAATATTGTGTAATTAATCATCAAAGCTTCCAAAAAAGAGTATATCATATTGGGCAAAAAAATAAAACTTTCATCTACCTTGTGTCTATTAAGAGATGGAGTTGGCTTGTAGCAGGCTTCAAGAAGAAAGATTTAGGAGATTACCTTAGGGCTTACTAGAATTTATACATTTTTTTGATATGATATATCTTTCATTTCCAATGACAACACACACTTGCACCCTTTGGACGTGAAGTGCATCTGCTTTAAGGCACAGGTGCGACAAGCGTAACTTGCAGTTGGTGAATTTATGATGATAGGTGTGGCCACTGGCCACGTGTTTTTTGACACATTCTTTTATATTCGACGGTAACAAAGATATGAATGTTCTGGACGTGAAATTGTGGAAGCCTTAAGGCATGCAACAATGGACTTAACTTGGTGGTGAAATGGCGATGATGGCTGTGAGAGTTGAGACATTTATGACAAGCATTGGAACATGAGTTGTAAAAAAATGATAATGAAATATTTGACAAATAAAAATAATAATGAAATAGATTTGATTAAATCGTGGGGTGGGTGGGGTGGGATGGGATGGTGCCCATGGGAGATAAGGAACAACTCCAAGCAATGGTGTTGCAACAATGGAGACCAACTCTAAAGAAGGTTCAATAAAATTTGATTAAATTTCGAGATCAGAGTTTAACTTAGTAGATAAGGGCGTTCTCGGTGAGTCAAAGGGGCATGCACTACCAAGTAAGGGATCTTGGTGGTGGAATGAGAAAGTACAAGAGAAAGTGAAGGAAAAACGAATAGCCTATAAGGAATTATATATTTATAAGAACGAGGAAAACTTAAAAAAATATACAATAGCCAAGAAAGAGGCTAAGAAAGAAGTGAATGAAATAAAAAATAAAATTTTTGAATGATTATATCAAAACTTGGATACAAAAGAAGTGGAAAGAGACATTTATAAATAGCTAAAGCGAGAGAGAGGAAAACAAGAGACCTTAGCCAAATAAGATGTATTAAAGATGAATACAATAGAGTACTAGTAAATGATAGCGAAATAAAAGAGTGGTGGAGGATTTACTTTCATCAACTTTTTAATGAAGGTTTAGGGGACTTGGGCAATTTAAGTAATTCAAATGAGTATAGAAATTTTAATTTCTATCGTAGAATTCAAACTTCAGAAGTAGAATAAGCTTTGAAATGGATGCATAATGGAAAAATCGTTGGACCAGATGATATCCCAATAGAGGTATGGAAGTGCTTAGGGAAACAAGGTATTGAATGGTTTATATAATTATTTAATATGATATTGAAAAAAAAATGTCTAATCAATGGAGGGTAAGTATTCTAGTTCTCTTATATAAGAACAAAGGAGGCGTATAAAATTGTGCAAACTATAGGGGTATTAAACTTACGAGTCATACAATGAAACTTTGGGAAAGAGTAATAGAAAAAAGATTAAGGAGACTACGGTGACCGAAAATCGATTTGGGTTTATGTCTGGAAGGTCGACAATATAAGCAATACATCTTCTTAGACAATTAATTGAAAAGTATAGGGAGCAAAAGAAAGATCTACATGGTATTCATTGATTTAGAAAAAGTTTATGATAGGTCCTAAGAGAAATTATATAGTGAATTCTAGAAAAGAGAAGCGTTAGCGTAACATATATTGATCTAATTAAGGAAATGTACGAAGATGTAACAATCAGAGTGAAGACTTCAGGTGGATTAACTAAAATATTTCCAATAAGGATAGGGTTACATCAAGGATTTACTCTAAGTCTCTATCTTTTTATACTAATCATGGACGAACAAACTGGACACATTTAAGTTACAGTACCATGACACATGTTGTTTGTAAATGATATTATTTTAATAGACGAGACACGTGAAGGAGTAAGTGCTAAACTAGAATCTTGACGGGAAACACTAGAAGTGAAAGGTTTTAGGCTTAGTAGGGTAAAAATAGAATATATGAAATTTAAGTTTAGCAATATTATACGTAATGAGACAATTGTTAAGATATGAGATGACGAATTGTCTAAAACTGAAAGCTTTAAGTATTTAGGATCATTTTTGCAAAGTGATGGAGAGATTGAGAGAGATCTTACAAAGAATACAAGCTGGATGGTTGAAATGAAGGTTAGCATCGGGTGTTTTATGTGATCGTAAAGTACCTTTAAAACTTAAAGGGAAGTTTTACAAAACGACAGTTAGACCTGCTATGTTATATGGTGCTGAATGTTGGGCTATGACTTGGGCACATGGGTAAAAGATGAAAGTTGCAAAGATGAGGATGTTAAGGTGGATGTGTAGACATACGAGGATGAACATAATAGCGAATGAAAGCATTAGAGAGAAAGTCGGAGTTGCATCTATCGAGGAAAAACTTCGAGAGACACGTTTAAGATACTGCGGATATATACTTAGATGACCAATAAATGCCGTTGTTAGGCGATGTAAAACTATGATAAATACGCATATTAAACGAGGGAGAGGAAGGCCAAAAAAAGACTTGGTTAATAACAATAAAACAAGATAAATTTTATTTAAATATAGATGATGATATAATATGGGACAGAGGTCAATGGCGTAGAAGGATTCATATAGCCGACCCCATCTAGTGGGATAAGGATTGGTCGTTGTTGTTGTTTGTTTTTATTAGACTTTAACCTAGAGGTCAATTGGTTGAAATCCGAATACAATATGGAGTTTACTTAGAAATAGGAAACCTACAAAGTAACGAAGATTTGGGCGAATGATTTATTACAAATGAAGAACACGAATCATGCTAAGTTTATTGTAACATAATTACTGTTTTTTTGAATGCCATTATTTTTGAATTATTTATAATTCTACATTGAAATTGTATTGATCATACCTGAATCTTTAAGAGCTGCGTTAACCATTTATCTTTTTCTTATTCCAGAATTCTAAATTTTTGTAATCTCATTTGCATGTTACAATTTTCTATATTAGATTCGTTTTGAAGCATGGTGGGCGTGCACTTCTAGCTGATGAGATGGGTCTCGGAAAGACATTACAGGCATTGGATCTTGGGCCCAGAATCTGTATCGTGCTTTCAAGTTCTTAAGTATTTAGTGTGTAATTTAAGTTGAATATTCTTATATTGATGACATCCAGCACTTATTCTGTCATTTCCCCCCTTTTGTTTGTGTCTAATGTCTTTTGGTGCTTTTCTTATGGCTGAACTATGCAGAATATTTGGGTTAATAACATTTGCCACTTTGAGAATCTCAGCCTCCACCAAGTCTGAAAACTCGCAATACCTAAAGGCTTCAACTACAAAGTCAAAACTGTCAAATGTTTGAGATTAAAACATTGTAAAATAGCATATAGTTTTTTTTCAGCAAGCTGAAATTCAGGTTGCTTAGAATTGGGGTGGTGCTCAACCAAAACATTTGCCACACAACATTTGGTATATATGATACTGAATTAGAAGATTGTTCAAATTGTACATATTGTTGTTCTTCATCAACGGTTAAGTTTTGGCTTCATTATGGATTTCAGTCTCTTGCCAAGATGGTATGGTATTAGTATTGACTTTTATCGATGCATGATATGGTCAACACAGGTGGAATCATGCCAACCTACTTTCTGACTGATTTAATTCTCTGATCTCCTTCCACTTGGCTTGAAATATTATCATTTTCAAGTTGTGTTTTTTACTATCTATTTGTGGCTAGGTATTTGGAACTTGCCCTTCCTTTGCTCCATGCAAGTCTGTATTCCTTGAAATGTTTTAATTATTTGATTTTTGACTACATAATTAAAGTTTTCTTTTGTCTCCATTTATTCTTTGTGCCTTCAACGCTAGCCATTTTCACAGTTTTGACTGTAGAATCTATTAGCCTTTGAACATGCCCATACCATCTTAACCTATTTTCTCATCTCCTTCTATTTGGCCTATTTACCTATTAAAGGTAAGAAATATATCAAATTTATAGCAGTTAAGTTGGCATATGTAGAAAGAGCTTGAGAATATTTATTATTATTTAATGTAGTACTTATGCACAATTCTTTAGTTGTATTATATAATTATCGGCAAGGTTTAAAATCTCATTTTATTTTGGGGTTTTAAACCTCGGCTAAGATGGGATTGTGCTGACGATGTTGACGGCCTGGCGAGATGGTGTCAGGTGGAACACATTAGGAGGAAGAATAAGAGGAGAGGAAGAAGGAGAAATGGGAAGGACAAGGAGTAAAGAGTAGTGGAATACGTGTAGTTCTTATTGGTATTGTCTTGAATAGGAAGCAAGGGAGAGTCACCTGCTGCTGCCTCTGTCTCAAAGAGGAAGTGAGGATGCTGCCGAGCAATTTCACTACTGCCCTGAGTTTTCCGCTGCTTCATCTCGAAGTGGATTGGAACCCTTACTACATCTCAAGCAGGAAGACTACAAGGATGAATTCTTGCTTCCATTGCTAGAGTTTGAAGAGGATGCAAGGGGATGCCAGTATTTGTTCTTTGCTGCTCTGTGTCAAGGGGACGCAAGGACCAATAATTGATTGAGCAGACCATAGATGAGAAGGTGAAGAAGAGAAAGAAGAAGAAAAGGAGGAAGAAATCTACTCATTCATTTACTGTTCTTGAATACTATTGGAGTTTGGTAATGTGCCGGGGGGGGGGGGGGGGGGGGTTGCGATGATGCATTTCACCTCTTTTGAATGACATGGAACCAGATATGAACCACGTAACTGCCTAATGCTTGTTGTCTCCGTGTAGGTTTCAGACTCTGTCAGTATCAATGCTTCACAGCAGGCAAGTCATAACTAGTCTCCATCATCTCTATTTGGGTTGACATCTACATACAGGGTATAACTAGGAGAGCTGTTTCTATTATCGTTCATTTTATAACAATTTGAAGCCGTTTAAACAAACTTGTTGACTATAGCTTATCTAACCAACATGCATTTTGTCAGTTCATGCTTAAGTTTGTCTAGCACAGTTTGTGATATTTATCTTGGTTCAGATGGACGGTGAAGTAAGTTTTAAATCAAAACTGTTATACTTCATAAGAAGTAAAGCATACATATTTAGTTAGCTATTTGCTAGTTTAAACCGTGGTCTCCTTCCTCAATCTTTTTTTCTATTACTCTTTCCCAAAGTTTCATGGTATGACTCATTAATTTAATACCCCTATAGTTTGCACAATTTTGTATGTCTCCTTTGTTCTTATATAAGGGAACTAGACTACTTACCCTCCATTGATTAGGCATTTTTTTTTTGTTTTCAATATTAAATTAAATAATTTTGTAAGCCATTCAATACCTTTTTTCCCTAAACATTTCCATACCTCTATTGGGATATCATCCGGTCCCACGGCCTTTCCATTTTGCAGCTTTGAAAGGGATGCAAAATGGAAAGGCCGTGGGACCGGATGATATCCCAATAGAGGTATGGAAATGTTTAGGGAAAAAAGGTATTGAATGGCTTACAAAATTATTTAATTTAATATTGAAAACAAAAAAAATGCCTAATCAATGGAGGGTAAGTAGTCTAGTTCCCTTATATAAGAACAAAGGAGACATACAAAATTGTGCAAACTATAGGGGTATTAAATTAATGAGTCATACCATGAAACTTTGGGAAAGAGTAATAGAAAAAAGATTGAGGAAGGAGACCACGGTAACCGAAAATCAATTTGGGTTCATGCCTGGAAGGTCGACAATAGAAGCTATACATCTTCTTAGGCAATTAATTGAAAAATATCGGGAGCAAAAGAAAGATCTACACATGGTATTTATTGATTTAGAAAAAGCTTATGATAGGGTACCACGAGAAATTATATGGAGAATTCTAGAAAAGAGAGGCGTTAGCGTAACATATATTGACCTAATTAAAGATATGTATGAAGATGTAACGACTAGAGTGAAGACTTCAGGTGGATTGACTGAAGCATTTCCAATAAGGATAGGGTTACATCAAGGATCAGCTTTAAGTCCCTATCTTTTTACACTAATCATGGATGAACTCACTAGGCACATTCAAGATACAGTGCCATGGTGCATGTTGTTTGCAGATGATATTGTTTTGATAGATGAGACACGTGAAGGAGTAAATGCTAAACTAGAATCTTGGCGGGAAACTCTAGAAATGAAAGGTTTTAGGCTTAGTAGAGTAAAGACTGAATATATGGAATTTAAGTTTAGCAATGCTAGACGTAGTGAAACAATTGTTAAGATAGGAGATGATGAGTTGTCTAAAATCGAGAACTTTAAGTATTTAGGATCGTTCTTGCAAAGTGATGGAGGAATTGAGAGAGATGTCTTACATAGAATACAAGCAGGATGGTTGAAATGGAGATTAGCATCGGGTGTCTTATGTGATCGTAAAGTACCTCTAAAACTTAAAGGGAAGTTCTACAAAACGGCAGTTAGACCTGCTATGTTATATGGTGCTGAATGTTGGGCTATGACTCGAGCACATGAGCAAAAGATGAAAGTTGCAGAGATGAGGATGTTAAGGTGGATGTGTGGACATACGAGGATGGATAGAATAAGGAATGAGAGTATTAGAGAGAAAGTCGGAGTTGCATCTATTGAAGAAAAACTTCGGGAGACACGTTTGAGATGGTACGGACATGTACTTAGAAGACCAATAAATGCCCCTGTTAGACGATGTGAAACTATGATAAATACGCACATTAAAAGAGGGAGAGGAAGACCAAAAAAGACTTGGTTGGCAACAATAAAACAAGATAAATTTTATTTAAATCTAGATGATGATATAGTAGGGGATAGAACTCAATGGCGTAAAAGGATCCATATAGCCGACCCCACCTAGTGGGATAAGGCTTTGTTGTTGTTGTTGTTGTTGTTGTTGTATTTGCTAGTTTAAACCTAATCAAGCAAGCGATCTTATAGTCTCCAATTTGGGTATCATATTCTAGTTTAGTATTCTTGATCCTTTATGACAACTTCTCAAGTCAACTAGTCTCCAATTCACCTTTTTGTTCCTTCTAGTATTTAGACTGTATCATAAGGCTCACAATAGGAATTCACTTTTTCATTTTTGTTTTAGTAGATTATGGCACTGTCAATTTAGGTTTGCAACAGAAAATATCATTGCTTTTCAATGGAATGCTAATCTTGCTGCTTATTTAAATTAATTTCTTTTTTCCACAGGCTATTGCTGTTGCTGCATGCATGCCTGATGCATGGCCTGTTCTTGTTATTACTCCATCTTCCTTATGTATACAATGGGCTTTTGTGAGTATCACAACAAGCGTATTGATGTCATGGTAGGATATCCATTGTTCTTCAGTTAATTTGACTGTTTTGAATATGGTTTTCAGATGATTCAGCAGTGGCTTAATATACCCTCTGCAGATATTCTGGTATATTGTTACATTCCTTAAAAAGTTTTCTACCTGAATCATAAAGCTAAATTCTCGTTCTGGTGTATTGGTATTTTAGTTTATCCTATGCATGATTATTATCTCTTTGTTACTGCGTTTATTAACTTCTTTATATTCTCACAGACAGAAAACAGAAATGGATTTTTTATACTCAAAATGTCACTATAAAAAAAATCAACATTGTTTTTTTTTAAGGAAAAGAAACATCTTATTCCTTTGAAAGAAATCCATATTAGAAGGGGATCATTATGCCATGTTACATCCTCTTAGGGAAATAGAATGATTGTTTCATATTATTTTCTATGTTTCCTGATGTACTTCTATTTGTAATATTTTGCTGTTACCTATAGTTCAGAAAGTAAGATGAGGAATTTACACGATACTATCATGTTAGGATTAGTTCTTTTTGCACTACCCCAGCAAAGAAAAACAGGGTTTCCACGACAATTCTTGCTATCTTAGAAACCTTGGATGCTGTAGATGGATTTCTGTGATAGAATCCTACTGTTGCATGTGCACAAAGCAACGCTGTAAGAAATCTCATGGCAACAAATGAGTTGCTCTCAGCGATGTTGTAATACTGTCACAACACTGTCACAAATGGTTAAAATCTTGTGATACTGTTTGAGTCACTAATGACATGGTGTTGCACAAACTAAGTTTGTGCAATAGCCATGCACTATTGTACCGCTGTTATCGAAGCTTGAAAAAACTCATTTAAAAATTAAAAATTATGTGTATATGAATACACACAATATCAATACATTAGAACACTATTTAGTCTTCCATAAGTATCCATTATATACATATCCATGATATTTTGAAGGGGAGCCTTGGCGGTAAAATTGTTGTCATGTGGCCTTGAGGTTACTGGTTCGAGTCGCGGAAACAACCTCTAGCAAAATGCAAGGTAAGGATGAATACAATAGACCCAATATGGTCTGACCCTTCACTGGGACCGCACTGGGAGGAGCTTTGTGCACTGGGCTACTCTTTTATGCTATTATGAGACAAATGTTTTATGGACTAGGGCAAAAAGCAATAACATTGATAATGATAAATTATTCAATACATCATGATTTGAAATCTTCTACATGCTAGATGGTATTGTCCAAACATATTGCAAGAATTAAATTTTGTTCCATGCCAGTTGGCATGAACGAAGTTTTTTGTTCCATCAGTGACATGTGAGAAGGCTGCGACGAGAATGCACTAGATAGTGACATGGCAGTGAGCTGCCTTCCTTTTTTGCATCCTCCTCTGCAAGTGATGACAAAGGAGACTAGGGCTACATTGAGGTACATGATATGCTTTTTCTCCCTCTTCCTTGATCTCGTCTGCCTCTTCCTATACCTCATACTCTTGTTCCTCTGTGCTCTCCTCGTTTGCTAGTGCTCCTCCTTCGCCTCCTCCTCCTTCGTCGGTTCTCTTCCTCCGCCTCTTATTCCTTTGTAGCTCCTCTTCCTTTGCCTCCTCCTCCATGGATTCTCTTCCTCCACCTCTGCCTCTTCCTCCATTATCCTTCTTTTATCAATCCTCTTTTTCTTCCTCATTGGAGCTACCGACACCAGATCAAAGTGGAATGATACTGCTCTTAAACAGTATCGATTGTCGTATATGGTTGATACTTTAAACCTTGACTTATTGATCCATTAAATTATCAAAATCTCATATTGATTGACATTGATAATCTCTCTTTTGTCACGTCTATATATATATATATATACACGCCGTCCGCAACTGAGGGGGTAGGGCGTGCACACACACATACATATATATGCCATCCGCGACTGAGGGGGCAGGGCACCCGATCACTTCCGGGCAACTCTGGGCAACCTGACCTGTGAGGGTCGCGGATGGCACCGTTGATATAGGAGGTGCACCATATTAAACCCCCGCCTATATATATTGTATTGCGTCAACACCCGACATGCTTAGACACATATTAAGATAAATTATATATTTTTTTGTGCCTTATTTCTTTAAAATTATAATTAATTCAGTTGATCATCTAAATGCTTTAATCGTAAAAAAAATTAAACAAAAGAAGATTACACATGTTAATTTTATACGAATCTATGTTGACGTACATTAAAATATAATGGAGAGAATTATTTCTAATTCAACTATTTAACTACTATAATTTTATTTATAGTAAAAAAAAAGTTTAGTCAAAGATTAAATTAATAAGCTCATCTGGATTATTCTTGATACCATTTAACATGTCAAAATATGTTGATTATTGGTACAATAATACAATAAAGTTTTAGTTCAATTTACTATCTAATTGTAAGGTTTGTCTTGGAAGAATATAAAGTGAAGGAATATTAAATGAGTAAAACTCATCTAAATTCATGTTTTGATGTGTTTGAAGCATGCTGAGTCTTGACACAACCCCGTTGCTGAAACCTTATAGTCAGTTTTGGACCAAATTTCTAGCATGAAACTATATTTTTAATCTTGCTCACATCCAATGTACGACAATCATTTTAATACAAGGAAGGTGTAATTGATAGTTGAACTGCTTGTAATAGTTCGTAATGTATTGGATTAAAATTTTAATCTTTTTAATTGATAAGTACTTATATTTGGAAGTAAAAAAAGCCAAGTGGATTATATTTATTATAAGATTAAGTCATTTACTTGGGAACCTGCAGAGTGTTAATACAACTGAACACTGGAATTGTACCATTTTGTTCAAGGATCAAATTTCAACACAATATGTGATTTTTAAACCTTGTTTTAATCAACAATTTCTTATACGGAAAGTCAAGCAAGGTGTAAACCTTATAACTCGTCTCAAGGCAGGTTGTGACAATTTTGTAAAATAAACCAGAATATCGTATGATAACCTTAAATGCTATAGCCTTATTGATGCAAACCATTGAGAGATAAGCATATTTTTAAGAGAGGCTAAAGTGTTTTCTAAAAGTATAAACATTTTGTATATAGGAAAATATCTAAAATGTGAATTCATGCATAAATATAGGTCAACATGGTCAGACTGTTCCAGTTCATATCGTGTGTTGTTATGGTATTAATATGATAAATTTTGGGCTGAAGCTAGGGGTAGCAGCAAAATCAGTATTTAAAATAAATTTCCTTAGGAAGCATTGAAATTTCTTAAGAAAGCTTTAGTTGAGATGTTTATGAGTGAATATTAGTTCAACTGATCAACTTAAAAATTGACTTATGGTTCTTATTCTATTGACCTTCGATTTCAAATATCTTGCACATGCCTTGGCACTGCAATAAGATTTTTCTTTGTTGACATGGTTGTTGCCTAACGGTTGAGTAAAGAAAAATACATGAGAAAAAAGGTTTTGTATTAGGCAGTATAAGAAAAACATACTAAATTAAGAAACTCACCTCAGCTTTGACGTCTATTAATATTGCCACCACAGCAGCCTACTTATCCAATCATTGTTATAAGCCTTAGCCGTGGACCTAGTGTTGGATCTTGGATGGCTAGAGAGGGGGGGGGGGGTGAATATAGCCAGACACTAATTCTTACTGCTATTAGGTTTTCTGCACTTCAAGGGTTAGACAGCGGAAGCAAACAACAAAACAGAGTATAGATGCAGAAATGAAAAGCAAACCAAAAACGCAAACAAGGAGGATTTACAAGGTTCGGGGATAACTTGCCCCTACTCCTTGGCGTGCCCGTAAGGTGGGCGATCCCTTGATCGTCGGCAGATCAAACCCCGGACAATCCGGATAGAATGCAACCTCCTTCTCAGTGGAGTAACCTCTCCACAGCGTTTCAATCAATGTATATGAAATTAAGCACAATGAAACAAGGGGAAGCTTACAGAGCACTTAGGACAGAAAGAACACAAGCGAACTCCTCACCGAGCTCCACTCAGCACAGATCTCACGCAAGAACTCCCTGCTCTTCGTGTCTTCTTGCTGATGGACTCGCCAAGCTCCTTGTTTCTTCTTCCAAGCACTCAAGGTTCCAGTGTCTCCAAGAATGATGCTCAAGTATTGCTTGAGGAGACTCACACAGATTGCTCAAAGGGATCAAGTGTTGCTACCACAGAGAGCCACGCCTCTCTTCATCGCCAGCCAACACTTAACCTTCACAGGTCACAGGTCACAGACGCTCCTCTGCAGCAGAGCTCACCAGTTGCTCATCTGCACTAGCCCAGCTAGCCCTGACCTCCTCTGGACTCACTGAACCCTCTCCAGTCGAGCCTCAGGTCCTCAGCTCCTCAGCCGTTGCAGCTAGCGCCAGAGGACGTTGTTTCCTGCAAACGAAAACCAGCCAAACCTGCTCAACGGAAAGCCTCCCATTGACCCTCCTTGAGTGTTTGAATCATCCCTGTAAAGCCTGCACACTTCAACTGAAGCTTAGCAAATCATATCAAACATAATCAGCAATGTATCAGAGAATCGACAGAGAAAACAGACGCGATCAGAGCGTCTGACAGTGAATTTGAATTAAAGTTCAGCTCCTGATCGGTCCCCAGACCGATCAGGATGTGGCCTGATCGGTCACCAGACCTATCCAGCAGTCTGCTGCACACTCCTGATAGGTCCCCAGACCTATCCAGCAGTCTGCTGCACACTCCTGATCGGTCCCCAGACCGATCAGGATGTGGCCTGATCGGTCACCAGACCGATCAGGGTGTGGCCTGATCGGTCTGGGGACCGATCAGGGCACTTCCTGACCAATCAGGATCCAACCTGATCGAACATAGAGAGGAGCTCGCGACATTTGATCGTTCACCAGAACGATCTGAATAGTATCCCTGATCGGTCACCAGACCGATCAGGAGTCGATCAGTAAGGTTCCCAATCTCACTGTATGCTCCCTGATCGGTCACCAGACCGATCAGACATAGCTGGATTGGTCACCAGACCGATCCACGAGGGAACTTCGTGCCAACTTCCCTGATCGGTCACCAGACCGATCCAGGCAAGGTCAAATCTCCTCTAAGTCACGAGAACAAGCTTCCAACCCTTCTTTTACTCGTTCTTAGTCCCCCGGACCAAGACTCCGTGCCCAGTTTCACTCACCGGGACTTCAACCTAGCCCTCTAAGCTAGGACCTGGCCCTCCAATCCAGGGTTTCATCCAACCTAGCCCTCCAAGCTAGGACCTGGCCCTCCAAGACAGGACTTTTCACACCTAACCCTCCAAGCTAGGACTTTTTCCCACCTAACCCTCCAAGTTAGGACTTTTCACACCTAGCCCTCCCAGCTAGGACTTTTTCCCACCTAACCCTCCAAGTTAGGACTTTTCACACCTAGCCCTCCAAGCTAGGACTTTTCACACCTAGCCCTCCAAGCTAGAACTTTTTCACACCTAGCCCTCCAAGCTAGGACTTTTCCACTGCCAGCATGCGATCTCCCGATCCACCTGGACTTAATCCAAATTCAACCAGACTTAAATCAAACTTAAATCGGTGTCAACACCAAAACAACAATCAGGGTCAGACTGCATCAACACCTAGTTCATTTGAAGATCTTGGAAGACTCAATAACTTCTAGGGTGCATTTGGTTGATGTTATAATGTATAACCTTAGTTATGTGATTACCAGGTAATCACATAATCAAAGTTATGGGGAATGAAACATAATCTAATGTTGTTTGGTTCAATTTAGATGATTAAATAAAATCTTGTTTGCTTGGAGGTAATAGTATATAATCTAATAATATTTTACCATATTACCCTTTAATTTAATATAAGCATTATAATATAGTATGCTTGTCTAAATTAAAAATAAAAAAATAAGATAATATTTTATACTTGTTTACACCCTCGATTTAAGTTTAAAAAATTATATCAGTCATCGGATTGACGATCTACGATTATATTTATTTTAATTTTTAAAAAATTATATCGCCGTTGGTAGTCGGTCGCCGTTGGTGGCCGCCGGCCGGACTACCGCTCGCGACCGACTACGGCAATGAGTTGTAATATAATTAATTATTAGGGGTAGTTTTGTCTTAAAGAGTAAATATTGAGGGAAATTTGGGAAAATTTTTTTTCATAATCCCGAAATCAAGAAAAACTTTAGGGGGCGTTTGGTTTGCTTCATTTTCTATTTTCATTTTCCAGAAAATCACATTTTCTCATTTTCTGGAAAATGACTTTCTTTCATTCTCTAGTTTTCCAGAAAACGCTATATCTTTTTTTGGAAAATAAGACTGAAAAATGCAAACCAAACACGTTTTCCAGAAAATCGCATTTTCTACAGAAAATGAAAATGGAAAACAAGCCTACCAAACACCCCCTTAGTTTTCCATGGTTTTCCGATTCCTGGTTGCATGCTCCTTTTGTTTACGTGTCGAGCATGGATGATTACTTGTGGATCACTGATTATCCAAACCAAATATGATTTTTTTTGTTTTGATAATCTTGGATAGATAACCAAGGTTATCATGTATAACCCCCAACCAAACGCACCCTTAGAGTTTTGTTTGCAAGATTGGTTTTCTTTTTCATAATTTTGTTGGCTTCTTTATTATCTGCCTGCAGACAAGTTAGACTAATTAGACATTGGAAAAATGCATTGAACATAATTTGAATTCTTCTTAACTTCTCCTTTACTTCTTTTCTCCTTGATAGCCTTAAATTACAACTTGAACTTAAAAGTTCAGTTGTATGCTAGAACTAATAACATTGATAGATTTCCTGTAAAATACTAAACATGATTGCTATGTGATTATTGGTGAGTAATTAACAGTCATGGTTGTTTGTCTTTGCAGGTAGTGCTATCTCAATCTGGAGGTTCTAACAAGGCTGGATTTAAGATAGTATTGTCACAGTTAAAATCAAGTATCCATCTAGATGGTGTATTCAACATAGTCTCTTATGACGTAGTTCCTAAGATACAAGATATTTTATTGGCTTCTGAGTTTAAGGTAATTAAAATTTTGTCATTTTCTTGTCTATATGCTATTTATTTATTTTTTATTTCTGCACTCATATTTTGACTTGCATTTTTGTGACAAATTAAGGATGGCCAGTGACCAGTCAAAACCCTATGTCTTAGCCAATCAAACTGACATATACTTGTTATTGTTTAAGAAACATTTGCAAATAAATTAAGTTGCCCTTTGATGGCATTTCTTTGTTTATGATCGATGTAGATTCCATGTTGTAGGGATGATCCTATGAGCTAGAGTCAGTTCGAATGCTATTTTTTCTTTTTCTATTTGTGAAAGATATTCTTTGGTCTTCATCTTAAATTACAAACTATGTTTGATGTGCCTGCCCTTTTTTATTCAAGCCAGCAGTGTAGTTAATCCTGCATTTCCAAGCCATTTTTCTCAAAAGGAAAAATCTTAATATTTCATAGTAGCTTACAGGTTATTCATAAGATTTTTAAAATTTTTCTCATCGATATATAATCTTCAACACACAAAGTGATCTGTGTCAGGTCTATTAGAATAGAAAGTCTTTGAGGCACTTCAAGAAGTGCTCCTAGTTTTACAGGCTCATGATTGATAAGGATTGATCATATCGTATGAGGAGAAGTTAATCTAGGAGTAGGTAAAAGGGTTGAGTAAGGTTTAAATTGGTGTTTCATGTTGTATTTTGACACTTGAAACGCTTTTGTAAATGTTGAAGTGTGCTGTGGTGATTTCTGAAACTTTTCAAACTAATATCAATTAATATCATGGTTGAAGCCACATCTTTATCCCAATTATTTGAATTTTGCTACATGGATTGAATTCCTCTATTGAATTCTATATAAGGTTATATGGATAATAATATTCAAATAAGTAAATCTCTTTGTATTACATAATTACTCTTTGATTTCCCTAACCCCTTACACATTTTATTGTACTCATGGTTTAAAGTTTCGTCCTGTGCCGGACAGCACGGGGCGATACGTACCGTTCCGCTGGAGATCCGAAACCGGCACAGAAGACATCGTGGTTTCGTGCGTGCGTCACGCGGTGATGGGCGGAGGCGCAACAGAGGGAATCAGAGGGAAAAACGCCAACGCCGGGAGGAAGAAACGCGCGTCGGGAGGAAGAAACGCCACGCGCGTGCTGCTGGGGGCGTCGCGAGACTCCTCCGGCGCTGACGGAAGAGTCACCGGACTCCTCCGGCGCCAGTGGAAGCTCCGTGTCGGACGACGCCAGAGTTGCCGGCCGCCGCCTCCGCCTCCGCTTGCTTCGCCGCTAGGGCTCACGCGTGAGGAAATGTTATAAAACATTTCCTCACAAAAATATTTATCACAGTAAAATATTTATTAATTAATTTTCTAAAAATTATTTTTAATGTTTCTAATATGATTTAAAAATTCTAAAAAAAATTAAAAATCTTAAAAAAAACTAAAAAAATTTCTAAAAAATCATATTTATATTTTGATATATTTTTTATTATTTTATATATTTACTATTTTATTATTTAATTAATATTCTGATATTTTTATCATTTTAAATATATATTATTTAAATTAATAATTAATTAAATGAATAAATAAATAATTTATATAATTATTATATGTAAAGTAGTATTTTATATTAATTTATATATTTCTTATAGATAATATTTTTTATCTTAGAATAAATTTGAAATTTGAATTCATAAATACGATATTAAACTTTTTACTTTTAGCATTTTTGTTCCAGAACATATAAAGTTTTGGTATTAGTAACTTAGTAAGGTTTAATTCGAGTTATTGATAGATTAATTTTTTTTTAAAGAAAATTATATTTAATTTTTATAATGATATTAAGTTATTCAATAATTAAGAACTTATATAAAATTAATATATGATTTATTTTTAAATTATACATAATAAACATATTTATCTCATAAATATTATATATAAATAAAAAAATACCGAAACCGTACCGGCACGGTACGATACCGAAATCTTATCGTTCCGGTATGGGACCGAAACCTCGGCACGGGTCGAGATTTTAAACCTTGATTGTACTTATAGAAGCAATTGGCTATATTTGAATATGTGTATAGTATCTCAACCTATATTCTCTTAAATGTTTTTTTTTAAAATTTTTTTTCTTTCCTCGGGGCAAAATACAAAATCTTCTGTAGCACCGACAGATTTCTCTATGTAAATTTCTTTAAACAAACAAGTCAATTATGAAGGGTAAACATTGGATAGTGGGGTACCCGGATGAAGGAGCTAAGCATAAGAGACAAACTGGTGACAAAAGAGCTCCTCTTCATTTCTTCAATGGAGGTCACAAGGATATTAACACATAGATGATTCACTCTCTACCTATTACTATTGGTGAACTCTAGTAGTCTCGAACATAAGCTCAGGTTGCAACTTTTGGCTGAACGTTTTTTTATGGTGTAATGATCGACTTTAAATTCATGGCATAAGCACACATAAATGGGCCCTCTAGTGAGATTTTGACTATGCAAGGTTTTGCAGATGTTGACTCTTACATAATGCTTGTACCCTGGGAAGGGGACAGTTCATGCAATCTTGTTGAGATGAGCTAGTTTACTATCGTTGTCTCAAAAAGGGGCATACTTGGACCGTTGTGACATAAATCTCCAACGTAATTTTCCAACAGAAGGCCTTCCCTTTTCTAAGGAGATGGTCAATTGGTCTGAGAAATTTGGGTGTGCTTGTATTCTATTCTACAACGAACCTCTTTCGTGCCTTGAGAGTTCAATAGAGACCTCTCTTTCAAATAGAGCAGTGCCGGTGGATCAAAGTTTGACTGTGCGTTATGCCTATTGAAGAAACAATGTGTTGGTTAGCTGCACTGTTTGGTACATCACTTGATTAGTTAATACGACAATGAGTTAGGAATCTCAACTCCTTCACAAATGCAATTGCTAAATAAGGGGAAAGGCTTATTTCCGAATTGCTTCTCTCCCTATCCTACCAAATATATAGACTCTAAAGGTCCATTTCCTTTAAAGCGTGGAAAAGTGAAAGGATAGTGATATCGGGGGATAGGATCCCCTTCCAACTCAGCAGGTTCAGCCTATATAGCGCAGACCCATCTCACTCGCAGGTTGTATTGGGGCATGACTCACACATGACCTGTAATACATAAGATCCAATAACCTATTAGGGTTTGGAACCATGATCCTCTATAAAAGATTGATAATGGTATGAAATCCTAGTTTTGCTGACTTAGGCATGAGAGGGGCTTCACCGGGATAACTCTTGACGAGCCCTCTGATGCGTATTGATCTGCACAAGTTTGGCACAAGAGAAAGCTTCGTTAGGTCTAACAAGCGGTAGATTTTCCCACCCGTAATATTGGTGTTGTTTGTGGGAAACATGAGCAAAAGACATTGAGAAAACCCTTAGAGAGCGAGATTGAAGGGCGGAGCCAATAGAAAGAGGGCAATGAATAGAAGATTCATTGTCAGATCGACCCCCTTCCTTCTTCTTTTGGGTGCTTCTCACTTCTTGCTCCTTCATATCTCAGCTGCGCCACGCCTTACCCTCCGCTCTCCGATCCAATGCTCTCATCTCTGATTGTGCATCGGACCATCCTAGTCACGGGCTATAACTTCTCGAGGGAGGGTACAACGCCATCATGATGGACAACCTCGACAAGGAAGAAGGGGATCTAGCGGCTAGGGCTGCCTTTGTCCTTGATAGCCCTTGCGGAAACTTGGCGGAGGAAGTCAATGCTGCGGAGGAAGGTGACCTAGGTTAGACGTTTTTTCTTGTGTCCTTGTTTGGCCTATGGTGCCTCTTTAATATCTACTTCGACATCTACAACAAGTAGGTTATCAAGTTTCCACTTTCCACTTTCCACTCTTGCAATTGGATCAACACTTGTCTTATTTATGTGGACCACTAGTCTTTACAAATGTCCTAACGTTTCTGCTTCACAGCTCGTTGCAATATTGCCATTGGCTCTTATCCACACAATGGGAAATCTTTTCACTAACATGAGACTTGGGAAGGTTGCTGTTCCATTCACACACACACAATTAAGGCTATGTAACCCTTTTTCTCTGTTCTTCTTTCTGCCTTCTTCTTAGGAGAGTTATCTACCATTTGGGATTTACAGTTCATTATGCCAATTGTTGGAGGTGTAGCTTTGGTATCTCTAACAGAAAATTCTTTTGGAGTGTAATGGCATCCAACTTGACCTTCCAATCCTAGAATGTGCTAAGCAAGAAAGGCATGGTTGAGAAAGAGGAATCATTGGACATCAATCTCTTCTCAATAATAACAATGATGTTTTTTTTTAGCTAACACCTGTGACATTATTGTTTCTTTGATAAGAAAAAATCATATCATAGTTCAAGAGTACAGAAAATGGTCGATAGTGGCTACTTTTGATTAACGCAACATAATATCAGAGTACACCCCTAAAGACTTACAGTCCTGAATATCCTCTTAACATTCAATTGCTCACTCTCAAAGATGCATTTATTTCTAGCTGTCCAGACATAGTGTATTAACGAAGACAACGCTTAGTCCCGAACCTTCGTTAATACCCTATTCTCACGGTAACATCTCCTAAATACCCTTAGAGCCCAAAGTGGACATCTCCTATCATATATGGAGCTAGTCTCTTACCCTCCTCCATAACTCAGTAATAGGGGGTACCCAAAAAACAAATGCTCCTAATTGGTTCGTGTTTCCATGCTTATTAATAGTTTAGAGGGTGACGAAAGTGATAAGGTGTGGCGTCTACTAAGAATGAGGTAGAGGAAGAGGAATTGGGAGATGGATCCCAGTTGATTTTATGAAATGATAAATCTGAGAATGAAGCTGTTATTAGAGAGGTTATTTTTGGTCGGCCAATATCTCCTAAATGCCATCTTGAGCTTGTGATTATGATGAACCTGTTGTTTGATGGTTCTTACCCACTGTAACGAAAGCACAACATATTATTGTTGGGCTTGTTCAGACTTGAGCAAAACGTGCAATGAACCGCAATATATGAGATCACTATCTATCGAAATGTGGGTATTAGTCACTAGGTATATATGAGCAGAAGCATCAAGAATGTTGGCTTAAGTAAGATCTTGGGATCGACTCTTATTCTCCCCGGCCTTTGGTCTTGAGATTGACTAGATACTTATTCTCCTAGACCCATGATCTCAGAATTGACGCAGTATTGGTTCTCCCCCACGTGGGTTTTCTATAATACTCTTCCTGACTTCGATGGTCTTTCTTATTATCCTCTCTCCGACTTTGTCGATCTTCTGAGTTGCGAGATTGAGGGGGTCTTTCCCTAAAGACTTGTATACATGTATACTCACACTTCTGAATATCTTCTCAACATTCAATTGCTCATTCTTAATGATGCATTTATTTCTAGCTCTCCAGACATAGTGTATTAATGAAGACACAAAGACATTGCCTAGTATCGAACCTTCGTTAATATCTTATTCCTACGGTAACATCTCCCAAACACCCTTAAAGCCTGTCTGAAAGTGGACATCTCCTGTGGAGTTAGTCTTTGACTCTCCTCCATAACTCAGAATAGGGGTATCCAAAAAACAAATGCTTCTGTGTTTCCAACAGTCGTCGACAAAAATACACACTACTTATCCTCCAAGTACTCCTGCCCTGCCCATCTTTAGTGCGAAGACGCCCAAGGCTAGCATCCAACAAGTGGTAGCATGACTAGACTGCAAGTAAGTTTTCTATACCGTTCGTGCCCATACCTTTTTTGGATAGGAACGTCTAAAGAAATTATATGCTCGAGCCACTCCACTGTCCTATTCAAACCAACTTGCCAGTCTTTGTCTAGCAGCAGACGGTGAGTCCGCATGCGAAAGAATTCAGTCCCGTATCAGCATTAACCTCTTAATCAAGGGGGAGTTTGAAGGGGATACTTCCCAGAACTATACATCTGCACGTCTCAGATACTTGTGGTGGACCCATTTGATCCAAAGAACATCTGCTTTCACCTCAATCCGTTAAAGTACCTTAACTAGCAGAGCTAAGTGCCAACTCTTTAACTCTGGGAATCCCAATCCTCCTTTGTTCTCTGGTTTACACATATCGTAGGATGCTTAGATGTCATATGAAAGATTTGTAAATGCTATAGATATGGTCTATGAACCCGGAGGCACCGGCAAGATGGACATCCAGAAATATTCCACCCCTTTAAGCACCGAGGAACTAAATTGTGCCTTGCTTGCGAAGTTATTGTTGAATGCATCAAGATCATTCCATATTTGCAGTCTATTAATTTCTCCTTATTGTTAATGTTTCCATGCTCTAATAATTTAGAGGGTGACGAAAGTGATGAGGTGTGGCGTCTACTAAGAATGAGGTAGAGAAAGAGGAATTGGGAGATGGATCCCAGTTGATTTTATGAGATGATAAATCCTAGAATGATGTTGATATTAGAGAGGTAATTTTTGGTTGGCTAATATCTCCTAAATGCCATCTTGAGCTTGTAATTATGATGGACCCGTTGTTTGATGGTTCTTACCCACTGTAAAGAAAGCACAATAGATTATTGTTGGTTTTGTTCAGACTTAGGCAAAACGTGCAATGAAACGCAATATATGAGATCACTATCTATCAAAATGTGTGTATTGTTCACTAGATATATATGAGCACAAGCATCCAGAATGTTGACTTAAGTAAGATCTTGGGATTGACTCTCATTCTCCTCGGCCTTTGGTCTCGAGATTGACTAGATACTTATTTATTCTCCTAGATCCATGATCTCATGCGCCCCCCTTCGGTCGTCTTTCCTATTATCCTCTCTCCTACTTTGCTGATCTTCCAACTTGCGAGATTGAGGTGGTCTTATTATTCTTTGCTTGACTTCGTTGGCCTTCTGAGTTAAGGGATTGAGATGGTCTTCTATATCATCTCTCCTTCGATAGCCTTCCGAGTCAAAGGTTCAAGGTTGTCTTCTCTATTATCCTCTCCTCTTGAGGATTGAGGTGATCTTCCATAATTTGCTTTCCCTGACTTCATTGGTCTCCCAGATCGGGGGATCAAGCCTTGTATTGTTATATTGCCCTTCCTAACCTCGTAGGTCTTTTGGTCATGGATCAAGCTTTGTTTTCTGATACATTCTATGGGAACATCTCCTTTTGAGAATATCCCCACTTTGCATACTATGTGCTTGGAAACATCCCCGTTTAGGGACGTCGTTGGTAAGCACATGCATTCTCGCTTCACATACTATATGCTTGTAAACATCCCCACTTGGGAATATTTTCTGTAAGCAAATGCATCCTCGCTTCACATACTATGTGCTTAGAATATCCCCACTTAGGAACATCCCTGGTAAGCACACTACACCCCCGCTTTGCATACTATGTGCTTGAGAACATCCGCGCTTGAGAACATCCTCGATAAGCACACACATCCATGCTTTCAAGGACAGTGATTCCCTACAAAGCTAGCCAGGCCAGCCTATGTGGTCCCGGTCCATGCTAGTACATCTGGTCTGCATGATTCCCATCCAGCTCACGACCCAACTCAGTTTTATGAGTCCTTAGCATAACTTGGTATCTTATCGCTCGACATCCTGACTGAGTACTCCACACGACTCAACTACGTCGCTGTTGAGTACTCAACAGTCTGAGTACTCCATGCAGCTTGGTGACTTGGCTCCTTGACTCAGCCTCCCAAGTTACTCTTATTGCTTCGCAACTTGAGCACCCTACGCTCCCTCCCTAAGTCAGAGTTTATTTGACTCTGCTCCTTAGTTCGACTTGGAGGGGCGATTCGCGATACTGGGATAGGATCTCCTTCCAACTTAACAGGTCCAACCTACATGGCACAAATCCATCTCATATGCATGACCCACACACGACCTGCAATTCGCAAGATCTAATAACTCGCGAGGGTTTGGGACCATGATTCTCTATAGAAGGTTAGCAATGATATGGAACCCTAGCTTTGCTTTTTTCCTTTTATATTTTTTACTATTCTATTGTTGCCATGGGGGATGATGACTTAGGCATTTGAGGGGCCTCACCAAGATGACTTCCGACGAGCCCTCTAACGCATGTTGATTTACTCTGGCCATAGGAGAAAGCTTTGTCAGGTCAAGTGACACATTTTCCTAGCCGCAACCGATACTAAAGTGGGAAAATGAATGCATGTAATAAAAGTTTGAATCTACCTTTTATTTATATCCACTTTTTTTTCTTCACTTTTCATTCGTCCACTTATCTATATTGAATCCTTTGAGTGTAAACAAATTCATCTTGAGACACTTTGCTACATGTGGAAGATTGTTTAGTGTTGTCATAGTATGATGTAATAATTCTTTAATTCATTTGATTGTCTAATTATTATAATTATATTTTTAGAACTAAATAAACTATGTGGAGGGGATTAAAGGAGTAAAATGCATCTAAATTCATCTCAACACACTTTTTCGCGTGTTGAGTATCAATGTGGTACCATCATTGTCTTGTTTTGGTTGGATATTGAAATTCTAGCAAGGAATGATATTTAGAACTTGGTCTCTATTACTTGCAATTGTTACCATTTGTAAAGTCAGAATGAAAATGTTGATTGTGATGATGATAGGAACACTTCAGTTAACTTTGCTAATGCAATTTGACTTTTGTTCAAACTTTTTTTGTTAATGTTTTATTTAACATTGTTGTAGGATTCTTTTTTTTTTTTGTTACATAATTTGAACCTCTAAGCCAAATTATTTTATAATTAAATTTGGGAGTTCATTTTGTCTCCCTCTTTTGTAAGCTTCTGTTTTCGAAATTAGAGATCTTACAAAATCTTGTTTTCTTAAAAGGAGTTATTTTTTTTGGATAAGTAAAATAGTATAACACAAATCAGGAGTACATGCATGGAACTTTAGGAGCTACTTATGCCCGACATAGTGTTAGATTCGAGTATACTGGTTACTTAGCCTTTTGTTTTACTGCTTCTTTCTCAGATTGTAATTGCAGATGAATCACATTTTATGAAGAATCCTCAAGCTAAGCGAACAAATTCTTGTATCCCAATTCTACAGGTCAAGCATTACTTTTTATAAGAACTCTTATGGCGATCTAAACCAAGTTAACTTCATCACAAATGATATTTCTTTTGAGACCTTGCCATAATTTGAAAATTTGTGGAATCTAGACATGTGGCATGATGGAAAGCTGCTTTGTTATTGCTATACATATACAACTCTAAGCTTCATGGCTTCCATTTCTCAGAGTATTTTTCATCTGTCGACTTATCTTGGAAGAATTTTGTTTTCCACCTTTATGAAATATTTTTTCTCAATTTGGGTGTACTAGAATAGTTACAAGAAAGTAGCAGTCTATTGCATTTATATCTGCCTTTTTTGTTTCAGATGGACCTCCACCAATTTTTTTCATTTCGCATAAGTGTTTTATGTATTAAAGACTTGAAGATATGGTTTAATAATATCATACTGAAAAAACCGCAGAACTTCATTTATCATTGACCTTTAGATACATCAGCGAATCCATGATTAAATGGTCAAATGGGGGCAAAAGATATTCCAGAGATATTAATGTGCGGTACAAAATTTCACCAAATTAAAAAATTGGCCATTATTATCACAATTATTGGTTCAATACTTCAATAGATACAAATACCTGAATGATTCTCTAAATGAGTTTGATTAAATGACCAAATATTTCAATTTGTTACTACTGTAACATAAATTTTGAGACAAATTATAAGGAGAGGCATTTTTGTAAGGTAACATTTTTTTCCCTATCAATAGAATGTCAATGTTCTTTAACCCACCCTTTTAATTTGAACATTATCTCAATTTTTTATCTGTAACCCACCCTTTTAATAGAATGTCAGTGTTCTTTAAATTTTTTATTTACAGCCAAAAATTATCTCAAATTTTCATCACTTGGGTTTAGTTGTAAAGGAGGTAACATTTTTTTTCAATCAATAGAATGCCAGTGTTCTCTTACCCACCCTTTTAATTTGAACATTATCTCAATTTTTATCTCTAAACATCACTCCCCACCCCCAGCCAATAATTATTTCAAATGTTTATCACTTGGGTTTAGCTGGAATAATTTTCATGGTATTATAATTTTCTTGAGTAACTCATTTATTATATCATATTCTCTCACAGAATATAATTTGCATCTGCGAGAAAATTGTAACCATATATAAAAATATTCCATGAATTATGGGATATAAAAGAACCTCTTTAGCTTTTTTAGATAAATTACTTTAGAAAAGTTTGTTAGAGTTTTTATTAGAAAAGTCACTTTATGAAGAATAAGTCGCGTTATCAATTAAACATAAGACGTTAAGATCCCATGTATTAGATAAGGTTTCAATTAATACAATTGCCAATTTCCAACATGGTATCAGTGTTGAAAGTTGTTGATTTGGTCAGAGTATTAGTTATCCTTAATTCACTATCATACGTAACATCACCTTCATCCATGAATCATACGCACTTTGATACTTGGTTTGTTTCCTTCTCTCCTTATTCTTTACTTACAAATAAAAAGTTAAGGGGGCGTTTGGTTTGCATTTTCCAGTCTGTTTTCCATTTTCATTTTCTGTAGAAAATGCGGTTTTATGGAAAACATGTTTGGTTTGCATTTTCCAGTTTTGTTTTCCAGAAAAAAACATAGC
This sequence comes from Boesenbergia rotunda, assembly GCA_024364735.1. NCBI lineage: Eukaryota > Viridiplantae > Streptophyta > Magnoliopsida > Zingiberales > Zingiberaceae > Boesenbergia > Boesenbergia rotunda. Next base: position 331,788 of record JAGFNQ010006042.1, read on the forward strand.
ATTTTCTGGAAAACTGGAGAATGAAAAAAAGTGCGGTTTTCTGGAAAATAAAAATGGAAAATGGAACAAACCAAACACCCCCTTTCTTTCATTTTTCTTTCTTTGGTATTCTATTTCTTATTCCTAATCTATCATCTCTTTATCTTGGTGTCCTCTTATGTGTCGTGTCCTCTTAATTTTATTTGCCTTTACCCTAGTTCTTCTACTCCATTGTTGCGTATATCTTTCTATTATCATTCTCTTATTTTATTTGCCTTTTTTTTCCTATGTTCACCTATTAACCTTAATATATATATATATATATATATATATTTGGATAAATAAAAGTTATATATCATGTATCAAAATGTACAAAATGAAGTAGTATCATATCTTAGGAGAGACCTAAAGACCTGTATACATGGAGTTACACACTTTTGTATATCATATCAACATTTGTCCCTCACCAGAAAAAACTACGGTTACGTACCCTCCATACATAGTGTATTATTGATGACAAGGCCAAGTGACGAGCCTTTGTCAACGTCCTGCTCTCTAGTAATGCTAGCCAAAAACTCATAAGTGTTGGCGATATGAAGACATCTTCGGGCGCATATGGAGCTAGCCTCGAATGCTCTACCATAGCACTGCAATAGGAGGGCACTGGAAGAATAGATGCTCCCGTGTCTCTAGCGTCTGTCTGCAAAAAGTGCATAGTCGATCATCTTGATAATCTTGCCTATCTTTGGTGTGAAGTCTCTGCAGTGCCAACATCCATAAAGTGACTGTATGACTTGGCTAAGATAAGTCTTCTGCACCATCCAGGCCCACAACATCCCAAGACTAGCTTATCTGAAGAAGTCATATGCTTGGGCTACCCCTCCATCCTATGCAAACCAATTTGCCAATCTCAGGTGACCTTGTAGCCTCTAGAATGAGATCCAGTATTTGTAGCAAATGCTTGATCAGAGGAGAATCTAAATGGGTTGAATGCCAGGTCCAACGATCTTTGTAACTCAAGTGGGTTGATGACCCCACTTGATCAAGAGTGCACCCTTTTTCTCTTGAATCCTTCGTAGAACCTTGGCTAGGAGAGCCAAGTTCCACGCACGCAAGTTCCTGAATCCTAGGCCTCCCTCATCACACATATCTGTCCAAGACAGTTGGAGGTACTTGGACGTCAACATGAAAGGTCGACAGATATTGTAAATGCGATCGATGATGCCCTATGGTATTGATAGAATAGACATCCAGAAGCACTCGACTCTGTAAAGTATTTAGGTTGTTAGGATTCTAAAATTCAAGATAGAGAACACACAAAACACAGAATAGTATTAGGGTTAATACAAACAATCTGGTAAAGAAAAAATCTCTACACCAGCCTATGCTTTCTTCTGACAATAATTCTTAAATCTCTTCTCCTTTAACTTCCCACAAACTTATAACCACACATACTCTAAAACATACTAATATAACTGTCACAATAATATAACTGGCTCTAAAACATAAACTGCCACTATATATTAATTTTGTTTAGGCCCCATTTTGTTTTATCCCCCTGGAATATACAAGTCATGTTTTGGGCTTGTTTCCCTCATGATCCAACATGTTTCGCCCATAATCCAACACCTAGTCCACAGCTAGAACTTGGTTCCTATCATACCACCTACTACAGCTCTAGCCTTGTCCTCAAGGCTAAGATAAGGAAATGAGTTCTAAGAGTGAAATCATCCTCCTACCTTATGTCAATCATGCTCTTGCCCTTTCATTTGACTAGCCATTGACGAATCACTTCCCCATTATGAACAATGTCGATACTAGCAATCATATATTTTGGTTCCATATCATCTTCTAGTGCTACCTCTAATCTATTGGGTAGATATGCTTGCATATTGTACTTTCCAATAGCTTTCTTATAGTCATGAATTTTGTTAGAATCTCATCATGTTGTTGGATTGGTTTTGTCCATTTGGAATGATTGACCCAATTTCTTCTGAATTGAATTAGGCCCTGTATATGGTCGAAAACTGCCCAAATTAGCATTGCCTTGGCTACAATTGTTCCATAACCTCTCCTTCCCTAATGCCTTTTGTGAGATCTCCCCTTCCTCTAGCAATTCCTCTTCAACATCCTTTGCCATGCACATTAACTGCCCTCTAGACAGATGATTCAACATTCAAACTCTTCTTCTGATATGAGATAGTAATTCTCTGATGAAATAACCAATGTATTGCTCTTCTGGAAGATGCGGAACTTGTGAAGAAATCAACTCAAAAGCCTTCAATAAATTCTTCCACATTTCCAATATGTTTTAATGCTACCAATTCTTCAAAAGGATTTTCATGTCTACGCCTTCTATAATGGGCTATGAGAGCGCGCTTAAGTTTTTCCCAAGTTAGATTAACTTCGGTCTCCTTAAGAAGATTAAACCAATGAATTGTAGTGTCTTTCATAGTTACATGTTCCAACTTAACCATAACTTCATCAGAAGTATTTTGGACTTAAAAATAAATTTCAGCTCTAGTAATCTACACTACTGGATCCAAACTATCAAACATTGGTAATTTCACTTTCTTAACAGACATCCTGTACTCTTCCAATTGATCACCTTGTTGTTCTTGAGACTCAGATTTGAGAGACTGATCAACAGAAGTCGATGCCCCCTTCAATGGCGTTGCTTCAACCCTTGTTCCTAATTGTTTGCTGATTTCTTGTCAAAGAGAACCATGTTGTATTTCAGACATCAATCGTTGCATAATACCTTTTATTTCTTCCATATTTCCTTCTTGCGTCGCCATCCTCTCTTTCAAAACATTAACCCTATCTCACATCTTTGGCATTCCGTCTAAGCATACAACCCTTCTTAGATCTAACAGGTCAAACCAATGTTAGGATTCCAAAATTCAAAATAGAGAAACACACAAAACACAGAATAATACGGTTAACACAAACAATTTGGTAATGAAAACTCTCTCCACCAGTCAAAGACAATGCTTTCTTCTGACAATAATTCTTAGATCCTTTCCCCTCTAACTTTCCACAAACTTATAACCACACATATTCTAAAACATGCTAACATAACTACTATAAAGATATAACTGACTTTAAAACACGAATTGCCACTATATGTTAATTTTGTTCAGGGTTTAATCTCTCTTGGAATGTACAAGCCATTTTTTGGGCTTGTTTCCCTAATAATCCAACATGTTTCACGCATGATCCAACACCTAGTCCACATCTAGAAATTGGTTCCTATCAGAGGTGATGAGCTGCACCTTGCGGGCATAAGACAAGGCCTTCTTTGGCCAAGCATATATTCGTTTGATCAGTTAGTCAACTAGGGGGAATAATCAGAGAGGCGGAGACGGTCAACAGCAAGTGGTATCCCAAGGTATCGGAAAGGCATAGCACTCTCCTAAAAATCTGTGATGGTTAGAAGCTGTCTACGTGTGTGCTCATCCACTCCAGCTACATAGATGTTTGATTTTAGTCTGTTTACTTGAAATCCTGCAACTGCCCCAAAACTCAAACAAGTGGTCAGCGTGCCTACAGATACTACATCACCACAACTGAAAAGTAGAATATCATCAGCATAGGCTAGGTGGGCTAGTCTGAGGTGGCCGCATTGTGGGTGGAAGCTGAATTCGGACCTGATGGTGCATTGTTGCAGTTGTCTCCCAAAGATCTCAATACAAATGCCAAATAGATAGGGCGATAAAGGATCTCCTTGTCTCAGTTCTCGGGCTCCTCTGAAGTGACCAAAAGTTTCGCCATTAATGATCAGCGAGAAAGAGGTAGCGGTCACACCCTCTATGATCCAAGCCACAAACTGCTGGGGGAAGTTCAGGCCCACAAGAGCATCCCTGAGAAAATCCCAATGTACCAATCTATCTTCATGATGCAACGAGGGGAGATTCACTTCCTAAGCTCCCGTGCTAAATGAATGTTATTAGTGATGAGTCTGCCTTGTATAAACGCCGCCTGTGATGAAGGATATGACCTAGGACACCAGAAATACGTGTTGCCAACAACTTTGATACAACTTTGTAGAATACTGTACAGCCGGAAATATGCCTATAATCTGTTACATTGCTACTGTGTGCGGACTTTGGGACAAAAGCAATCAATCTAAGATTCCATCGGCATAATAACCTCCCATTATCGAAGAACTTCCGAACCGCAGCAATAAAATCTGGTCCAACAGTATCCCATGCTTGTTTAAAGAACTTAGACCCATATCCATCCGACCCGGGCGCCCTCTGATCAACAATGTTGAATGAGTTGGGCATTCGAGGTAGGCATACGAATGAGTTGGGCATGCTGATCGGAGTGAAGTAGCCGGCCAAATGGGAGGGACTGCTGTGGAAATTCTGACCAGTCCACTGCAGTTCCAAGTTGTGCACTGAAATGGCCCTCAAATGGTTGCACAACTACGGTAAATGAGACAGCTGTGATTTCGTTTCTCCGATTATTCTGTTTAACTAGAGCATGGAAGAATGAGGAGTTACGGTCCACTTGATTGAAGTATGCCGCCTTTGCACGCTGCAAATAGAAGCTGTGTTCAGCAGCGATTAAGCGAGCAGCCTTCTGTTGTAACGCTTTGTAGCCCTCATCCATGGTGCCATGTGTCACCCTCTCTGTTTGTGCATCCTCTAGAAGTTGCCGGGCAGCAGCCGCCCTTTGAGAAATATGCAGAAAGTGTGTGTATGTGTGTGCGTGCGCGCGTGCTCTAATTAGCAAGTAAAAAAACAAAAACAAAAATAAAAATAAAAGTAACAAAAATAAAAATTTGAAATTTCATCTCCATCCTCGATTGTATAAATATCCCAGTAACATAAATCTCTTCCTTACCAATGAATTTGATGTCATTTCGACACATGACAACTTTTTGCTTTGGGAAATGCAGTTTCTCTTATTGCATGAGCTCATGATAACTTAAAAAAAAATTACTGACCTTTATGCTGCTTTATCTCAGTCCCTTTTATGTTTATTATTGTTTTTATTGTTGTTCTGTTTTCTTCTTTAACTCATTCTTTTATTTTAATTTTCCTATTATTAACATTTATCTTTATATTCTTTCTCCCCACTAGTTTCATCTTTTAAGATCTCTTTTCTTCTCGCCAATTATAAGCTTGCCCATTTTCCTCTTATTCTATTTTATTAATTTTTTCCCTTAGGATGCCATCAATTAAAACCCTAAACTAACAATCATGTAATTCACCTTTTTTTCTCTTCTCCGTCTCTCATCATTATAGATTGTTTCCTTCATCGCACCCTCTACAGATTTTTTGTCGTCTCCATGTTTTACTGAGTTGTTCCATCACCATCATTAATTCTCTATTATCATTCATTCTCTATTATTCCTTGTTTCCTTTTAACAGCCTATAGCTGGATTCCTTTCTCTAGCCTTTATCATTGGTGTTTTATCTTGCTCAATCTTCCTATCTTTTCTTTTACTGGCCTTCGTAGCTAGATTCCTTTTACCAGGCTTCATAGCTGCATTTTTCACTTTTGTAGGATCTTCATTGTCAATTTTTTTTCTCTTTTACCTTATAGATGAATTCCTTGGTGAGCCTCCATAGCTTTATTTTTCCTCTTTTGCTCAACCTTCATTGTTGGTTTTTTTTTATCGACCTTCGTAGTGGATTTCTTTACCGACCTTTATGATTGAATTTCCTCCTTTTGCTTGGCTTTCATTGTCAATTTTTTTTCTTTTATCAGCCTTCATAATTGCATTCCTTTTAATAACCTTGGTAGCTGGATTTTTTTTTGTCCTTTTGCTCGGCTTTCATTGTCAATTTTTTCTTATATCAGCCTTCATAGTTGAAGTTTCCCCTCTTACTCTGCCTTCATTGCCAATTTTCCTTTTACCATAGCTGGATTTTTCTTTGTTGCTCAGTCTTCATTGTTGGATCTGTTTTACTGGCTTCATAGTTTGATATTTTGCTATTGCTCGACCTTCATTGCCTACCAGCTTTCAAGTTGGATTTCTCTTATCAGCCTTCATAGTTGGATTTCTTTTGTCGGTCTTCATAGTTAAATTTCTTTTATTAGCCTTCATAGCTAGATTTTTCCTTGCTGTTGCTCAGTTTCATTGCCAATTTTCCCTGTTACTTGCCTTATAGCTGGATTCCTTAGGGTTTAAGAGTAAAATGGAAACACTCTTTACATTCTATCTTATAATACACACTATAAATAATATTTTCCTTAGGATATTTGGATTATTTCTCAATTTAAAAAGGGTCTAAGTGTTGTCATTCTCCATTAGTGAACTTCTATATACCGACGAATGTTATTTTTAATGAACAAGCACCTCACTTCACCCCTCCTTATCTTTAGTGAGAGAATTCCATACTAGAAGATTGAGGACGGGGATTTGTTGCTTGACCTTTTATTACCATTGACGTATAAGTCAATTTCTAAATTCATGTCAAATCCTATGTCTACCTATGCATGCAAACCCCAACTCTGTCCTTAAAATGTGAGACTTGACAAGGCAAAATTGAGGAAGAAGATGATTGTCCTTGAACTAAAGCTAAGCAAGTCCAAGACATGCACCCAAATCTATGAGTTTGATGTTAAGAATGCATTTTTGCATGGAGAAGTAGGGGAAATAAAACTATATGGAGGTGAGGTTTCACCAGGATATGAAAATAATTTAGGAGATCATACTGTATGAAAGCCTTATATGGACTTAAGAAATTACCACGGACATCATTTGCAAGGGTTATGCTTATCATATGGTATAGATAAAGCCCAGGGATCACATATTGTTATTAAACACTCTTCTTTAGGAGGAGTCACAATACTCTTAGTATATATTGATGATATAACAGTGACATTAAATGATGTGACTCATTCTAAACAAGATATTTTTATCTCTCAACAGAAATATATTATTGAAAAATAGGGAAACAATATGCAAGTCAAGTTCCCGAATAGCACCAAATTCTCAGACTTAGAATGGTGGAGAAATATGCAGCAGTAGATAAGGAGATGTATCAATGATGGGTAATAGTTATTTATCTGTTTCATACATAACCAAACATAACATAAGAAAAGTTCATCTGCAAGCAGCTCACTGAATATTACATTATCTTAAAGAACACCAGGAAAGGAAAGCATATTTTGTTTAAAAGAAATGAAGGTGTTAGAGGCACATATGGATGCTGATGATGGTTGATAAGAGGTGAACCATAGGATATTTCCTCTTGTAGGTGGTACTAACCTTGTGACATGGAAATCAAGAAACAACATATGGTAGCGGTCTAATGCCAAGGTGAAATTCCGAGTAATTTATTTATGGTGTATGTGAACTACTTTGATTAAAGACCATTTTAGAAGACTTGAAGATGAAGTGGGATGAGTCAATGAGATTTTATTATGATAATAAGTCTGCAATTAACATAGATCACAATTCACTACAACATGATTGACCGAAGCACACATTGAAATTGACAAATACTTCATCAAAAAATGATTAACGAGGTTTTTCCAACCTCAGGCGACCGGCCCGGCCCACAGAAGTTTCCCACCGGCCGTCAGGGTAAATCGGGAAGTGCTCGCGGTGGACGGTCAAGAAGCCCAGCGTCCCAGGATTCGCGCCCCATTTGGAGGAAAAATTCCTGCAAAATACGCTGTAGCGGGGGATCGAACCGCGGATGACTGGTATGACAACTAGTCTCCCTTCCGCTGCACCATAGCCCCGGGGGCGACAAATACTTCATCAAGGACATTAGAGAGCTAGTTGATTTGTACCCTTTTCATATCTACACATGGACAACTTGCAAATATAGTTATTAAACGGTTAAGTAGTTTAGTGTTTCAAAGTATTATATCCAAGCGTGAAATGGTAAACATCTATTCACTAGCTTGAGGGGGAGTATAAGAATATGATTTTGTAACCATATATAGGCTGACAATATTCATTTAGTCTTTTTTAGATAATTTTGTTTGGAAAAGTCTGATATAGGTTTTAGGGTTTTTTTATTAGAAAAGTAAATAATTTATATTATTAATCTATAAAAAAGTGTTACTATTCCATGTAGTAGACAAGTTTTCAGTGAATACGAGTTTTAATTCCCAACAGCATCATTACTTGATCTATCTAGTCCCCTTGGACTTTAAAACTAGGGCAATCTACAAGAAGAATGGCAACCTGTAGAATTGGAGGCCCCTCACTGACAGTAATAAAATGCTAACAACATCCATAGAAAAACTCTCGTCAGCTTGTTCCAATCCTTCACTGAGATTGATCACAATTATTTTCCATACAATGCCTACATGCATGTGCTCTTGAACTCCGTCAGTTACCTCTAACAATATCCTACCACTGCTCATGCCTTTAGGTTCGCCTGATTTAATCAGGTGGCCTTGGAGATCATAAGGATGAAGAATAGGAACTAGAAAGAAAGAAAACATAGAGTAGCAGGAAAGTTAGGGAGTAGAAAGGGGAGGTTGTGGGGTGGGGGACAGAAGATGCAAAGAAGAATAAATTACCTAATTGGAAAGAGATTGGTCCCAACAATTGACAGTCTTTGTTACTGCATTGGTGATGACAACTAGATTTAGGTTGAGAAAAACTGGTATGGGGAACTTTCTGTGTTGCACTGCATCTTTTTCCTATTTCCCAAGATGAGTGGAATCAAGAAACATTTTTTTTTTTGTTGCTTTGGAAGAAGTGAAGGTTCTTGAAAAATTGCAGATAATGAATTTTTTGGGGCTCAAGTGTGTCATTTTGGGTGTATTGTTAGGCTGGTAGTAGGTTCATTGTCACTACAGATATGGCCCTTATTTATTTTGTGAGACCAATTGGGATCTACTTGATTCCATTGTTTCTAACATGTAAGTTACATGTCTAGAAATATCTGTTTGGCACTTCAAATTGGTATTTGTTGAACTGCTTTGGTTATGCTCTTATTTAGGCCATCCAACTATCCACTCCTTAATTATAGTTACATAGTTGCACTGCCTTTGAGCCTTGCTGCTCCTTATTTCAGAAAGCTCAATATGCAATTCTTCTGAGTGGAACTCCTGCTTTGTCCAGACCTATTGAGTTGTTCAAACAGGTGAAAACTTAAAGTTTTAGATTCTATTTCCTGATCACTTTGCTCCTCGTGTTTGTGATGCTCATAGAAGGTTTAAAACTGATGTAATATTTTTCAGCTTGAGGCTTTACATCCTAGTGTTTACCAAAATGTGCACGAGTATGGGAACCGCTATTGCAAGGGAGTAAGTCTTTATCTTCCCATTGCTAGTTATCCACTAGATAATGCATCTTTTGGCAAAATTTAAGTTTAAATAACTCTTGAACTTTATCTTTTAGGGCTTCTTTGGTGTCTATCAAGGTGCAAGTAACCATGCAGAATTGCATAGTTTGCTAAAGGCAACTGTCATGATTCGCAGGTTAAAAAAAGATGTACTCTTACAGCTTCCAGTGAAGCATAGGCAACAAGTAATGTTATCTATTCCCGATACATTATTTGGAGAAAGTCAAGCTGTTTGTTTTTGTCTTGGCAAAAATGTTTTGCAATCTGCACACCATTCTTGGTTTTGTTATTGCCCTATTTTACAGTGTTTTTGGAATAGTATAGGACTGCAGGTTTGGTCTGATTGTGGATCAAATGCATTTTTTTTCTTCATAGTTGGTCAGTCGCAATTTTGTGAAGATAAGGAGAAGTTTTCAATTAACTGAAACTAGATGCTTGAGAATTATAAAGCTTCACATCTAATGGATCTAACTAGACAAAAGTGTTGTCTTTGTGCATTTTCCTTGTTCATACTAGTTTTTTTAAAGAAAATAATAGCATCATTTTCTTTTAATTTATGTTGTAGAGATCCAGCATTTCACTACCTTCAATCTCACCTTCTATTTTGTGGTGTAGATCTGTGGTGTCAATTTTTTGCTTTGCTGGTTATTGCCCAATTCGTTTTAACTTCAAATATACATTCTAATCGATCTCTTTTAATTGCCAAAATTGCACAAAGCTGCTGTGTCTCATTTATTTTATTTGTTTTGAAACTTTCACTTTATATGTTTTATCTATTTTCTCTCTTAGTTTTTTTTAAAATTTTTTGTCTTCTCCTACAATCTCTGTATGTTTCTTGAATTCCACTTTGCAAACCACTGACCTCAAGAATTACAAATTAAGGCGTGCATATTTAACTCATTTGTTTGTTTTCAAGAAAAACCAAGTAGATTTGTTTCAGTTCATACTTTGAGCTATGGAGACAATTGAAATCTCATTCCATGCCACCTGCTCAGGTGGCAAGATTTCTTCCTCTGGATTACTGATAACTAAACCGATCTGAGACAAGCTAGATGTGTCATGTGTTGATGTTGGTGGGTGTGTCAGATGGTAGACGAGTAGAAAAGAGTAGAGGGGAAAGGGGAAAAAAGCAAATCACTAAAGCTTTGCAGATGCTCTATGGTTTGTGTTGCTTCACTTTGCCTCAATCATTTTCCACATGAGTTACGGATACTTTGCCAACTTATGTTGCCTTAATCATAAACCATTGCCTATGTCTGCTTATCTCAACATTCTTTGACGTCAGTCATAGAAGCTTCACTGATTTGTGTTGCCTTAACTAAGTCGTGGAAATAGTTCGACAATTGGAGAAGAAGGGGGAAAGAGCATATTATGAAGGTTTTGTGGATGTCGTAGATGCACCACCTTGTTTTAATCACCTTCGATGTGCTAGGAAGCTAAGCCGACTCATGTTGCCTCAATCGTGGACCACCAACCATGTCACCTTCTCTCGATCATCTTTGATGTGAGTTGCGGAAGTTTTACTGACTCACACTACCTCAATTTAGTCACGAAAATTCTTCAACAGTGAGGAGGAGCTCTCTATTTGGGGCTTCTCGCGACGAACTATTTAAGACTTCTCCCGATGAATATTTCAAAGATTATTGTGGAATATGTCTATTAAGGATGGTCAATTTGGAGGCTCAAAGCTTCTCACCACAAAGGCAACCACTAAGTCTTCTTGTCCACTTAGGGTCTGGAAGTTTTGGAGTTTCTGTGTGTTGATGAACAGGTAAAATGATTTTTTTTTTTTTTGCCAATGCCATCACCACAGCTTTAGATTTTCTGCTTTAGGCAACACTTTCTATGCCATATTTCTATATAAGAAACATCTTTTTCAGCTAAGTCAAATCATATGACCCAGAAAATGTATTTCAATAATATTGTGAAAATACCAAGTAATATATCTTAAGTCTTAACAATTGTTTGTTCTCTCTCAACAATCTCTGTTTCAACTGCCAATGAAGATTATTTTTAGTTTGAGTTTTTTTTTTTAGTTTTAAATTTCATATTGCTAAACTTGATCTTGAGAAATATTGTTCTATTTAATGTTTTGATTGATGTTTTTTTTCTGTTATAAATTTTCTGATGTTTACAGGTCTTTCTAGATTTGAATGAGAGTGATACGGAAAAAATACGAATACTCATTCATGAGGTATTGCTGTTAGCCACATGCTTATATTTCATGTATGCTTAGTAGCCTTTATCATTGACATTCTAAACTTTATTAGTTGTGACTTTTAGTTGCCGTTCGATTTGCATCATATTAATGACTAGTATAATGTAGCTACCTTGTATAAGTGAAACAACAATTAGAATACTTTTAAGTCACAGGAAGTATCTTACAACTGAAATTTCTTATTTTATTCCTTCATCAAAACACGAAACAAGGTGACGTGTGAAATTTCATGCCGTATGCCAGAATAGTGCTACTCGTATTGAGTAGAGTTGGGTAGTACCACTCGCAGCCTTGGTCAACATTGGCATAGATGAGAATCTATTGTGATGTGTTATCTTGATGATTCTGCTGATCACTGAAAGAGGAAGAACATCTAAAAAGTCAATTTGAAATCTAAAGGATCCATACTGGGTTGAAGAATCAAGGAGTCCTATACGACAGTGGGAGGAGCTTGGAACTCTGAAGGATAAATCCAGGGACATCAGCCTTGGAGGAGTGTGTAGTAAGGTTGTTGGACGAGATTTTGTTGGATAGTGGACCTTGCTGGAACTGTGATTTGGCGACCAGTCTAAATCACATAGCGTGGTTAATATTGAGGCTGCCTTATAGGGGAAAGCTTTCTGTTTTTTTTCTTAGATAGGTTAATAGTGCCGACCAGAGCAACGCCTACGGCTGGTTGCTGGCCGTCGTAGCATTGCCAATGACCAACGCTGCTTAATTATTTTTTAGTTAAAAAAATGTAATGAGAAAGTTTTGAAGCTTGACTTGTTTCTTATTAAATGACCACTTAACCGCTAGGCAGATTGCTTATAATACTGGTGCAAGCTACCGTTTCTATTCAATGTATACGTATTTGTTAGAAATCCTTGATTCTAGTTCTCTGCCTTGATTGCTTTCAATATTAGATAGCCAACCTTCATGCAACATAGCTTTTATATAATGTTATAAGTGTTTCTAAAAGGAATTTTTCTACTATTATTTCCTTGGTCATTGTTGAATGAAACACAGGAAAGTTCTTTTATCCAATTGTTATGGAAATATGGCCACATAGTATTTTATCTTTAAATTTTGCAATCTAAGTTTTCATGTTACTTTTTTTTTTTCAGTTGGAGATGGTGAAAATGACTTGTAATTCCCCTGGGAATATTGAATCACTCAAGCTTACGCAATTGAATCTTATCAACAAGGTGCAAGCTATTGTTCTACATAACCTAAATGCATTTCTGTTGGTCTCTCTAGATACTAATATTTCAAACATATCCTTAAGTTTTGTGAATGCATAACATCACAGGTTGCTTAAACACAATAGTGGAAGTTAAGGTCTGAATTATGTTATAATTAATTTCATTTGTTCTTTGCTATCACGGTATAGCTCTCTTTATCTCTATACGTCATGATTGATCGTTATAATGAAAATTAAAATGAATTATTTTAAAATAAATTGATCCAATAAACCTAGTTGAGTCTTAAGTAATTTTTTACTTGGTCTGAACTACAATTTCATTTTTTTTTACTTATATTATTCTCATTGCGCCTAGCCTTAGTGAGACCAACCTATTCTAAAATGTACAAAACAAGCCTTCCCATCATGCTATACAACTACAATACAAATTTTTCTGCTTCATATTTCTCTTTCCTTTTCGTGAAACCATCTCTCAAGGCATGCAGTTTTGTAAGATCCCTAATTGAGAAACATAGACTTGTATTGTGCGGCATTATAGATCTAACTTATGATCTTGTTGTCCCCCTCAAGTAATGTACCTCCCCTTGTTTGTTTTCCCTCTTGCACTCTTATTTTGCACTATAGTTTATGAAATTGGTTTTGGAATAAGTATCAATTAGTTGGAATATCTAAGAATCAACCGGATTGGTAAAATTGGAATTGTTTAAAATTTTCATGTAACTAAAATAAAATACATCTAGCTTAGAATTATAAAAGAATGTAATATAAGAACATAATTGATAATGTACTCAAGGTTTTGGGTGCCGATGGGTTTCGGGCGAAACTAGCGAAACGGTATCGTTCCGCTGGTGAGCCGAAACCGGCTCGAGGAGGCCAAGCGTTTCGACTCGAGCGTCACAGCGTGCGTCACGCGGCGACAGCGGCGAGTGGCGACAGAGCGAATCGCGCAACAGCGAACGCGCACGGCACGCGCGACAGAAGGAATCGCATGCGTCGGTACGCCAGCCTGTCTCGCAACGATTTTTCGCTATAAGAGGACGGAAGATCGCCGGTGGTGAGCAGCAGCGAAGACAACAGCGAAGCGTGGAGGCGGAGACAGGCGAAGCGAGCTCCAAGCGGCGGCGGCGGCGACAGGTATAATCAAACGATCTCCCCAGCTACGCCGGAGGCATTGCGGGACTCCCCTGCGTCGCCGGAGGGGTCGCCAGAAGCCTCCGGCGTCGCCGGAAGCCTCGCCGAACGATGGTGGAGCTGGACGCGCGGCTCCTCCATCTTCGGCGGATAGATCCGCGAGTCGGAGACACTGCGGGTCTCCCGGCGACGTCGTCGGAAGCCACCGACGTCGTCGGAATCTTCGCCGGAGGCTGCTGCAGTTCGACTCGGCGGCGGAAGTCGGGAAATTCCCGATTTTCTCCCGTAAATAAGATTTAAAAAAAAAGTATTTATTTAAATCCAACATTTCCTTTCTAAATTCAAAAAATTAAATAGATTTAATTAATGAATTTTCTGAATTTATTTTTCTATTTTAAATATTATTTAAAAATTCTAAAATTTTTTTAAAAACCTAAATAGAATCTAAAAAATTTCAAAAAATTCATTTTATAATTTGATAATTATTTATTATAGTTATTATTTTATATTTAATTAATATTTTAATATTTTTATCATTTTAAATATATATTATTTAAATAGTTAATAATATTGTTCCAAGTTTACTTGATAAAAATGTGTTGTAGAAGATTACTTTAATAAAATTGTCTTTTATAGTTTTATATATTTAATTTGTTTGTTTATAATGATAAAATTATTCTTGACAATGATAACTATTATTTGAGCTAACAATGTGAATTATTCTTAATTTTTTATAAGACATAAGTAATGACACCCACACAACAATCTGATCCAGCTTGGAGACACGCACGCTGATTAGAGAATCGATTCCATTGGCAATGTTTACATTGCGATATGATTGGACGAGGTGGTGGCGTCACACGCCTAAAACAACATCTTGCTGGTGGATATTCAGATGTTTTGAATTGTCCAAAAGTTTCTCAAGAAGTTCATCGTGCAATGAAAGAAGAACTTGAAGGTCAAAAAGTAATAAAGTATAAACCAAGGTTCAAAATCTCGACCCGTGCCGAGGTTTCGGTCCCATACCGGAACGATACGGTTTCGGTATCGTATCGTGCCGTGCCGGTACGGTTTCGGTAATTTTTTATTTATATATAATAATTATGAGATAAATATGTTTATTGTGTATAATTTAAAAATAAATTATATATTAATTTCATATAAGTTCTCAATTATTGAATAATTTAATATCGTTATAAAAATTAAATATAATTTTTTTTAAAGAAAATTAATTTATTAATAACTCGAATTAAACCTTACTAAGTTATTAATACCAAAACTTTATATGTTCTAGAAAAAAATGCTAAAAGTAAAAAGTTTAATGTCGTAATATTTATAAATTCAAATTTCAAATTTATTCTAAGATAAAAAATATTATCTATAATAAATATATAAATTAACATAAAATGCTACTTTACATATAATAATTATATAAATTATTTATTTATTCATTTAATTAATTATTAATTTAAATAATATATATTTAAAATGATAAAATATCAAAATATTAATTAAATAATAAAATAGTAAATATATAAAATAATAAAAAATATATCAGAATATAAATATGATTTTTTAAAATTTTTTAAATAATATTTGAAACATTAAAAATAATTTTCAGAAAATTAATTAATAAAATTTATTTAATTTTAAATATATTTTTAAATATTTTATTGATATAAATAATTATGGGAGGAAATGTTTATAAAACATTTCCTCACCATATTTTCCTCGAGCCCTAGCGCGAGCGAAGCGCGGGCGCGGGCGCGGGCGGAGGCGGAGGCGGAGTGTGCGGCCGGCAACTCAGGCGTCGTCCGGCGAGCTTCCGGCGGCGCCGGAGGAGTCCGACGACTCTTCCGGCAGCGTCGGAGGAGTCTCGCGATGCCCCGGCGGCACATGCGACGCGACGGGCCACGCGCGTCCTCCGGCGTTGGCGTTTTTTCCTCCGGCGCTTGCCGCCTCGCCACTCACCGCTGTCGCGCGTGCTCGCGTCGATACGCTTGGCTTCCTCGAGCCGGTTTCGGCGCACGGGCGGAACGAAACTGTTTCGCCCGTTTCGTCCGAAACCAAACGAAACCCTAAACCTTGGTATAAACAACAATGACAACGTGATCTTCTTGATAGTCGAATCTCTAGAGAGCCAATTTATGATTAATTTGAAGGTCGTGGTGATGTTCCAAACGATAAAGATTTTTTAGCAGCTCTCAATGCCTCACGAACTCAATATGATTATGAGCAAAATATGCGACAGAAGTGACTCAGCTGGTACTAGTAGAAGTGGCTCAACTACTGCAACGACATTAGGAAGGAGTGCAAGTGTTCGTAGTACTTCAACACAAAGTGGTATTGGTCGGTTTTTTTCTTCTATGGGACGAAGACGTGCAGTTGATATTGCTGATATTGATCCACTGACATTTCCAGACCAAGCTAGCAAACAGACTAGGATTGATGATGCATACACAAAAGAGAAGAAGAAATCAATCGGTAAAAGTATGCAAAATTTTTTCATTTTAATCATATTCCTCCTAATGCAGCAAACAACACATACTACCGTAGCATGGTGTCCAACATCCAAAAATCTGGTCCTGGTATTCAGCCTCCGACTGCATATGAAGTTACTGGTTCATATTTAGATGAACAAGTGGAGGAGATCAAAACTTGGATCCTATCATGCAAAAAGCAATGGAGCTTATATGGGGTTACGTTGATGTGTGATGGCTGGACAGGACCTACACGGATGAGTATTATCAACTTTCTACTATACTGCAATAGAAAGGTGATATTTCATAAATCTATTGATGCAACTACAGATTTTCATGATGCACCCTATATATATCATTTGATGGATAGTGTAGTTCAAGAGATAGGTGTAAATTATATAGTGCAGGTAATTACAGATAATGGTGCCAACTTTAAGAGGGCTGGAGAGTTATTGGAGCAAAAATATCAAACATTATTTTGGACACCATGCGCAACACACTGTATCGATTTGATGATGGGAGATATTGATAAAATCGATATAGTGAAGAAGGTAGTGAAAAAAGGTCAATCTTTAACAAAATTCCTCTATAATCATCATTGGGTTCATGGATTAATGAGGAAATTTATCAATGGTGAGATTCTACGACCAGGAGCGACTAGGTTTGCCACTCACTTTCTCCTGTTAAAATCGTTGAATAAAAAAAAAGTTGGATTGAAAGCCATGTTCTCTTCTGAGGATTGGGAAGCCTCTCGATATTCTAACACAGCCGAAGGTAAAG
Source organism: Boesenbergia rotunda (assembly GCA_024364735.1). Lineage (NCBI taxonomy): Eukaryota > Viridiplantae > Streptophyta > Magnoliopsida > Zingiberales > Zingiberaceae > Boesenbergia > Boesenbergia rotunda. The sequence continues at coordinate 348,828 of JAGFNQ010006042.1, forward strand.
AGGTGCAAAAAATTATTATATTTGTTAGATTTTGGGACTATATTGTAGATATTCTTCTAGCAATAGAACCTTTGTACGTTGTTCTACGTAAAGTCGATATGGACAGGAAGCCACAAATGGGCAACGTTTACCGCCTAATTCATGAAGCAAAAGAGGAAATTAAGAGACGTCTTCAATCACCAACCAAATATCAACATTACATTGATATAATCAATACAAGATAGAACGATCAAATGGGAAAATATATTCATTTAGCAGGTACGTATTTTTTAATAAAGAATTTCTAATATTTTTATTAATAATTGCATTTTTAATTTTTTATATATGTTTAATTATTGCAGGTTATTATCTCAATCCGGCATATCAATACCGTTATAATCTTGGCACAAATGATAATTTATTACAAGCCCTCAGACATGTAATATCAAGACTACAAACAAATAGAGAATCAATTGCTGAAACTATTAATGAAAGCCGATTATTTCGAGAGGCATATGATTCTTTTAGTGATCTTATTACATTGTCATGCAGATATAAAATGGATGCAGGTAAATATAGTAAAAATTATTATTAATTATTGTCAACAAATATAAATATTATTTTAATTTTGTTCTTATTTATCTTACAGCTGAGTGGTGGTTACAATATGGAGGATCAACTCCAAATTTGAAAAAGATTACAGTACGAATTCTCTCACATACATCTTCAAGTGGTTGTGAAAGAAATTGGTCAACTTTCTCCCTCATTCATACAAAAGTAAGAAATCGTCATTCTTATCGTCAATTGGAGAGGATGGTCTACGTTCATTATAATATGCGCCTTCAATTAAGAGCAATAACAGAAGAAAATGAAGAACAAAAGACTGGTGATGTAGACCCATTTGATATTGGATTTGTCCAAAATGAGAATGATCCAATGATGGATTGGTGGAGCGCTGTTGAGGCTGAAAATCCATTACTTGACGAAGCAGGAGAACCACCACGACCATCTCAATTTCTTACTCAACAGATTGAAACAATACAAGCTACAGGAGATATGAGGGAGGGAGAAGATTATGATGAAGCTTTTGATCAAGAATTTCGATTTTCTGGATCTCGATCAAGACATTCTCAAACATCCCAAACCCAACCAAAGTTCATAGATAAAGGTAAAGCTCCTGCAGTTTTTGCTAAAAAGAAAGAAAAAGTCAAGCCTCCTGCTTCTACAGGAAGGGGTCAATTGAGAATTAGAGAAAATCCACTTGATGCAATTGATGAGCAAGAACATGATGACAGTGATGAAACATCATCACCTTCTGATACTGTAGTCCGACGAGAAGTTCGAGATGAGGATAGTGATGTTAATAGCAGTGCAAGTACTCATGTAAGTGATGATAGTGGCGATGCATTTGATGGTAAAAATTATCTTCCCCTTACTCTAGCACCGGAGCCATGGACATGTGAGGCAGATTACACACATGCAACTCAAGATGATGATCATGGAGCTAAACCTATTCAATATCAACGTCGAAATAAGGATGACAAACAAAAGAAAGCTCACAATTATCAAGATATGCGACAGAGTTTAGCTGACATTGATTCTGGTCGAAGTTTATTATACTCTCAGCCTTCTTATTATCGCTCTGATGCATCATATGGTGATCCATCATACCACAGTTCAGAGGCATATGTTTATCCTTATCCTTATCCTGTGCCTGTACCTGTTCCGATTTCAATGGTGCCAGTTTATGTCCAACTTCCAGTGATGAATCGAGATACGCTGATGGACATGTGGAGAAATCAGTATCAATATTGCATGTCATGGGATGCTTATTTAATATGGGCGTTAGAGAACTATGGAATTGATCTAAGCAGAATGCTACAAGAATCAATGTCTTCATCTGATTCACGTTACTCCTTTTGGTATTAGTAAGGTAACATATTGTAATGTATCAATTTTAATTCGAGTTATTGATAGATCATTTTTCTTTAAAGAAATTTATATCAAAATTAAGTTCTTCAATAATTGAAAACTTATATCAAATCAACATACAACTTATTTTTAAATTATACACAATAAATATATATTTATCTAATAATTATTATATTTAAATAAAAATACCGAAACCATATCGGCACGAAACGATACGATACCGAAACCGTATCGTTCCGATCTGGGACCGAAACATCGGCACGGGTCGAAATTTAAAACCTTGAATGTACTTACTATTTAATAATCAGATGCAACTGATAATAAAGTCTCATTTTTAGTAAATAATGTTGTTATATTTTATAATTGGTTAATAACATTATGTTAGGTTGCCGGTTAGCTTTAAAACATTAATAAATATTATGTATGTATCTATTAAATTATTATGTTAATCTTATGTCCTTCCTCGGAAGGAATGCATTGTAGTGTTTGATTGCAATGTTTTGGCAAGGACTGCTATATTTTCATGAGAACATTAGTATAGTGTTAAATATGTAAGAGTTTTCACACTTTAAGTTGGTTAAAAACATACATTATAGGAATACCAATTGTCTTACATTCGGAACATCGAAGGGAGGAACAATCACTAGCAAAATAATGGAAGTAGTATATATGATGATTGGGAGAAGAATTAATATTTTATCTTATTTGTAAGAGACAAAGTGGGTAGGGGAGAAGTCAAAGATGTAAAGAACTTAGACTTGAAGTTATGGAACATAGAAAAGAGTAAAATAAGAAATCGAATAGGTATTGTTGTAGATAGTTCAGTAAAGAACGAAGTAATAGGAGTAGTTAGAAAGAGATATACGATTATAACTCTTATGATAGTGGTAGCAAAAGAAATTGTTAATGTAATTAACATGTATGTACCTTAAGTAGATGAATACGCTAAACATAGGTTTTGAGAAGGCCTAGATGAGGTAGTATAAAAAATTTAACAAACAGGATGATTTTAATAGATCTAAGTGGTCATATAGGAGTAATAAATAAGGAATATAATAGGGTGTATGAGGGCTATGATTTTGAAATAAGTAATGAAAAAAGAAAGACTATATTAGATTTCACGATATCATATTGAAGAATTCGGCTGAGAGAGAAGATTATTTCTCAAATTCGTGATTAAATTATGTACATGAGGCTCATTGCTATTTATACATTTCATTCCTACTTATTCATGGAATAAATACAATCAAATCAAATCAAATCTGCCCATAATGTCTAATCAAATAAATCTAAATGAAACTACTCATGTTTACAATATATTCTACTACACTCCCCCTCAAGTTGGGTTGTACATATTGTAAATGCTCAACTGGTCACAAAGTTCTTTGAAGTTGTCCCTGGGAGAGCTTTTATAAGTATGTCTATGATTTGATGTCATGAAGCAATATACGAGAGTTTTATGCATCCTTCCGCTACATTTTTTTTAAATGAAGCATTTGTCAATTTCTAGGTGTTTCATTTTGTTATGGTGAACATGATTCTTTGCAATGTTGATGGCCGCTAAATTGTCACGTTGTAGTTTGACAACTTTATCTGTGATTAATTCGAGTTCATTTAGGATTCTGCGAATCTATATTACTTCACAAATTCCGAGTGCAAGACCTCTAAATTCTGCCTGAGCATTGCTTCTTGCAACCACAAGCTACTTTTTTACTTCTTTATGCTACCAAATTATCCTAACATATGTACAGTAGTTCGTGTTCGATCGTTTATCTATAAGATCCCTAGCCCAGTCTACATTTGAGTACACATATATACCTCGCATGATTTAAAATTTCGTGCTGTGACAGTCGAAATGGGAGAAAATTTCATTCCGCTCATCGACCGACACTGGCACTGTTAGCAGGAACCCTAGAGCCAATTATGTGATGATTGACTAGGGACATTTTGTATCATATTCTATCATTAATAAAGACATGTTTGGTTATTATACTTACTTTGTATTCTGTGCCGAATAACTAAGTATAATAATGTCCTTGTGTAGTGGGTTCTTATCTATATTATATCGATTGGTTGAATCGATAGTGAGATAATGTAGAGAACACTACACTAAATTATTCTTGGTCAAGCATTAATATTCAGGGACAATATTAATGCATGGAGACTAACATGTAGGTCAACTGATGACTTGAGCTCACAAGTCGTGGATATGTGATATCAAGTTGACACATGGGTATACATTGGAGAATGTGTACTGAATGACCCGCCATGAGAAAGTTTCATAGATTGTTATATGAGTGTCATAAACTTTCTCATGTGACTATTAGTAGGAATAGTCCTTAGACCTAAAGACACTACGGTTCCCTACATAAGGAGTTATGTACTTTGGTATCGTCAAATGTCACCCGTAACAGGGTGGACTATAAAGGCGATCACTAGGTATGTAATAAATTATGCAGAGGGATGTGAGTGATGTAGATGGGATCTATCCTTCCCATATGATGGGAGTGATATCTGTGGGCCCCTTGATCGAGTAGGACTACTAAAACGCATGACCATGCTCAAATGAGACAATATTAGATATTGAGTTCATTTGTTTGAGTGAGTCTACTCGGGAATCAAGAAACACAAAGATTGATCGAGGATGACACGGTCTATGCCTCATTGGTCAATCTAGATATCGAGGATGGAAGGACAAGGTCATACATTGTCATAGTCACGGAAGTTAAGTCGGATCCCGACTTTCTCGTCACTTGGGTAGCAATGATGCATTGCTAGATGTCGCTCATTACTTATGTGTCTAAAGTGGTTTAGACACATTACCAATGTTACGAAAACCTATTGGGTCACACACTAAGGACACGATGCTTCGGAGATTAATTGATCTTAGTTTGACAAAGATTTGATCCGAATTGGATTAATTGAGTTAGACTCAAGTGAATCCAATTGGATTATGGGATTGAGTCTAATTTGAGTTAGACTCGTCTAGATTAGACTCAACCACATTTGGATGAAATATTAATTCATTAAAATGTTTAATGAATTAATAAGAGAGGAAGATGGAGAGTTTCTCACCATTAGAGTGTTACATGAAAAGTTAGAGAGTTACATTAAAATGTTTAATGAAGGGAAGTTTAAAAGGCAAAAACTCCTCATGATATGAGTATAAAAGAGTTTTTCCCTTGTCATTTGGACGACAACTTGTCATTTTCTTTCCCCTCTTCCTTCTCTTCTCCATCTTGGCCGAAACCCACATCTTGGGTTCTTGGTGTTTTGTGAACTACCTCAAGTTGCTAGTACAACTAAGGTAGTTCTTCTCCGAAGTAAAGATATCGTGTTCGTGTGGATACGAATAGAGGCACGGACACTTGAACGTGCAAGAGATCCGGCGGCGCTTGGACGAGTGGGATAAAACGTAAGGGCACGCTCCAAAGGTATACGCTTTAATAGATTTATTAGATAGATGATTTCGTACGAGTTTTTCTTTCGCATGGATCGCTCGAGGGATCTTGTTTCCGCTGCGTTTTGTGTTTATGTCGCCTGAAGATCCCAACAGGCACGACCTGGCACCAGACCCAACGGTAGCCGTGCGACCCTGCGATGCTAGCCATGGGGGTGGTCATAGAAGGGTGTGACCTAGCGGCCGCGCCAGTGGGTTCTTGCGACCCCCGCGTCCACACTAGAGGGGACACGTGACCTCCACGATCGCACCAAATTGGTTGCCTGACGCACGCGGTCGAACGGGTTGGACTGAGTTCATGCGAGCGGGCCGGTGGTTTTTTAATTAAAATTGAGAACTTTAGTTGATTATCTCAATCAACTCCCAGCTATGATAGAGATAATCCAAAGAAGCTAATTAAACTCTAATAAAATTATATAATTAATTATATATTTTATTTATGTTAATTCTAAAATGTTTAATAAAATTTTATTTGTTTATTTATTTATCTCCATTTTTCCTTTTCTTAAAAATTATTTTCTTTTTCCTTTTAAATAATTTATTTTTAAATATTATATTTATATTTAAAAAATACAGTGGAGGAATCGTGCAACTCCCTTGGCCGCTAGGGTCCCGTTAGTGGGTCAGGGTTTTAATCAAAAGTTAAGTTGATTATTTTAATTAATTCTTAATTATGATAGGAATAATCTAAAGAGAGGTTTAATTAAATCCTAATAAAAGTATCTAATTAATTATATATTTTAATTTAAAAAATATAATTAATTAAATAGCTGGAGGGATTGCGTGATCCCCTCGGCCATGCTAGAGGGATCACACAAGCCCCACGGCCATGCCATAAGGGTCACGTGAATTGGATTGCATGTTGATGTCTTAAGTTTTAATTGAAATTTAGTTTAATAATTTCAATTAACTCGTAGGGATAATCTAAATAGGCTTTATTAAACCTTAATAAAACTATTATATTAATTTAATATATATATATATAATTATAAATTATAATAAAATTTATTTCTTTATCACATGTATATTTTTTAATTTTTTTGTTTTTTAAATATTTAAGTTAAATTTCTTATTTTATTAATTTATTTTATATTAAAAAAATACCGAAACGATATTGACACGGTACGATACGGTACCGAAACTGTATCGTTCCGATCAAAGACCAAAATTCGATTTGGCTCAAAATTTTAAACCATGATAGCTGGATCTTGTTCTTTGGAAATAGTAACCCTTTGCCTAGGGTACTCTTGAGGTATCTCAAGATTTTGTAGACAACGTTCATGTGTTCTTCTAAATTTTGGATTTTCGAGATCTTTTATATCGAATTCCTGAGTGAGGTGCCTCCTTAGATTTGTGATTTCTTGCTCATTATCACTGATGATGATGATATCATCGACATAAATAATATGAATGGTGACCTACATTTCAGGAGAGATTTTCACAAATAAGGTATGATACTGAGTATATCCATGCTTTATCACAGAAGAAGCAAGCTTGTCAAATCATACCCTAGGAGATTGCTTAAGACCATATAATGATTGTGAAGCTGGTGAGTGCTAAGGCAAGGGAGAATTTCCATTTAAACTTCTTCTAAGTCACCATTTAGAAAGACATTTTTGATAACCGGTTTTGTAGCCAAGAGAGAATAAGATTCTGATAGTGTTGAGCTTGGGCACTGGAGCAAAAGTTTCTTAGTAATCGATGTCATAGGAGTGTGAGAATCCCTTGGCTATGAGATGTGCCTTTTGTCTTTCAATTGTTCCATCAACTTTGTCTAACTTTAAAAATCCATTTGTAGCCGCCAATTGCTTTCTTTCCCTTTGGTAGTTCACGAACAGACCATATACCATTCTTTCGTAGGGCTTTTACTTCCTCATCAACAACTTTTCTCCATTCAGAGTGTTTGAGAGCTTCATCAATGGTGGTTGGAACTTGAATATTATCAAAAGCGGCAACACACGCCCTATAATTTGGGGGCAATCCTTAATAAGAAATAAAATTGTAGATGAAATGCATCGTGCAGGATCTAATTCCCTTCCTTAAAGCAATTGGAATGTCCAGGTTATTATCCACAGGTGAAGTTGATTCATGATTGAGTATCGTACCTAAGTGAGTCTGGAGCTCGATCCGGTTTTGACTGGTGCTAAATGTGTCCATCTTGTGTATATACTGTGGGAGAGGTGATGCAAGTGGGGGAATGGGATGTGACACAAGGGGATTGGATAGAGCGTGAGTGATATTGGGATCTGGTCTGGAACAGTGTGATGGATGATGATATTCACTCAGATTCTCCCCTTAAATATAAGAACTGGAGTAATATAACTATTGTTCAAAGAAAATGATATTCATGGTGTTGTAGGTTATCTTGGTGATAAGTGAGCAGCAATTGTAGCCTTTTTGGAATGGTGAGTAGCTGAGGAAAATGCATTTGGTGGATCTTGGATCAAGTTTAGATTGTGATGATGGATGTGAAAAATTGATATACAACCAAATATTTTTGTTGGAATGTTTTGAGAGATTATCTTGACGTGGGGGTATGATTTTAGATGTTGAATCGGATTATGGAAATTGAGAACTCGAGAGTGCATTTGATTGACGAGATAGGTAGTTGTGGAGACGATATCACCCCAAAATAATTTTAGTACGTTGTAAGAGAACATGAGTGAGCGAGTTACCTCGAAGATGTCTGAAATTGAGTTTGAATCATAGAATAGAACTCTTCGAATATGTGATTCACTGCAATTTATCTTTTATTAGAAACAACCAAGTCACACAAGTATGTTCATCAACAAATGAAACGAACCAACGATTTCTTGTAAGAGTTTTAATACGGGACAATCCCCAAATGTCACTATAAATGAGAGAAATTGGTTGGTAACTTTAAGTTTGGAAAGGATACTCGTGTATGTTTAACAAGTTGATAGAACTCACACCTAAAAGAACTACATTTTCATTAATAAATAAGTTTGGAAACAATTTCGCAAGGTAAGTAAAGTTTGGATGACCAAGACGATGGTGTCATACCATGATTCAGTATATTTATTGTTGGAAGAGGTAGAGTGGTAGCTACCTAAATTTCCAGTGCGGTGAAGTCTCGTGAATAATGTAGAATCTGGAGCACGGTGCATCATTGCCAATCGTCTTCCTCGTTTTTGTATCATGAAATTTACACCATTTAGGAGAAAATTTATTAAGACACTTTAAATTATGAGTTAATTTTCTTATGGACAATAAACTGCAGTCCAATGTAGGAACATGAAAGATTATTTTCAAGTATATTTGTTGCATTACTGTTACGTAACCAACATGAATAGTGGAATTGTCTCGACATGGAACATAATTATGAACAAGGTAGTTAAAATTGGGATTTTAACTTGAATCGGAAAGGGTACTTAAAATCGTATCGTAAGATTTTATAAAAATCCTATATATATGCATATAAAATTATAAAGTGATATATATGCATGTAAAAAAGCCTAAACAATAAAAAAACTTTTAAATCACTAAATAAACTTAAATAAACTTATATTCATAATCAATATTACATTAGCAATGTCATCCATAAGCCACAAAATAGTATAAAAAAACATAATAACTTCAATTAGAAAGGTTCCACCGGCCATCTAATTATAGAATTTAGATGCCTAATCTATAAATATAAAAAATATGACACATTAAAATCATAAAGTTCCACCATTTGATCCTCATCTTCCTCTCCACCAGTTTCATCATCAAAATCCTCCATATCACCATCACCAAAGCAGAGACGCTGAAGTCTCGCAACAGGGACGGACGTCGAAGATGCAGCGATGCACGAAGATGAGGGACGAGATGCGATTAGGGCATACAAATAATAGAGAACCGGATTTTTTTTTAAATAGATCAGGGTCCAACGAAAAAAGTGGATTTTTTCAGAATTGTTAAAATCGCATCCGAATCGTAAAATCACGATTTTAACCCTTAAAATCGCGCTTTCAAAACGATTTTAACAATTTACGATTTTAACTAAGATTTAAATCGTCCGGGGGTCAAAAATCGTAAAATCGTAGGATTTTACGATTAAAATCGCGATTTTATTACTATGATTATGGAGGGATATATCACCCGTCATGTGATTTGATACGCCTGAGTCAATCCATCGTCCGAGAGACCTGTTTATATTTAAGGTATTAGGGAAAATATCTTCATTGTGGGTTGAATAACCAGTGAGCTCCATATTGGCTGAGGCAACAGTGGGCTTTTTTGCCTAAGTGGGCATGTGCTGGAAAAAGAACCCAGCCTAATTCATAGTCTTCTCATGTCTCTCGCTGCTTGGTAGGTCACACAACAGCTTCATCAACAAGTCAATAAGTTCAGCATTGAAGGGGTTGGGTGCTATGAGCTCCAATGGCTGATTATGGGCGATGTGAGCTCGCAGGTGGCTTCTTGTGAATCACCCAACATTTATCTTTGGTGTGCCCAGCATTGCGACAATGGTCGCACCAAGGATGACGCCGCAGCAGCTTTTGTCTCCATAATTTGAGGCTTGTAAGTCGTCGTTGCGTCGAGGTTGGAATTGAGTGCAGAAGCTTCAGCAACAGTAGTTAGCCCAAGCATAATCTTTTGTCGGCTTTCCTCATGGCGGACTTCAGCAAATGCCTCATGCGCGCTAGGCAACGGCTTGAGGTTGAGAATGTGTGAGCATATGTTGTCTAGTGAGGAGTTTAACCCGAATAGGAACTTGAAGGTCCTCCTTTGCTCATTGATTTTTCGATGGAGTTCAGCTTAGATTTTAAATGCTCATTAGTGAACATCAATGATGTCAACTTATTGCCAATGGCGAGAAAGGGTGTTGAAATATTATGTAACAGATAGCTTACCTTGTCTAAGGTCGTGAAGATTCAATTCGACCTTGAACAACTCTGATATATTGTCTGAATGTGAGTACGTTTCCTTCATGGCTTCCCATATATTCTTTACAGATCGGTGGAGCAGAAAGCTTTTCTCGATGTCGTTAGCTATCGAATTTATCAGCCAAGACATCACCATGTGATTCTCAATGTTCTAGATTTTGTATTTTGGGTCTTCGGGTGAGAGAACGATAGAGGCGCTGATGAGGAAATCATCTTTCCCTTTGTCGCAGTTGTACATCCTTACGGATTGGGACCATTGGAGATAATTGTGGGCAGTGATATAGGAGCCTTCGACTCCGTTGGGAGCATTAGGGGTGGACATGCTTTTGGTTTTTGTTGCAGCTAATGGCCGAGAACAAGACTATGGTCGCTGAGAGTTTACTGTGCTTGAAGAAAGAGATAGCTACTAGCTTATTGTGCCAAAAGTAGCCTTTTTGACAAAATAGATTCAATGATAGATTGCTACTTTGATACGATGAAGAATTTTATCGAGTGAGAAAAATCTGCTATTGTATTTCTTAAATTCTTGATTAAATTATGTACCTAAGGATCATTGCTATTTATACACTTCTTCCCTACTTATTTATGGAATGAACTACAATTAAATCTGTAAAAGAGAAAGAGATAATTTATTTCCAATACTATAATATGAATGCATGTAGGTATTTATACATATAGGAGGGGAAAAAGTTCCTATAATTATGATATGTTTATCACTTAATCCCTATAATTAAGCTAATTATGATCCCTACAATCAAGGATCTTATTCTTATAATCAAGTTAATCTAAATCAATCATAATCCCTAAAATTAAGGATCTTATCTGTGGAAGTATTCAACACTCTCTCTCAAGCTGGAGCACATATATCAATCATATTCAGCTTGTCGCAAAATTCTAAGAATCGTTTTCCTCCTAATGCTTTAGTGAAGACATAAACAACTTGGTTAGACGATGATGTGAATGGAGTAATAATTTTCTGACTCATTACACACTCACGAATAATGTGATTGTCAACCTCAATATGTTTAGTACTCGCATAAAAACTAAGTTACTTGCAATGTGAATAGTGGCTTGGTTATCATAGTACATTGGCAGTGGTTCATTGTAGGTGAACCCTAATTCTTCAAGCAAATTCTTCAGCCATTATATCTCGGTTACAGTATGAGCCATGGTTCTGTACTCGGCTTTGGCAGTTGACTTAGCAATAACAATTTGTTTCTTACTTCACCATGTCACTAGATTTCTCCTTACATAAGTGCAATAACAAGAAGTGGACCGTCTGTCGGTCTTAGATCCAACATAGTTAGCATCAGAATAAGCTTAGGTGCCCATTTCTCTTAAATGACAAATCTTTTCTTGAGATTTTTTAATGTACTTAAGTATCTTGATAGGGGCATCCTAGTGAACTTGCTTCAGATTATCCATAAACTGACTGACTATTCCAACTGCAAAGGAGATGTTAGGTCTCGTTACTGTTAAGTAGATGAGTTTCCCAACAAACTGTTTGTAATTTGCCTTATCCTCAAAGAATTTTCCAATATCATTCTAAACACTTGAATTGATATCCATAGGTGTATCAACTGGTTTCGTTCCAAGCAATTCGGTCTCTTTGAGTAAATCTGTAGTATACTTCCGTTGACACAATAAAACTCCAGATTTGTTGTGAGCAATTTCAATTCCAAGAAATAATTATAACATTCCATATCTCTTGTCACAAAGTGTTGCCGCAAATACTCCTTAGATTCATGTATCCCACCTATATCACTTCGGATATTAGGATGTCATCAATATAAACCATAAGAATGATAATCCCATTTGTGCTTTATCGTACAAACACAGAATGATCTGATTTACACTGTTTTAAGCCAACAACACTGATCATATTACTGAATTTATCAAATCAGGCTCTAGGCTTTGTTTAAGACCATATATAGCCTTTTTAAGTATGCAAACTATAATAACATTCTCCCCCTGAGCAACATACCCTGGAGGTTGCTCTATAAACACGGTCCCGTGCAAATCGCCATAAAGAAAAACATTCTTCAGATCTAGCTGATACATTGATCAAGATTGATTGACAACCAAGGATAATAGAACTCTAATAAAATTCAGGCGAGCAATAGGAGAGAACATCTCAAAGTAATCAACACCATAAGTCTATGTAAATCTTTTGGCCACTAGACAAGCTTTGTATCAATTAATAGTACAGTCAGCTCTTTAAATTTCAGAGTAAATACCCAACGACAAACAACAAAATCAAGAGAAGGTGGTGCAACCACAACTCCTAAGTACCACGAGAGATAAGGGTAGACATTTTCCCATCCATTGTTGTTCGCCAAACCGAGTGTTGATAAGCCTTGGAGTAGTAAGTTGGAATTTCTATAGATGATAGAGAAGCAGCAAAAGCGCAAAATGCAGGACCAAGGTAATCAAATGAGATATAATTAGACAAAGGATGAGTAGTGCACGACTAAATACTTTTACGAAAAGTAATAGGTAGATCAATATCGAAGGGGCGAGAAGCATCAGGAGCTGCAAGAAGAGGATGTGAGGGATATGAATCTAGTTCTGACCGAGCATGCCTCGTGTACACCTGCAATGGTTTAGGAGACAGAGCATTTGTAGTGAGAGACATGGATGGAGGGATAGGTAATGGAGGAGACACTAATGTATCATGTGACTAAGCTACACGAGAGGAAATGTATGGTTGGGACTCAAAAACATAACATCAGCACAGGGGTAGCTATGTTTTGTGAGTGGATCAAGAAAACGATATCCTTTTTGTGTGCGAGAATATCCAAGCAGGATGCATTTAATAGAGCGAGGAGATAATTTATCTAAGCTAGGAGTAAAATTATGAACAAAACAAACACAACCAAATATACGAGGAGGCATAGAGAAAAGAGATTTGTCGGATGAAAACAGAAGGGGATACTTCCATGTAACACAGTAGACGACATCCTATTTATTAAAAAATAAGCTGTGAGAAGAGCATCACCCCAAAAATATTTAAGAACATGTATATGAGAAAGAAGAGTATGAGCTACGTCTAAAATATGATAGTGTTTGCGTTTAGCAACTCCATTTTGTTAGAAAGTATATGAACAAGAGGTTTGATGTATTATGCCATAAGAATCACAGAATATAGACACTGTCTTTTAAGTGAACTCAAGTGCATTATCAGTATGAAGAATATGCAAGACAACAAAATATTGAGTTTTTATTTCATTATAAAATGATGTTAACACCTCAGGAACCTCACTCCTACTTTTGAGTAAATATAACCAAGTCATGCAGGAATAATCATCAACAAAAATCGGAATGAACAAGTTTAAATGCAAAAGAACTACATCTCTCAACTCGAGAAGGAAAAGAAGTATGTTGATGTTTGCCAAACTCATAGGACTTGCACTGGAAATTAGTAGATGAAACGGAAATTAAACTTTTGAGAGCGGAAGAAGATGGGTGACCTTGACGACAATGCCACTGATAAGGAGATACAATTAATGAGAGTGCCCGAGAACTTACAAGTGTAACCGAATCTAGATAGTATAGGCTATCACTCTCATGTCCTTTACCAATCATCCTCTTCATATGTAGGCCGTGAAAAATACAATAAGATGGATAAAAAGATATAGAACAGATGTAAGCTTTTGTTAGCTAACTTATTGACAGTAAACTAACAGGAAATTTAGGTACAAAGAGAACATTTTCAAGAGTGATATTTGCAGTGGTCTGACAACACCTCTTCCTGTAATCGGAGAATAGGTACTATTGACTACACGGACAGGGGATAAAGATGAGGAAACAAAATAGGAAGAGAAAGCAGACTTGTTACCAGTAATATGAACAGACGCACTGGAATCCAGTATCCAAGACTTATCATAAGACACAACAAACACACCTAGAGAGGATGGGACAGTAGTTGGAAAGGGAATGTTAGTAGACGAGCGAAGGAATTTCTCATAATCAATACAAGAAATATAGACCATATCTTCATGATTGCTAGTGCCCGGTGATGGAGTCGATGTTCGGTAGATGGATTATTAGCCTAGTCAAGTTTACCAAACTTCGCCCAACACTTTTCGGAGGCATGGCTGGGACGACTATAATGAACACACAAACAACTAGTCTTGGTGGTATCAGTTCCACGACCACGACCGCGACTACTATTATGGTCTTGAAAGAACCCACAACCATAAGCAGCTATTGCCGAAGTGTCGGAAGATGAGGAAAAATCGGTGATAGGATGGTGGCAAGGGAAATAAGAGACAAAACCTGAATAGTAGCAAATTAGAGAAGTGTTGGTTGATCCAGATAGCGACAGTCGCAGTAGGTGGCAGCAAGGGATGTCGGTGCCAAAATCGCAGCAAAGGACGTCGACGTCGAAATCGGTAGTAAGGAACGTCATAGTAGCAGGAGGCTGGCAGAAAAAAAAGGTCAGAGAAGGTGAAATTGCTCTAATACCATGTAAAAGAGAGAGATAATACGTGTAAGATTGCACTTCCCTTTCTTTATGTTCGCTAACAACAACCACGACGTTGTCTTTCCCCATCCCACATAATTTGTCCCCATCCGAGCATAAAATTGGAACTCGTGCCATCCATTTATAACGGTTCCAGCCACTATTGCGATCGCACATGCAGTTGAACCCACATGTGACCATTTATTTATCTATGTTAGCCTCGCCCCAAGCCTCTCTTGTTGTTCATTGGAGATTCTCCTCTCTGCTTGTGGACCATGCACATGAGCCATGCTTCATGTTAGCTTTTATGTTGCTCTCGACCTAAGGTAAAGATCCCACATATTTGTTGGTTGACTTTTTGTCCTTTGGTTGGCACCACAACACATTCACATGCGGCATTTGTGCCCTCCCTTTGGCCTGTGAATTACTCTCCCTGGTTGTCACCATTGTCTAAGTTTGTCTTATATCCTACTGTGATCTCCACGAAGATAAGAAGGAATATGGGTGAATTATTCAGGCATGTTAAGGCCCTTTTGCTAGCATTATCTGTTTATTTCCTGAACAAGAAGCATGCATTATCTCTGGGTTTTATTGTTGAAAATTTTTAGACAGGAGGCTTTTAAGTTTTTCCATATCTAGTGATATGTTGTAATTTAGTAGCTACTGGGAGTTTTGTTTATAATTTCTTGATATGCTCCCATAAAACATATAGAAGATGGCAACTTTCATGTTCTTGATTGGTTGTATAATTTTACCGATGTGTGGGACATGCATGCTTCTGTCCTTTATCTAATTTGTAATCTGGGCTTTTATGCAGGAAAAAATCTTTGACCTTGGGATAATTTACAATCTTACTTTTCTTTATTGTCTATGTTTGCTCTTATTTACTTACTCCCATTCAAACTTCAGATCTACAATGATTCAGCAGAAGCTAAAGTTCCTGCTGTTCTTGACTACCTGGGAACAGTGATTAAGGTAATCATCAGGAATTTGCAAAGATGGTTTTACTAAATAATTTTTTTTTTCACACAGTTTGTGCTTTGAATAAGAAAAGGGGGATGCTTGCTCATTAGAGGTTAAACTCTGGTTGAACTGAGATGTAATAAAAGAATTGTGTGAATATATATTATGTTTTATTTTATAGTTGATATGGTATTGTTTTGGTTAATAGTAATATACATTATCATTGTAATCTTTTAATGGACATAACACATTCCAAAACTGCATTAATCACCTAATATGTAAAACTATAATTTTTACCATATTATTGTTATACATCACCTTAATAATAACATATTAACAATCAATCACCACTTTAACCTTACCTAATAACATTGTTATTGACTAAATGACATCATTATTATTAACTTAAATCATAGAATAATAATTTAACTAAAATTAACATTCCCTTAATTAAATCATTATCCAACACAAACTTACCTAGTCCCTCACCATAATTAAATTAATTGGTACCAACTTAACCTTGCCTATCATACTCACTCCATCCAAGACTAACCCGTCCCATTTCCCACGTGGTCCTCCATTTTGAGATTCACCTTCCCTGAGAAATGGAAGAACAGCTGGAGGATGAGATGATCTTGATCCAATCAAACCTTTGACCTCCTCTTCATCGTGCCCTTTCTTGAAGGCCTTTGCAACCATGCTTCTCCAATCTCTTTCTTCCTCTATAGGTCACTAGATTGCAAACGTCTCCTCATATAAGTTGGAAGCAGAGGCTCAGTTTTCCTCAAAATAGACTCTTCTTCCAGCTGAAAAGGTTCATGATTTGAATTGTTTGGGTTAGTTAGGAATCAACCAATTTTCAACAAGATTGCCAATTCCTTCCTACTTTGATATGATTCTACCAGTCATTTGCAAATCTCAACCATTTCTACCCTTTTCTCCTTCTCAATTTGGATAACTTTCCAAGACCTGGCCAAGAGATGGACCTAAATAAAATTGGCTATTGCCAATCCCGATAGAATTAAGTCAATCTGTATCAGGATCAACTGAAATTTTCAACCATGCTTTTGACTGTTAATAAGGTTGGATTTTATTTCGTGTGTGTCTGTGTTATGAAAGAATAGAATGAATGATATAGATGCTAAATTTTGTTCGAACTGAACCATTGATGAGCAATAGGGTAAATACTTCGGAAATAAAAGGGCTTTTTGTTGGTGTAAATGTCTTGATGTGATTTAAATAAGGAAATTTTTTACTTTGGAAGATTTGATTAGGAAGTTTTAATTTTATGGGTTTAGAAATAGAATTTTATTTTGGTTAAGTCATGCCAAACTAGATATTTTTATTATTGTTTTGGGGAATGAGTTATTTGGAGCACAGGGTAATTATTTTCAAGTCTGAATAAATTATTTTAGGAATAGGTTAGTTTTTGTTAAATGCTATCTGATCTTTTCATCCTCTTCATCCGAAGTGTGTATTTGGCATTCAGTTTTAATAAATTATGATAATATTCATCTGCATTTCGTGGTTAATTTTCCATTAGATTGTCTTGGATCTTGAACTTTTCCATTCTTCTATAAAGTTCTTATTGATCCCAGTAAATGGTCAACAAGATCAAAATGACTTAAAATCCATCTTGCATAAAGGCCCGTAAGGGTGCTTCAGTAACTGTATATTGTCAGATTCAGGATACTTAATAACTCTTAACCAAATTGGTTACTTGATAACTCTTAACCAAACTTGTGCAGGATGGATATGTGACCAAACCTATTTACGATTATTGGAATGCTAACGCAACTAAGTATTTGCTCCTTTTATATATACATGCATTTGTTTGTAAATTTACTGGTCGATCCTCAACTCTGTCCTCAAGTCAACTCGAAAATATTATAAAACCATAGCTTAACATCATATACTCAATTACAAGGCCTCTTAATAACCAAGCCAGCAAATTATCATTGACAAAGTTTAAATGTGTCTTGAAGGTTGTAGTAGTTGATTGTTTGCATGACACATATGTATTATGTAAAAGCACATGCAGTTAGTGTAAATAATTTTTACATATTCACATATCTAATAGAGTAGAGTAATCAACCTATCTAATTCTTATTTCTATAGCAAAAATGCATGGCAAATATATATTGTAACACATAATATAAAATATAGAATAGACCATATTTACTAGTAACATACATATTATTAATATCTAAAGTGCTTATCACTTGCAAAATAAATGTTTACATTGCTACCATATAAAAAATTAATTCTTCTTTAATAGAGAAAATCATCACAAAATACCAAGTTCAGTTCTGGATCATCAAATGAATTAGACTAGTTTTTTTTTTCACTGCATAGACAACTCACGCTAACCAACACCTGCCTAGCTTTCAT
The DNA here is from genome assembly GCA_024364735.1 of Boesenbergia rotunda. Classification (NCBI taxonomy): domain Eukaryota; kingdom Viridiplantae; phylum Streptophyta; class Magnoliopsida; order Zingiberales; family Zingiberaceae; genus Boesenbergia; species Boesenbergia rotunda. The sequence continues at coordinate 366,910 of JAGFNQ010006042.1, forward strand.
AGGTACACACTTGTCTCGCCTAATTACTAAAACTACCAAGGAGACAACATATCACATATGTGATATAGTCCCCGTCTCAAATGCCCTTTTCTAGAGGATTGATCCAACCTAACTTCTTTCAACCCAATCTACTCTTGTTGAATGCTTCTCCACTTTCATTTGCCAACCGTGTTGTCAACTTAGTCCCTAGGTGAAGATCATCCTAGAGACTATCTACTAGGTTCTTACCTCATCATGTCTCTATCGACAACTGACTTCAATTTCTACGTTGTTAGTTTCTCCTTGGACCTTTGTTGAGTGTTTTTCTTCACTTCCATCAGTCTATTATGTGTTGTCTACATCACCACAAGGAGAAGCCACTCAAGAGATTGTCTGTAGAGGTCTTGCCTCATTCACTTGCAGTAGATGCTTTGCATGCTTCCTTTCAATCAATCCACCTCATCTTTATCTCAGTTAATTTATCTTCTTTTTTGTGTTTCTAGTTTATGCAATAAGTTGCGGTGGATTCTTTGCATGCTTCCTCGCAAACAATCAACTTTATCTTAGTCAATTTATCTTCTTTTTGGTGTTTCTAGTTCATGTAATAAGTTAGGCATAGATACTTTCTATTCTTTAACTTTTGAGGAATTTTTAGAGTTATTACAACTCAATGTGGTTTTAGTTCCATAAAGGGTATTCTAGTTTTAGGATATTGTGTTGAGTCTAAGTATACATCATGAAGAGTTGTCTCATAATAACATTAATCAAAATCTCAAGCAGAGTTGTTGTTTTGGTCTTTAACTGGAACTATACTATATCGCGAACTATACTATATCGCTATCATGCCGACATTCTGATATACAGTGCTAGTGGGGAATTGGAGGTTGAAGGAAGTGAGAGATGAAGAAGAAAAAGATATGTCTAACGTATAGTTAAGTTCGAATTTTGTCTTCCATTTAGAGTGGTACAATGTTGACATTATTTTGTATGGAGACAAACTATAAAAAAAAAACAATATTATCTCAATTCATCTTGAGCTATCTTTTAGTCTATCAAGGGGTCTCTAGTGTTGACATGAAACAATACTCATTGACCTGATTGACATAGCCACGCAGGAGGAGAATATGGACACTGTGCCGACTATTATCAAGTTTTCGATAATTTATTAGAACCGTTTTGTGAGCATGGTTACGATTGAAACCATGACATCAACACAATATTCTTTTCCCATTCATCAGAAACATTAGTAATGGGTTTAGATTATGAACAATACGTGATAATTGAAACTCATCTTAGCGCTTTCTTGCTTACTGCATTTTGACTTTTTTGAACTGGTCCCTATGTCTAGATTATCACACTAATGGACCAATGAAAAAGGTCAGTTATCAAAACCATCCTCCAGATTTGAAGGGCTGTGAGTGCTACATCTGGTCAGATGTTACTTAGATTTTTTTTTTTTTTTGGATGAGAAAAAATATCATATCATAGATTAAGAGTATAGAAAATGGTCTATAGCGGACATTTTCCAAACACCCTTAGAGTGCGACTGAAAGTGGACATCTCCTGCCGCATGTTAAGCTAGTCTCTGACCCTCCTCTATAACTCAATAATAGGAGCACCCAAAAAAACAAATGCTCTTGTGTCTTTAACACTTGTCCGCAAAATGTGCACCACCTATCCTCCAAATACTCTTGCTTGTCACTAAGACACCCCAAGGCCAACATCCAACAAGTGGTAGTATGACTAGGCTACAAGTACGTCTTCCACACCGTTCCCATACCTTCTTTGGATTGGGGTGTCTAGAGAAGTCATATGCTTGAGCCACTCCGCCGTCTTCTGCGAACCAATCGGCAGTCTTTGTCGAGCAGTTGGCGAGCCTGTATCCGAAAGAACTTGGTTCCATATCAACAGTAGCCTCTTAATCAAGGGGGAGTCTTTAGAGGCTACTTCTTAGGACCACACATTTGCACGCCTCAGATACTTGTGGTGGATCCATTTGATCCAAAGAGCATCAGCTAGTCAAGGGGGGCAGATGTACTTAGAGAACATACTTGTGTTGGATGAACTTTCGTAGCCATTTTTGAATTTATTGACAATTTTAGGAATGTCACCACAGCTAGTTGGTCTACAACGTCCTTTTCCTTAAAAAGAGGGGGACTAATTAATCATGTGTGTAAAGTCCAGATATGAACAAAATTTGACAATGCTCACCTTGTTTCTTTTGCTGAAGGCAAAATAACTTATTTTTTTGCTTCTTAAAGTTGGAACAGATTGTTTTTCTATGGAAAGGAAAAAGTATACTGCAATCAGATTCTCCCAATGAAGCATCTGTTCTTTATAATCAACAATTTTCTTCTTTATCATGGATCAACAAGTTATTGCTGCTTCATATATCAGGTTATCAACATCAGTCATTGCCATTGATGAAAATCAGATGTTTCAAAAGAATGGAGAACATTATTAGAGAATGAGTGAGATTTAGGAAGATGAACTTGAGAGGGTTAGAAAGTAAATAGTCAGGGAACAAGATTGAGGAGCCACATGTAAGCACAAATCAACAAAAGGACAGAAACTGGCCTAACAGCCTTTAGCCATTAGCACAATGACCCAACAACATGGTAATTTGACTGTTCATCCCAGTACTCAGTAGCAATCTGAAACTTGCTGGATCTTTGTGCCTGATTGCTGGTGGTATTGCCTGTACCAAGTGATACCTTATGAAGCTTCAATTATGATTATCATATGTGAATTATGTTCACATATTTAAATTGATTAATGCCATTATACCTTTTTTATGAGTTTCAATAACCTCATTTGTTAGAGCTGTAGTGTTTTTTATTATTATGGCGTGTACAACTGTTTTACAGTTGCTTTTATAAGCCTCTAACATACATGGAAATGTTTTATCTTTATACTCTACATCAAGGCTTCAACAAGTTGCTTCATGTGTTCTTGTTGCAGGCAGGTTGCAAGTTTTTGATATTTGCCCACCATCAGCGCATGATTGATGCAATACACCAATTTCTTCTTGTAAGCAACTTCTTTGTTTGTTATGTAGTATGATTCTTGACCAGCGAAACACCACAAACAAGTAACAATCTATTGCAGAAAAAAAAAGTTGGTTGTATAAGGATTGATGGTGATATACCTTCTACATTAAGACATGATTTAGTTGCTGACTTTCAAGAGAAGGATAGCATCAAGGCTGCAGTTGTAGGCAACTTTTTAGTTTGATTGGTTGTCTCTGTTTTGTTTTAATTTTTTTTCACTGTTTTATGTTAATAAATAGCAAACAAAATCCTGAGTACATGTTCTTTTATAGCTTTCTATTAGAGCTGGAGGCCTTGGCTTGACTCTCACAGCTGCAAGCACAGTAATTTTTGCAGAGTTGTCATGGACTCCTGGCGATATCATTCAAGCAGAAGATCGTGCTCACAGGATTGGTCAGGTAATGGTTAAAACTATTGCTATAATTCTTGGTTAGCCTAAAGATATCCTCTTTCTTTCTTTGATGCAAACACTCCTCTCTATAGGAATTTTATATTGATGAAGCTATCATAGAAATTGGGTGATTAAAATGAAGATGTTTTGGAGTCTTGTACTGTCATGATCCGGAGACTTCCATCTCTATATGAGAGAGCCTCCTTACTCGGATAATATTCATCCCTACATTAGAAATCATAAATAATACTTAAGAAGGATATATCAGGTTGTACGAATATGAATATGCAACACTTTATTAAATGATATAAAAGAATGTGAACAAAATGTTTGTCCCAAAACAATGACTCTATTGTACCCATGATATCACTTACAAAGCTGATCTCATGCATACAATGAAATAGAAAACACCTAAATATCAAAATGCATAAATAACCAACTATGTAGTAAAGAAATAAATTGAACTGTATCCATAAAAGTGCCTCCAATACTATCGTGGAACATCTCTAAATTTTTGATTATCCATTGTAAATATTAATAAATTTTAATAGGGTAGAACAATTTAATAAACAGCAAGAGTATTAAAAGACAAGCAAACATAAAGGATATGATCAAGCAATAGAGGTAGATGGGAGTTTGCAATTAATTTTTCTTCTAACAAGACAATACAAACTGTTAAGAATTTTATCTCTAATGTTCCTCTAATAAAAACCTAATTTGATTCTCAATGAAATAATTATTTATTAATTATCATCAAGCACTAACATGATTTTTGTTTAATTATCATCAAGCACTAACATCATCAAGCACTGACATGGGAAGGGAGCCGACGGGCTCGGTGCATCCGAGGGACGCGGAGGTCTGCGGAAGAGTATGCCGATGGAGCGAGAAGGACGCGCGCGACGTCTGAGGGACGAGAAGCCGGGAGGAATCACGCTCGAGGAGAAGACCGGAGGAGATTCGAGCTCTGGAAGACCTTAGATCACCCAAGAAGACCCACCGGAAGACTCGTCGGTAAAATGCTAACCAAAGTCAACTCAGGCGCTCGTGATTGGGGGCGCCCTCCTTGACTTGGGCGCCCGTGTTTCAATCAACACAGGCGCCCGAGAAGTCAAAATTCATCCAGAACTAGTCGTTCACGACCGTTGCGACGAGGTAACCCTGGAACCAAGTGTCAGGCGCCCCTATGCACTCGGGCACCCGTGTAGGGCCACGTCAGCAACTTATAGAATTTCACAGGGGCTATAAATAGACCCCTGAACTCGGTTCTTTTCATCAATTCAATTTGTAATGAATTTCCACTTTAAGTTTCTCTGTCTTTCTGAGTTCTAATTTGTGTAAGAGGCTTTTCCGCCACAAGGAGTACATTAGGAGAATGAGCTTTCATTTGCCTTAGATTAGCAACCTTCCTTGTTGCAAACCAAGTAACTAATTGTGTCTCTTTTTATTTCTGTTATCATTTCTTTTATGTTATGTTTTGCTTGTTAACATTCTCTATCTTTGTTAAGCAAACCAAAAGATTATTTTTATTTTTCAGGGGCAATTCACCCCCCTCTTGTAGATCGCATGATCCCCAACATAAGGTTTTGCCCAAAAACCTGCAAGGGTGTATAAATCCACCATAGATCTATCTAGTTTATGGTAACGACTACGTTAAAGATATATCAAACCCATTTACGGTTGGTCACTTGCGTAAAGTGAACATCGGATTCTAATCTACTAATTTTCACCCGCTAATCATGATTAGGGTCATGGAGGCGTGTGTTGAAGTCTCAAGCATAGAAATATGGCATGCTTCATTAGAGTTTTTATGTGGAGCCAATAGAACAAAATATGTCATTTAGATCTTTGACATTGACCTCTTATTACCTGGAGCGCGCGTTGCTGGAACAGTGCAACTTGAAGCATGAGTTTAAGATTTGAGTGTGGATAGTTCGCATGCTTCGGTGATACATGGCCTGCCTATTGGAGTTTTCTCATAAAGGTAATAAAGCACACTTGTATATCCCTATCACCCTCTTTTGCTTGTGCATTTGTAAATGATTCCAATTTCTCCACACTAGGATGATTGCAAGTCAGTCAGAGTCCTTTAACACACACAATAGGAGATTTGGTAAGGTCCCCCTCTTATTTTTAGGCTTTCCACATATATAATAAAATGTCAGTTTGTACCAAAAAAACCCCTAATAGTTGGAACATTTGGATTTTTATTATATACATTTTTTTAATGTGAACTCCACCCGCGACAAACCCGTCATGGCTAGTCCCAAGCCTGAATAAAGGAAAAAGATTGTGTTAGGTTTTCAGCCAACGTTAAATTATGACAAATGTTCAATGAATAGATCTATTAAACTATTATGCTAATGCTAGATGATTTCCCGGAATGAACACATTGAAGGGTGACTGTAATATCTTAGCAAGGACTACTACATCTTCAAAACTCGGGTGTAGTGCTAAATATGCAAGAGTTCATATTGCAGGGGTCCAACAGTAACGTATCGGCAAAGACCGCTATATCTCTGTAAGAACTTGGGTGTAATATTAAATAGGCAAGAATTCTCACACCATAGGTTGGATAAGAATAAAAATTATACGAAAATTAATAGTCTAAGATTTAAAACATGTAACATATGAACACAGAAACTCTCATTGGTAAAGCATTGGAGTAGCAGATAATGATTAGGAGAAGAATTAGAATTTTGTGTGTAAAAGAGAAATTTGGTAAGCGAAAAAGCAAAGAAGATAGTGAACTCGGATTTTAAGTTATGGTATACGGAAAATGTAAAACAAGAAATAGAGTATGAATTTTTGTAGATAGTTCGTTAAAAGATGAAATTATAGGAGCAATTAGAAAGGAAGATAGAATTATAGCTCTCAAGATAGCAATAGCGAAAGAAACTACGAATGTAATTAGTATATAAGCATCTCATGTAGGATTAGATGAAAATACCAAATCAAGGTTTGGGATGACTTAGACGAAGTATTACAAAATATTTCTTCAAATGAAATAATTTTAATAGGAGGCGATCTATATGGATATGTCGGAGTAAAACCTAAAGAATATGAGGGTGTATGTGGTTATGGGTTTAGAACAAGAATTGAAAAAGGAAAAACTATATTGGATTTTGCGATAGTATATGATTTTATACTAGTTAATATATTTTTAAAGAAAAAATTATCATGTTTAAAATTGAGATTAATAAATCATTAATTGACTTTCTTATAGTTAGGAAGAAGGAAGGTTTTCCTCGTTTGAACCTCACCATTAACGTATTAACGTTAAGGCTATACCATCCTAAGGTGCTGCTAAATAGAAGATTCTTATCAATGTCCATGAATGATAAAGCATAAAGCAAACCTCCGAATCGGAAAAATTAAGTGCTATCATATAGAAAGATTTGTAATGATTGCAACGTCATCCCTGGAAGAAGTTTAACTACCTAACATAGATTAGTAGTGTTGGATATACACCTCAATCATAATATTAATGGAAGGAAAATATACACGACTTCTAGAATTAAGGGGTGGAAGTTAAAGGATGTGAAACAAAACATATTTAAGGAGAAGGTAAGAGTACAAAGCATTAGGTAAGATGGGATAAGATTATATCAAAGTTAAAAATAGTAGCTAAGAGTATACTCGGTGAGTCAAAGGGGTATGCATCGCCAAATAAGGAATCTTGGTGGTGGAATGAGAAAGTATAAGAGAAAGTGAAGGAAAAATATACCGTCTATAAGGAATTATATATTTGTAATACCGAGGAAAACTTAAAAAAAATATACAATAGCCAAGAAAAAGGCTAAGAAAGCAGTGAATGTAGCAAAGAATGAAATTTTTGAATGATTATATTAAAAATTGATACAAAAGAAGGGAAAAAAGATATTTATAGAATAACTAAAGCGAGAAAGAGGAAGACAATAAATCTTATCTTATTAATGATGAATACAATAGGATACTAATAAATGATGGAGAAATAAAAGAAAGGTGGATTAAGTATTTTTATAAATTTTTAAATAAAGGTTTAAGTAACCAACATAACTAAGGTAATTTAAGTAGATCAAATGAGTATAGAAATTTAAATTTTTAGTATAGAATTTAAACTTTAGAAGTAGAACAATCTTTAAATGAGATGTAAAATGGAAAAGTCGTTTGACCAAATGTTGATATTCGATAGAGGCATGGAAGTGTCTAGGAAAATAAAGTATTGAATAACTTATAAAATTATTTAACATGATATTGAAAATGAAAAAATTTCTAATTAATAAAGGGTAAGTGTTCTAGTTCTCTTATATAAGAATAAGAGAGATATACAAAATTGTGCAAATTATAGGAGAATTAAACTAATGAGTCATACCATGAAACTTTGGAAAAGAGTAATAGAAAAAAGATTAAGGAAGAATACCATGGTGATCCAAAATCAATTTGGGTTCATATTGAAATGTCGACAATAAAAGTTATATATCTTCTCAGACAATTAATTGAAAAGCATTATGGTATTCATTGTCTTAAAAAAAAATCTTATGATAGAGTTCCAAGAGAAATTATATGGAGAATTCTAGCAAAGAGAGATGTTAGCGTGACATATATTAAACTAATTAAGGATATCTATGAGGATGTAACGACTAAGATTTTATGCAGATTAACCGAAACATTTTCAATAAAGATAGAGTTACATCAAGGATTAATTCCAAGTCTCTATCTTTTTACACTAATCATAGACGAACTCACTGGACACATTCAAAATACAATATCGTGGTGCCTATTATTTGTAGATGATATTGTTTTGGTAGATGAGATACGTGAAGGAGTAAATAATAAACTAACAAGGGGGACACTAGAAGTGAAAGGTTTTAAGCTTAATAAAGTAAAAAAATAGAATATATGGAATTTAAGTTTAGTAATATTAAACATAATAAAACTAGGAGATGATGAGTTGTCTGGAATTGAGAGTTTTAAGTATTTAGGATCATTTTTGTAAAACAATATAATGATTGAGAGGTATGTCATACATAGAATATAAACAAGATGATTAAATGGAGGAGGACGTCGGGTGTTTTATGTGATCCTAAAGTACCTCTAAAACTTAAAGGGAAGCTCTACAAAATGGCGGTTAGACTTGTTATGTTATATGATACTAAATGTTGGACTATGACTCGAACACATGAGTAGAAGATAAGAGTTGCAAATATTAGGATGTTAAGGTGGATGTGTCGATATACGAGGATGGACAAAATAAGAAATGAGAGCATTAAAGAGAAAATCGAAGTTGCATATATTGATGAAAACTCTTAGAGACACGTTTAAGATGGTACAGATATGTGACTGTCAATAAATGCTCCGATTAGGCGATGTGAAACTATGACGAATATACACATCAAACGAGGAAAAGAAAGATAAAAAATGCTTGGTTAGCAATAATAAAACAAGATAAAATTTATTTAAATATAGATGATATAGTAGGGGATAGAGTTCAATGACATAAAAGAATTCATATAGCCGACTGACCCACCTAGTGGGATAAGACTTGGTTGTTGTTATATATTTTTTTACTATGAACTGCTTTTATTGCAAGGCTAACAACTATGTATATATTTTTCTACTAAATTGTATCTTGCTTTTTATGGAAATTTGGTAATATATGAATTATTTTATAAAGATTGAACCAGTGGAAAAAAGCGTTAAGTTTCATGCACTTATTTTTCTTGACTTGTATCTAAAATTGTACCTTCAATGGATAAACATTTGGGTAACATCCATGAGCATGGTTCCATGATAGTCTTTGAAACACAGATTTTTCTTGCCTTGTGTCTAAACATTGTGCCTTCATGGATGAACACTAGTGAATTATTGAACAAACGATTTTGTAGAAGAGCCTCTCTCTTTATGATACGCTATGCCTGGCATTTAATTGTGGATCCATTAAAACTTTCCTAGCTTTCTTTTTAATTGTGCTAGACAAAAATACCAGATTATGTTAATATAGCTATGTATGCATGAATGCTCTCCCAATGTTCTATGCATGTGTTTCTTTTCATGATTACCATTTGCGGTGTAATTTTCCAGAATAATTTACTCAGTTGATATATTGACACTCTTAATTCTATCAAACCTCAAATCCAATTAAATATTCTCGTCCCATTCCGGTTACAGGAATCATCTGTCAACATATACTATCTTTTAGCAAATGACACTGTGGATGACATAATCTGGTAAGCCCATGCTCCCTTCCTTGGTTTTGTGGCACTTTTGATTGCTAAGTGTGCATACTGACTAATATTCATTTTGTGGCACTTTTGATTGCTAACTGTGCATACTGACTAATATTCATGCTGTTCAGGGGTGCCGTTCAAAATAAATTGGAGAATCTTGGCCAGGTTCTATTTTCTCCCTCTTCCTTTTTCTTGTTTTTGGATAAATAAAAATATATTAATTCCTTGTACAATCAGAATTGAACAAGTCCAATCACCCTAATCAACCGGCCCTCATCCTTGAGGGCTACTCAAGTCTGACACAGTGTCATAAAAGTATACATCCGGTGATTGGTATATATGTGTTTGCACGCTCCTGAATATCCACTCAATATTTAATTTTCCTTTCCAAAGAGATTACTATTCCTCGCTCTCCAACATAGTGAATCATAGAAGACAAAGTCAGATGACAGGCCTTTGTCAATAGGATGACAGTAGGTTCTCAGTTTCATTTTGCTGCTTATGCCAAGTGCAACAGATTGAAGAATCACTATTTTTTCTTGTTGATGCGGCCTTTAAATAAACAACTACGTTTCTTTTGAGTTTAGTATAATATTCATGGTCTGTATCCTACTACCTTTCAAGTTTCAACTACTGGAGGTACAATTTTTTGCTTTTCCTGCAGGTGCTCGATGGCCAAGATAATACATTAGAAGTAGTGTCTTCGAATCCCCCAAGCAGAAGTCCTCATAAGCAACTAACTTTGAACTTGAATCTCTAAGTAGAAGTCATAAGCAAACTAACTTTGGATGCCTTAATGAAACGTTGCCAAAGTACCGACGACGCCCACCACAAAGCTAAAAGTCCTAAAATCTGACCTGAGTTTCCTCGCTCTCACTGTGTTTTGCGAATGCACGCCTAATGCGTTCGATTTATATGGCATTTTGGGTTTTGTGAGAGACGGTTGTAATCTATTGTAGTGGATGAATAACATGTTACTATCTTCTCTCTTGTAGAAAAAGAAAATGGTGAAGCATCGTAAGTATCACAGCCCTTCCAACGTTGTAAATTGCCATAAGAAAAGAGCAAAACAAAGTGTTGGTGTTGTTCATCCGCTTGACTTGCGACTTATTTTGAGCTTTTTGGCTTGAAAATTGATGATTTTCTAGAGATCATCGGTTTTGGATTATACAAACAAAAAATAATTTACTATGCTTTTGTAAATTATCTTTGTATTTTACAAAAAAAAAAATTGTTGGTTTTTATTACTGAAATTATATTTGTTGTGATTTTTTTAATTTTTCTGGATTTAATAAAAAAAAAGGTAAGAGTGTACTCGGTGAGTTAAAGGGGTGCACATCATCAAGTAAGAATCTTGTTGTAAAATAGGAAATTATAAGAGAATGTGAAGGAAAAACGAATAATTTATAAAGAATTATATATTTGTAAGAACGGAGAAAATTTAAAAAATATATATAATAGTCAAAAAAGAGACTAAGAAAATAGTGAATGAAGTTAAAAATAAAAATTTTAAACGAATATATCGAAACTTAGATATAAAAAAAGGAAAGATATATTTATCAAATATCTAAAGTGAGAGAGAAAGATACAGATTTCTGCCAATTCTGCTTGAAATAGTTATAGAAGCAGCTTTGGAATGCAATTCATACATCTCCAAGCATCAGAGGGGTTCTCTAGTGGTTCCCGATTCCATCCCAATCTTCTTCACAATCAACCGTAGCAAATTGGAGCTAAGTTTTCAAATCTGCAGTAGAAATTTGGTTTGATTCTACTTTCATGTTTGAGATAGGGTTTCTCGATTAATGACTCTCAGATTTAGACATATTCAAGTGTAGATGTTATCTTAATCTTCTTCAATGCTTTTCGGAATTGATGGTCTCATTTTCGGCTCTTGTATGATGACAAGAAGTGAAGTTTGTATTGGTTGGGATGAACTTGTTGGGATGAACTTGAGTGTTGGTAGTGTAATTTAGCTTTAATTTTGAAATTTACTTCTATATACTTCTTTTTTGAACTTAATTTAATGCGCTTTAGCTGATAGATCAGTGTTAATGTGCTTGATATTTTGGTAGTTCAATTTATGCAAAAATCAATTTAGTTTCCTTAAATTTCAAGTTTTGCTTTGTTAACTTCTTGCTAATAGGTTAATTTCTGTTTAAATCTTAGTTCCAAATCTATTTTAATCACCTAGTTATCTTTGCTTTAGTTTGAATTGGTTAAGTAATTAGAAACTAGTTTTGGAATGCACCTTAGTTAAGATTTTCGAGTTTGGAGTTTGAATTGAATGCAATTTAGGTTCGTTACCGTATTAGCTCAGTTGTAGATTAGTGGAAGTTTCTTAGCACAATTGCATTCTAATTGTTAACTTAGGAATTTTCTTTTTTTGGGGGTCAAAATCAAAACACCAAAATTTAAGATCGAAAACCCTCAAAACAATTTCCTAAGCCTAAACTCAACTCAATCACTACTAGTCCTTGTGAAAAATACGACTTGAGACCCCTATATTACACATTTACTTTGTGAGCAGTGGGTTTTCGACACTAAATCAATTTGAGGCTCATTCGTGACACTAGTTGGGGGCATATCAATGATAAGTCTACTAATTGACTAGTCCTAACTGGAGGTTAGGCAAGTGAAGTCCTGGTGAATGAAGTCAGACCCTAGTGAGTGAAGCTAGGTTGCTAAAGTCCTAATAAGTGAAGTCGGGCGCTAGTGAGTGAAACTAGGTTGGTGAAGTCCTGGTGAATGAAGTCAGGCCCTGGTGAGTGAAGCCAAGTAGTGAAAAGTCCTAGTAAGTGAAAGTAGACAATATAAACCCTAAGGTAGGTAACCTTAGAAGTCTTGGAGGAGTGAACTCAAAGCAAGTTTGATCGAAAGGTTTCTGATCGACCAAGTGCGGGTTTATCAATATTGTTTTGCTTTACTATTATTGCTATTATGCTAATTTAGTATTGCGGGAAAGACTTAATCGATCAGGTGATCAGACACTGAGCAGAGTAAGTCCAAACAGGTCTGGAAGATCAGATGTTTGGCAGGTGAGTAAAGGTAAGTTCTTGGAGGAGAATGTTGTGAGGTTGTGTCCCGACGGGGCATCCTTAGGCACTGATCTAACTAAAGAAACCTACGAAGGTTTCTAAGTTGAGATTAGGATAGGTCTTACTGGCTATTACTCGTGCATATTATACTCATATTTGTGCTAACTCTGTTTTACAGGATTAATCATTTACATGTTATCTATGTTGTGCTAACGTTTTCATGCAGATCAATCAAAGTAAGTTAACCGAGCATTCAGTCAACTGAACAAGCCAAACACCGCCAGATTCAGTATATTCAGATGTATTAGTCGACTGATCATCAAGATCAGTCGACGGATCCATATTTAGTATGGCACAGGCACACAGAAAGAAATTCTATTCGTCGACTGATCAAAGATTTGATCGATGGATCACATTAAATGCTGCGACAATCGAGCAGAGCAAAAGAGGAAGGGTGAGGACTTCTATCGACTGAACAAAGGTTCAGTCGATTGATCCTATCAGTCGACTAAACGGTTTTTCAATCGACGGACAGAGGCCTATATAAGGAGCTCATGACCAGCATTCTAAGTTAATTTTTCTACTTGCCTCATTCCCACTTTTTGTGTCGACAAACTTCTTCTGATCTATTGCTCCGACGTCGGGAAGCTCATCGACTCACTGTGCTTATTTCTTCTATTTCCTGTCGGTATATTCTTTTTAATTTGTACATGTACTTGCATTCAAAAGGGGATTAGTAGGTTGTCACTAATTTCTCTATATTTTGTACGACATTACTTTTTGCACGATTTTCGGAGAAAGAATTTTCAATGGATTGTCCATCGAGAGCAGTTAAGGACTACGGATCTTGGAGTAAGAGTCGACGAAGACTTCAAATTAAGTAAAAGAAAAGTATGTAACATTTTCCACTGTTTTACTCCGATTTTCTTTTAGCTTTTGAAAACGAAAAGAAATTTTTTTTAAAAGATCAAGATTTACTTAACTCCCCCCTCCCTCCTAATCCTTGACGATCGGACACAACATTGATCTAAGATTCTGTAAATCATCAAAATTATTTTGTAACTTAAATAATTTTTAAGATTTAAATTTTAGATTTTTTTTAAAAAATTAACAATTAGTTATATTTGTTGAAAAAACCAAAAAAATTTCTTATTACTAAAAAATTATTTTTCTAATGGTAATACAAATTTTCACATGAAAATTATTTTTATTTTTCTCAAAATAATTATTTTTAACAAAAATATTTATTTTAGAAAATAATTCCTTAAAAATAGAGTTCTTCATACAAATAATTTGCTAATTTTTCTTGACTTTATGAAATCTAACAAATATTCATTATAATTAGATTCATCAAAGATCTATCTCTGGAAATTTTTTGAAAGAAAATTTAAAGAGAATTATTTATTGTCAGAATTTTTTTAATTTGTACTCAAGGTGTTAAAATAATCAGTCTAACTGTATACAAAATTTCATGAAAAAATAAATTTTATTTACATGATACATGATAAATATTATTCTTTTACAAAAGTACAAAATTTTTGAAAAAAAAAATTGACTTCAAAAAATCTTGATAATTTTTCTTAATGGTAAAATTATGGCCAATTTCAAAAAACAAAATCTGATTTTCCAAAATTAATCTCCAAACATTTTTTAAATTTAAAATTTTGATTTTCAATCAAATATTCATAAAATTTTGTTTAATAGTCGAAAAATTTCGAAAAAAATTCTGCCAATAGATAACATTTGTTTCTATTACAAAAAAATTTAAAACAAATTAAATTTGTCAAAAATGTTGGTGATGATCGGATGGCTAGAGGGGGTGAATAGCCGCTCACTCTCAATTCATCGATTTTCTTCCCACAATGTTAGTACTGCAAATGGAAATACAATTTATCTAAACTAACACAAGGAGAGACAAACTGATTTAATATGGTTCGAAGATGACACTCCTACTCCATGGCTATTCGTAAGATAGACGATCTCGATCTGTTAGTGAATGAGTCCCCGAAAAACCTCCGGCTAGCTTGTGTAGCTCCTTGTGGGTGGAGAAATCTCACCATAGCACCGCACACGCACACAAGACCTTGGTAGACTACTAATAGCGGTTAATCACCTCTATTTCGTCAACCTTGCTCAAGCAAATCGAGTTCTCTTAAATAAAACTCGTTTATTGATCCAGTCGTTACCAGTCGATTGATGCCAACACCAGTCGACTGACAACTGTTGAATTCGAACGTTACAACCCAACATTCAAATTCAACCGACACTAGTCGACTGCACAGATATATCAGTCGACTGATCTTTCTGTGTCCTAAACCAATCAACTGATCCCATATCAGTCGACTGATAAAACCCTAAATCTAGGGTTTCAACCATGAGTAAATTCACTCAACACGCGTCCTCGCCTGACCAACCTAGACCTAGCCTTCTAGCCTCCTCCATCAGGCTCGCGTCCCTCGGATGCCTCTCCATCCTTCACGTCTTGCTTTTTGGAGCTTCCTTCGGCCTCGATCCTTGTTGTCAGATCCATGGTCTCTCGTGACTCACTTGACTCTTCATTGCAGCCTTGACCTGTTGTCTTCAAGCCTTCTTTGCTTTGTTCTCATCCCTCGGATGCATACAATCCTGCGGCTCATCCTCAGATCATCCTTCGCGTATGCCTCAAAGTGCGCTTCCCTCGACTCATCGTTGTTGCCTTATCCACGGTCCTCGGATCCACCATCCTTCATCGAACCCGAAGTCGTCAAGCTAAGTCTATGTATATCCTACAAAATCTGCACACTCAAATACACATATCAAATACAAGGGTGAAACAAACTTGAACCCTTTGCCCAAATATCAAAACAGATGATCACACGGACCATAGATTGCCTCAACAATCTCTCCCTTTTTGATGTTTGACAATACATTTAAGTTAGGAAAAATATATAACAAATAAACATGCTAATAAACTAGACTTACATTGCCAAGGCTACACCTTGGACTTGCCAATCTAAATGCAACCAATGCATAGAATCCTATCGCAAGGTTCCCCAACACCTACACTCCCCATTGAGTTAGGATTTTTCACCAAGGACATTTTAAAACCTATCCGAGGATTCACCTATACTTGGACTTACCAAGAGTTCTTTAAGAACCTATCACAAGACTCTCCCTTTGCCAATATATGAGCAACAAAGCTCCTCCTTCACCTAAGTGTTGGTGCAGGAAGCACCATATCGAACCTTGTTTTGATATTGGCAAATGATTCAAAGTTAAGTACTATTTGTGATCTAATGTGTTCACTGAGTGTGCAGAAAGAAGTCCTGGCGAATGGCTGCTAGGCACCTAGCGAAGGACTGCTAGGTATCGAAACCCTAAGACCTGGCAAAGGGCTGCTAGGCACCTGGCGAAGGACTGCTAGGCATCAAAGACCTGGTGAAGAGCTGCTAGGCATCGAAGACCTAGCGAAGGGCTGCTGGGCAAAAGTCCAACCGGAGAGCCGGTTGGCAAAAAGGTAAACTCTCCTGAGAGAAGTAGGTGAGGACGCGTTCCCCATCGAGGGAACAGTAGGCGTCGGTTCGACCTAGGGTTCCATTTAGGAGACCTAAAGTCAGAACCAAGACAGCTACGATTGTAAAAACTAACTAATATTCTTGCTTTGTTTGTTGTGGAACTAACCTTGGATGCAGGGACCGAAGGAGTGTGTTTCTGCAGCTCAGAACGCCCCAAAAGGAGAGGGGCATGCAGCTGGGCTAAGCGCCCGGTGTTGGAACTTGGATGGCTAGAGAGAGGAGGTGAATATAGCCAGACACAAAACTTCTTTCGCTTTTAGGATTTCTGCACTTGAATGTTAGCAGCAACAGCGGAAGCAAGTGTTGATGCAGTCTGACCCTGATTGTTGTTTTGGTATTGACACCAATTTAAGTTTTGATTTAAGTTTGGTTGAACGAATTGGGATTAAGTCCTAGTCGGGGACTGGGCACAAAGTCCTAATCTGGAGGGTTAGGTGTGAAAAATCCTAGCTTGGAGGGCTAGGTGTGGAAAAGTCCTGGCTTGGATGGTCAGGTCCTAGCCTGGAGGGCTAGGTTGATGAAATCCCAGCTTGGAGGGCCAGGTCCTAGCCTGGAGGGCTAGGTTGGAGGAAATCCCGGTGAGTGAAGCCGGGTCCTGGTGAGTGAATCTAGGTGATGGAAATCCCGGTGAGTGAAGTCGGGTCCTGGTGAGTGAAGCCAGGTGATGGAAATCCCGGTGAGTGAAGCCGGGTCCTGGTGAGTGAAGCCGGGTCCTGGTGGGTGAAGCCAGGTGATAGAAATCCCGGTGAGTGAAGCCGAGTCCTGGTGAGTGAAGCCAGGTGATGGAAATCCCAGTGAGTGAAGCCGGGTCCTGGTGAGTGAAGCCAGGTGATGGAAATCCCGGCGAGTGAAGTCGGGTCTTGGTGAGTGAAGCCAGGTGATTGAAATCCTAGTGAGTGAAGCTAGGTTGAAATCCCGGTGAGTGAAGCCGGGTGACTGAAACCCTGGTGAGTGAAGCCAGGTCCTAGCTTGGAGGGCTAGGTTGAAGTCCCAGTGAGTGAAGCTGGGCATGACACGAGTCAGAGAAGGGCTGGAGGCTTGTTTTCGTGACTTAGAGTGCATTTGGGCTTGCCTGGATCGGTCTGGTGACCGATCAGGGAAGTTGGCACGGTGCTCCTTCGTGGATCGGTCTGGTGACCGATCCAACGATGGCTGATCGGTCTGGTGACCGATCAGGGAGCATACGTTTCACCTGCTGCTCTGCTCCGGATCGGTCCGGTGACCGATCAGGGAGCATCCAGTAGGTTTTGGGAACCTTACTGATCTGCTCCTGATCGGTCTGGTGACCGATCAGGGATACTGTTCAGATCGGTCTAGTGAACGATCATTTGTCGCAAGGTTCTCACTATAACCGATCAGGATGACTCCTGATCGGTCAGGAAGCAGCCTGATTGGTCTGGTGACTGATCAGGCTGGAGCCTGATTGGTCTGGGGACCGATCTGGAGTGTGCAGCAGACTGCTGGATAGGTCTGGGGACCAATCAGGAGTGTGCAGAAGACTGCTGGATCGGTCTGGTGACCAATCAGGAGCAGAACTTTAATTCAAATACGCTGTCAGAAGCTCTGATCGCGACTGTTTTCTCTGTCGATTCTCTGATACATTGCTGATTTCATTTGATATGCATTGCTAAGCCTCTGGTGGAATGTGCAGGTGATAGCAGGTGATTCAAACACTCAAGGAGGGTCAATGGGAGGCTTTCCTTGGAGCAGGTTTGTTTATTTCTCCTTCTCAGGTTTCAACGGCAACTGAGGCATGGCTGGCGACTGACGGAGGCTCAGCTGGAGAGGGACTTCAGTGGACTGAGTGCTCAGGGAGGTCAGTGGGTTCAGGCTGTGCTCAGGGGATGCTGATGGAGCCTGGCGATGAAGCAGAAGCTTAAGAGGAAGATGAGAAGCAGAGGAGGCAAGGAGAACGAACAAGAAAACAAGCAAGTGTGGTTGTGTGTTTCGCTGTTGTTGTTGTGCTCCTTGTGTAGCTTCTCTCTTGAGCTTTCTTGCTACTGTCTTGTGAGAGGTTCCTCCTTAGTCTCGTGTGCTTCCCTTGTATTCATCTACTGAGGCGATTGTGGAGAGGATTCTCCACCGAGATGGAGGCGCTTGATATTCGGTGTTCACCGGGGCTTGATCTGCCGACGATCAAGAGATCGCCCACCTCACGGGCACGCTAAGGAGTAGGGGCAAGTTATCCCCGAACCTTGTACATCACGGTGTTAGCGTTTGTTTGGTTTGCGTTTCCTTCTCTGCGTTGTTCTTTGTTCTGCATTTTCTTCCGCTGCTAATCTGATCACGCAGAAAACTTCAAAGTGCAACTTGTGGGTGTCTGGCTACATTCACCCCCCCCTCTATAGCCATCCAAGGTCCAACAAGTGGTATCAGAGCTTGAGGCTCTGTACAAGCGGCTTAACATCCAAGAGTTATCAATAAGATGGCTGGAAGAGAAGGAATGAGCTCAAACCGACCTCCACTCTTCGACGGCACAGATTTTCAATATTGGAAATCGATGATGGAGTTTTATTTAAAGACAAACATGAGCATATGGTTCTCGGTCAAAGAAGGTTTCATCCCTCCAAGAGATGTTGAAGGAAAAGATCTCGATTTCTCAAGTTGGTCGGCTGAGCAAATAAGAAAGAGTGAAGCAAATGCTAAAGCGGTGGTCACTTTGCAATGCGGGTTGACCAAGGAGGAGTTGATCAAGGTGGGTCCTTTTACAAGTGCTAAAGATCTTTGGAACAAAATCATTGAGCTCCACGAAGGAACTCAAGACACCCGAATAGCCAAGAAGGACCTCCTTCACAGTCAACTCCAAAATCTGTCCATGGAAGAAAATGAAAAGGTAAGTGAACTCCATGGAAGATTCAAAAAGATCCTCAATGGCCTCCACTCCATCAATGAAAAGGTAGAAAACCGGGATCTAGTAAGGTTAGTTCTAAAAGTTTTTCCAAGGAATACTTTGTGGTCATCCATGGTGGATGCCTACAAGGTTTCCAAGGATCTTTCCTTAGTTAAGTTAGAAGATCTATTTTGTGAAATGGAATTACATGAGATCTCTAACCAAGGCTCCGAAGAGAAAGGGGTTGCTTTTGTGGCAGGAAAGGAGGAGAAGCACACTCATCACTTTACATTCATGGCACTAGAGGACTCGAGAGAAGAAAGTGATAACGAATCAAGTAGCTCCTCAACCGCGCCTTCATCATCTTTGGATGATGAAGAGGTAATCTCTCCCGAGTTGGATAAGTGCTATAGAACAATAGCATGTTTAACCAAATTGTTAAAGAAATCTAAGAATAAGGTTAAGTCATTGAAATTGGAAGTAGAATATTTAAAAACCTCTAAGGATGAGGTAATTGATGACTTGCATGTTAAGACCCTTGAAAATGAAAATAAGAACTTGAAGAGCGAAGTTGAAAACCTCAAGAATGTTCTTGAGAAGTTTTCAACAAGCTCTAAAACATTAGATATGATACTCAACTCACAAAGGGTGATGTACAACAAGGTTGGTTTGGGTTACCAACCTAAAGAACCTAGTGTCATATCTTTAATGTCAAGAACCCACTTTAGATCATCAAATGATTCTAAGGTTCTAAAAGTCAAAAAGAAATTGACTAAGGCATGGGTGCCAAAGTCATTCATTGTAGATTCCTTAGGTCCCAAAATTTGGGTACCTAAAACCTCAATATTTAGAATTGTATAAGCATAAATTGAGGGGGAACATCTATCAACATGGGAAGTTGATATTTGGTGCTCCAAACATATAGTCATTCCTAGTTAGGAATGTGCTCACCATTTTCTCAAATTAATGAATGACCATGTACTACTCATGAGAAAGGTTTTTCTTTGACAATTTAGATGTTTAGATTTATATCAATGGAAAACTTGAATTTCCTACGCAATGTAGATACGTTTGTTTCTATTTATGAGCAGTAAGAAAAGTTTTCATGCGACATTTGATGATATATCCATGTACAAGATTAAACTAGTTTCAAAATAAACATGGAAAATGATATTACATGGATGATTTAGAGAAGCACATAACTTGTCCTTGTCATGGATGCATGCTAAAGAACGAGTATGGAGTTGAGTAGTTGAAGCAAACATGTTATAGACATACAATCAACAACAACAACAACAAAGCCTTATAGACATACAATCAAGATTTAGAAATTTGATCATATGTTGACACTCACTTGATACAAGCATGTTTTGGAATTTACTCATATATTGATGCTAATTTGATTCAAGCAAGCCAAAATTTTCCAAAATTTTCTTGTATGCCATGATCTTATTGTTTGGGTTATTAACATTAATCTATGACATGCCAATGTTGGTTAAGAACAAGATGAACACATAGCTTGAATTGATTATAAGTTGATACAAGCATGTTTTGGAAACTTGATGGTAATGTGATACAAGCATGTTTTGGGAATTTGATCATACTTTAATCATCATGTGAAACAAGCATGTTTTGGAATTTTAATTATCCATTGAGATTGACACAAACCTAATTTTGGTTAAGAACAACATGATCACATAGTTTATGATGTTTTAAGTTCCATGACTTGCTTGTTTTTCCACTTGACTGATATCAAACCAAATGTCATCCATATGCCCAATATTAATTGGATCACTAGAATGTAGACTAGATTATCAAACTTGTTTAGAATAAACTGATCATGCTAAGAACCCACTGATCATGCTTTGATAGAAAATTGTTTTTGGGATTAAGTTCATGCTTAGTTAAGGGAAATGAATGTGTTTGACACAAATCATGTTTCTTATTTTTGTTAAGGAAAATGAATGTTATCCAATAGAATTCGGTTAGGAGTTAAATCTGATTGGATTAGGGTTTAGAGTTGAAACAAATCTATTTCTGAAACTGATCAGTTTTAGAAAACATACTGTATCAGAACTGATCGGTCCACCGACCGATCAGGACTCACCCTGATCGGTCTGGTGACCGATCAGGAATCATACTGATCGGTTCGGTGACCGATCAGATCAACAATGATCGGAGGTATCAGACTACTCCTCAGTCCGATCCCCTTTTCGTCAAATTGTATCAGCGTAATGATCATACAACAAACAAATTTGATACACACCTGATTATTCCAAGAACATGACCATACTTGATCATTCATTGATACAAACCTGGTACTAAGTGAATACACATTCATTTCTAAGGAATTTTTAAGACCCTTGATTCTCAGAAATTTTTCTGAAACATCAAGTCTTAAAATGCTGATTTGATACAAACCTATGTTGGAATGTTTAAATTCATAAGGAAGGGTTTGTTGAGTCATGACTCTTGTTGTCGTGTTTCAGAAATTTTTCTGAAACGTCGTATATCAATAGAGTCTACACCCCTGTTGTGGAATGCAAATTGTTAATGCAGTCTGGTCAGGAACGTATCAGAGTTTCAGGAATTTTTCTGAAATCTGATTGGTCCCCAGACTAATCAGAAATTCTTCTGTATCAAATAATCAACGAACATGATCGGTCACGGAGACCAATCAGGATTATGTGTCCGATACAGCTGCATTCCTTACTTGTCATATGAAACATATACATGTTTGACCATGATATATTTCTGTATATGTTTTCATGTGTAATTCACACTTATTGACGTATGATGCATATACATTGTTGCCATGATACATTTGTGGTATATGCCTCTCATATGCAATTCAAAAATTATCCTTTGATTATTTTGGATTTTGGGGGGAGACCCTTGATTGAGGGGGGGTTGTGTTCAAACTTAATAACCATACCCTTTTCGATGTTTGACAAAGGGAGAGAGAATAACTGATTAAGTTTATGGTTATTATAGGGGAAGGATCATGATTCCCTTATGAGAATTGAATTGATTGATACCTAAACTTAAATCGGGTTGTCAAACAACAAAAAGGGGGAGATTGTTAATGCAGTCTGACCCTGATTGTTGTTTTGGTGTTGACAACGATTTAAGTTTGGTTGAACGAATTAGGATTAAGTCCTAGTCGGGGACTGGGCACAAAGTCCTAATCTGGAAGGTTAGGTGTGGAAAATCCTAGCTTGGAGGGCTAGGTGTGGAAAAGTCCTGGCTTGGAGAGTCAGGTCCTAGCCTGGAGGGCTAGGTTGATGAAATCCCAGCTTGGAGGGCCAGGTCCTAGCCTGGAGGGCTAGGTTGGAGGAAATCCCGATGAGTGAAGCCGGGTCCTGGTGAGTGAAGCCAGATGATGGAAATCCCGGTGAGTGAAGCCGGGTCATGGTGAGTGAAGCCAGGTGATGGAAATCCCGGTGAGTGAAGCGGGGTCCTGGTGAGTGAAGCCAGGTGATTGAAATCCTAGTGAGTGAAGCTAGGTTGAAATCCTGGTGAGTGAAGCCGGGTCCCGGTGAGTGAAGCCGGGTGACCGAAACCCTGGTGAATGAAGCCAGGTCCTAGCTTGGAGGGCTAGGTTGAAGTCCCAGTGAGTGAAGCTGGGCATGGCACGAGTCAGAGAAGGGCTGGAGGCTTGTTTTCGTGACTTAGAGTGCATTTGGGCTTGCCTGGATCGGTCTGGTGACCGATCAGGGAAGTTGGCACAGTGCTCCTTCGTGGATCGGTCTGGTGATCGATCCAGCGATGGCTGATCGGTCTGGTGACCGATCAGGGAGCATACGTTTCACCTGCTGCTCTGCTCCGGATCAGTCCGGTGACCGATCAGGGAGCATCCAGTAGGTTTTGGGAACCTTACTGATCTGCTCCTGATCGGTCTGGTGATCGATCAGGGATACTGTTCAGATCGGTCTAGTGAACGATCATTTGTCGCAAGGTTCTCACTATAACCGATCATGATGACTCCTGATCGGTCAGGAAGCAGCTTGATTGGTCTGGGACTGATCTGGAGTGTGCAGCAGACTGCTGGATCGGTCTGGGGACCAATCAGGAATGTGGAGAAGACTGCTGGATCAGTCTGGTGACCGATCAGGAGCAGAACTTTAATTTAAATACGCTGTCAGAAGCTCTGATCGTGACTGTTTTCTCTGCCGATTCTCTGATACATTGCTGATTTCATTTGATATGCATTGTTAAGCCTCTAGTGGAATGTGCAGGTGATAGCAGGTGATTCAAACACTCAAGGAAGGTCAATGGGAGGCTTTCCTTGGAGCAGGTTTGTTTGTTTCTCCTTCTCAGGTTTCAACGGCAACTGAGGCATGGCTGGCGACTGACGGAGGCTCAGCTGGAGAGGGACTTCAGTGGACTGAGTGCTCATGGAGGTCAGTGGGTTCAGGCTGTGCTCAGGGGATGTTGATGGAGCCTGGCGATGAAGCAGAAGCTTAAGAGGAAGATGAGAAGCAGAGGAGGCAAGGAGAACGAACAGGAAAACAAGCAAGTGTGGATGTGTGTTTCGCTGTTGCTGTTGTGCTCCTTGTGTAGCTTCTCTCTTGAGCTTTCTTGCTACTGTCTTGTGAGAGGTTCCTCCTTAGTCTCATGTGCTTACCTTGTATTCATCTACTCAGGCGATTGTGGAGAGGTTTCTCCACGGAGAAGGAGGTGCTTGATATCCGGTGTTCACCGGGGCTTGATCTGCCGACGATCAAGGGATCGCCCACCTCACGGGCACGCCAAGGAGTAGGGGCAAGTTATCCCCGAACCTTATACATCACGGTGTTAGCGTTTGTTTGGTTTGCGTTTCCTTCTCTGCGTTGTTCTTTGTTCTGCATTTTCTTCCGCTGCTAATCTGATCACGCAGAAAACTTCAAAGTGCAACTTGTGGGTGTCTGGCTACATTCACCCCCCCCTCTATAGCCATCCAAGGTCCAACAGCAAGAACAAAACAGAGTATAAATGCAGAAATGGAAAGCAAACTACAAACGCTAACAAGGGTCGTTTACAAGGTTCGGGGATAACTTGCCCCTACTCCTTGGCGTGCCCTTAAGGTGGGTGATCCCTTGATCGTCGGCAGATCAAGCCCCGGAAAATCCGGATAGAAAGCAACCTCATTCTCGGTGGAGTAACCTCTCCACAGCGTTTCAAAATGAATGAAGTATTAAGTACAGGAAACACAAGAAGAAATCTTACTGATCACTTAGAACCTCAAGAACACAAGCAAACTCCTCACCGAGCTCCACTCAGCACAGATCTCACGCAAGAACTCCCTTCTTCGTGTTTTCTTGCTGATGGACTCGCCAATCTTCTTGTTTCTTCTTCCCAAGTACTCAAGTAACAGCAGGTTGCTTCAAGATTCAGATTGATGCTCAACAGATCAGAGTTGTCGCAAGAGCAGAACAAGAGATGTCGCAAGAATTCATCAAGTGTTGTTGAGGCTTCATCGCTACCAAGCCCTTAAGCCTCTCCCACTGATGCCAGGTCACAGCCACCTCTCTGTAGCTCCCAGTTGCTCACTTGCAACTGCTCACCTACCACTGAGCTCTCCTGGACTCCCTGAGCTTCCCTCAGACTAGCTCCAGTCAGCAGCGCCAGCATCCGTTGCAACCTGAGATGGAAACCTGCCCAAACTGACGTAGCAAAAGCCTCAGTTTGACTCCCTTGAAGTAAACCTGAGTTACCTGCACACTTAGCAGCTCATTAGCTCAGCAAATCAACAGAGTATCAACAATCAGTAGTTAGGAGCAGAAATCAGTAGCGAATCAGCAGAGAAACAGACGAAATCAGAGCTCTGACAGTGTTTTTGAATTAAAGCTGCCAGCTACTGATCGGTCACCGGACCGATCAGAGTGACTCCTGATCGGTCACCAGACCGATCAGGCTGGGTTCAGACCGATCAGGCTCCTTCCTGATCGCTCCCCAACGCATAATCAGAAAGCGCGACTTCTCCGGGACCGATCACCAAACCGATCCCAAGTCGTGGATCGGTCACCAGACCGATCCACCCCTTTGCAGGGGTGATTTCCCAGCTTCGCAGTCCAAACCTCCTGATCGGTCACCAGACCGATCAGGATATGCTCAGACCGATCAGGCTCCATCCTGATCGGTCATAGTGAGTAACTCGCGACATTTGATCGTTCACCAGAACGATTTGAATAGTAACCCTGATCGGTCACCAGATCGATCAGGAGCCGCACAGAAAGTTTTCCAAACTCACTGTATGCTCTCTGATCGGTCACCAGACCGATCAGTAGGTTTGCCAAAGTTACCGTATGTTCCCTGATCGGTCACCAGATCGATTAGACATCGCTGGATCGGTCACCAGACCGATCCACGAGGGAACTCCGTGCCAACTTCCCTGATCGGTCACCAGACCGATCCAAGCTAGGCCAAACCCACTCTAAGTCAAGAGAACTGGCTCCCAGCCTCCCCTGACTCGTGCTCAGTCCCTCGGACCAAGACTCCGTGCCCAGCTTCACTCACCAGGACTTCAGTCAACCTGGCTTCACTCACCAGGACCCGGCTTCACTCACCGGGATTTCCAATCACCTAACTCTCCGAGTTAGGAATTTCCACACCTAGCCCTCCAAGCTAGGACTTTTCCATACCTAACCTTCCAAGTTAGGATTTTATCCACCTAGCCCTCCAAGCTAGGACTTTTCCACACCTAACCCTCCAAGTTAGAATTTTATCCACCTAGCCCTCCAAGCTAGGACTTTTCCACACCTAACCCTCCAAGTTAGGATTTCATCCACCTAGCCCTCCAAGCTAGGACCTGGCCCTCCAAGCCAGACTTTCATCCACCTAGCCCTCCAAGCTAGGACCTGACCCTCCAAGCCAGGCTTTCATCAAACCTAGTCGCACTAGATATTCCTAGTCCACGACCAGGACTTAATCATAATCATCTCATCAACCTAAACTAAAATCGGTGTCAACACCAAAACAACAATCAGGGGCAGACTGCATCAACAATCTCCTCCTTTTTGTTGTTTGACAACCCGATTTTAAGTTTAGGGATTTGAAATCCATAGTTGCAAATTTCACACTCATAGGGGAATCAGGATCCTCCTCCTACAGTAATTAAGCTTGTAATCATCCTAAACTTAACCAACCACACTCTCCCCCTTTGTCAAACACCGAAAAGGGTCTAGAGGGGTTGTTAAATTTAACCATAAAACCTCCCCCTCAATCCTAGGGGTCATCCCAAAACAACATAAGATTTGATTTAATTTTGAAAACATATGAAAACATATGATAAATATAAAGCATGGCAAAATAATCATATACAGCATATGAACATAGAGTACGAATAAGCATAGCAATGCATAATATAGCAAGGCATACCTGAAGATATCTATCATATGAACGAACATGTGAACTAACAATAAGCATAATATGGCAAGGCATAAATGAAGATAGCTATCATACGAACAATCATATGAACCAGCGATAAGCATAACATAACAAGTCATACATGCAAATCATAACGTCAGATGCATAACACCACATCAAGAAACAGTCAAATCATAGGCATACAGCCATAAAGTCAGACACTCAATCACAGACAAATAGTCAAATGTAAGTCAAAGGCAAAGGCAGACCATATCCATAATCAAGCGTCGGCGGGGGTCATCGTCCTCCATCGGGTCATCAGTCGTGTCATCAGGAATGAGGGACCCCGGGGCAGTACTGCCGGAGGGCGCAACTCCAGTAGATGAAGGCTAGTATGGATGACCAGCTGCCCAACTGCGCCACTCCTCATGCCGTGTCTCCTGTCTGGAGCGGACCCCAGAGACGTCAGACTCAACCGCCAGCAGTCTGCGGTCGAAAGTCTGAAATCCAGACCGGACCTCCTCTCGCCAGAGCTCTCTCAAATGAAGATCATGCTGGATGGTTCGATCAAGCTCTGAAATCTGCCAGCGCAGGTCTGGATCTGGCTCATAGTCGTAGTCAGCAGCAGCGGCGGGCGCCTCCTGATGTGTAGCCGGAGCTGCGGGTACATGTACGTGTGCACCTCGAGGAAGCTCGCCAAGACCTCGCCCGTCCTTCCAGATAAGACTCTGATCGTCTGGCCCAACAACAATACCAGATTTGGCAAATGCGCGTTTGCCCAATCGGCAATCCTGTCTAACCATGGGCACTGTCCTGCCCTTGGTCACGTCAACACCTACTGACATAAGCCAGTCAGTGATGACATGACCGAACGGCATATACACAGTGCGACGACTGGGCTCTCGATAGGAAATAATCGACTGAAAGATGCTCTCCATAATGTCAAAGTTAAGGCGGCGATGCATGCCATAAAGCATCAGACAGTGATAAGGTTGGATCTCAGTTAAGGGTTTTGAGGTGATCGGCAAGATGCAGTTTGCGATTATCTTGAACAGAACGTAATCAGTAGGGGAAAGTCGGAGGGTCGCAAAGGTCGGAAAGTCAGGCACTAACTCATCAAGACCGGCTGGTCGAGGATGGCCAAAGAAGTGTTGGTATATGGTATCGGGGGTGACACCCACAAATGGAGCCAATAAGGGGTCAGGAAGCTCTGGGTAGATAGAATAAAAATTAGGCGATCGTCGACCACCCAGATACTCAGCCAAAATGTCCTAAGAGAAGTCAAGATTTCTCTTGGCTACTCGGGTTGTGAAATCAAATCCCCCTTGAGGTCCTTGTTGCAAGTTATTGTAGAATTCGGACACAAGATCATAGTTGATTGTCCGCTCAAGGGAAAGGAGAAAGTCGAGGTTGTAGAAGGTAATCACCTCCATAATGGAGGGACAATGCTCAGACAGGAAGGATCCATCAATGGACCAGCAAGAAAGCAACTTGAAAGTGTGGGACTGGAATTCTTGCTCACAAGCAGCGTTAGGGAACCGGGAACTTGACGAAGGCTGAGGCCTTCGAGAAGGGGCAGATGATGAAGGGCCTTTGCCCTTGGAGGACCCGTCAGCGGGTTCCTTGCCCTTAGTGGATTTTCTAAAGGATGGAATAGAACATGACAACAAATTGAATGGATCAAATCACGACACAAGAAAAAGGGATTTAAAGTTTAAGACATTGATCAAATGAATCATAATAGACAATAATCAAATGAAGTTAGGTTTAATCAACGGAGTAAGATTTGATCAATAATCAAATGACAGAAAGATTTGATCATATGGGTAAGGTACACACACGGCACACACCAAAATAAACCCCAAAATCAACCATCACGGTCAGTTCACCAAATATTATGATATTGGAAGTAATCAACAGGGTGAAAATAGGAAAGTCTTACTTAGGTGCCATTGTTGAGTTGGTTGTGAGAAATCACCCGGTTGAGTTGCGCAGAAAATCGCACACGCACAAGTGATGCTTCGCGAAAAAGAACAGAGGAACTCCCAGCAGCGCAGAAGAGAAACAACCCCACGCACAGCAGAGAGAAGATCGCCAGAAGCCACGCGCAGAAGGAAGAAGGACTCTCGCACAGGAAGAGATCGCACGCGCAAGAGGAAGAAGATAGTTTCGGCGCTAGGGCTTGGGAAGTAAGGTTTAGAGGGAGTTAAGAGGTTGGTGGATCGGTCCACCAACCGCAATTTAATGTGATCGAACGGATCACCGTTCGATCTGGGAGCGCCCAAACCGATCAGGCCCCAGCCTGATCGGTCTGACCTGGTCCTGATCGGTCGGGTGACCGATCAGGCAGACTCCTGATCGATTGGCTGATCGATCAGGGAGCGAACAGTGGGTTTGGGAGGTTTTCTGTGAGCCTCCTATCAGTCTGTGGACCGATCACCACAGTGAGCCAGATCGGTCTGTGGACCGATCCAGGCCAACACAGAGAGATTTATGTGAGTAATCATGAAACAGCTTGATCGGTCCGTTGGACCGATCAGACATCCTCCTGATCGGTCCGGTGACCGATCAGGCTCCCTGAATTTTCCTGATACGATCTGAAATTTCAGTTTCAGACTCCCTATCGATTTCTGATAAGATCTGATGAAAATTATCGATCTTGGAAGTGATCCCTTGACTATAATCGATCCTTCAACGAGGATCAAAGGTCCTTATGAGTCTAACAAATCAATTTGCTCCACCCAAGTGTAGTCAAATGCAATCACAAACATTCAATCAATTTGACCTAAGCTTGTATCAAAATAAGGTCTCCAATCAAGTTTTCTTGATTGGAATGTCCAAGTATGATCATGGAGCTATGTACACATGTGGTATGCATTGATTTTCTCCATACTTGGTCAACTTAGTGATTATTATCTCGTCAACCTAATTTCTCAAGGGATGCATTGACATTTTGAGTAATTAGGTTGATTATAGCATCTCACCCCATATCTAGCAAACAAAAACGTTTTGTTGAACCTTATAGTTTGTGTGAGATGTCCCCAAGTTACCCAATTGTTCCCTTAACAATTTGAATTGATCATGAAGGGTTTTGAATACATTTCAATCCTATGAAGAGCGACACATTCCCAATTCCCTTCGTAGAAAACTAAATTCATTCTCGGGGAGTGGTTTAGTGAAAATGTCCGCTAGGTTCGATTTGGACTCTACATGTGAGAGTACAATATCTCCTCTAGCAACATGATCTCTAATGAAGTGGTGGCGCACTTCAATATGCTTGGTTCTAGAATGATGGATTGGATTCTTTGTTAGGTTTATTGTGCTAATGTTGTCACACAACACTTGCACACCCTTGTAACTTAATCCATAGTCCTCAAGAGTATAAATCATCCACAACAATTGTGACACACTCTCTCCCATGGCGATATATTCTGCCTCGGTCGTGGAGAGAGCAACACAATGTTGCTTCCGACTTGACCAACTAACTAATGATGATCCTAAAAATTGGCAACCCCCACTTGTGCTTTTCCGATCCAACTTGCATCCAGCATAGTCGGAATCGGTATAGCCAATTAGGTCAAATGATTCGGTACGGGGGTACCAAAGACCGACTCCAATTGTGCCCTTCAGGTATCTCAAAATTCTTTTAACAGCAATTAAATGAGATTCCTTGGCACAAACTTGATACCTAGCGCACATACCCACAGCAAAAAGTATATCAGGTCGACTAGCTATGAGGTATAGTAGACTACCTATCATGCTCCGATATTGAGTTAGGTCAACAGGTTTACCACTCTCATCATTGTCTAAACGTGTGTTTGTAGCCATGGGAGTGGTTACCTCTTTCGAATCACTCATGTTAAATTTTCGGAGCATCTCTTGAGTGTACTTCGATTGGTGCACATGGATTCCATCTCGAGTTTGCTTGATTTCGAGTCCAAGAAAGAAAGTCAATTCTCCCACTAGACTCATTTCAAATTCACTCTCCATGTATCCAATAAATTCATTTAAATAGCCCTTATTGTTCGAGCCACAAATTATGTCATCGACATATACTTGGGCTACAAATATATTATCATCATCTCTCCGTAGAAATAGTGTAGGGTCTATTTGTCCTCTCACAAAATCTTTTTTAATTATAAATGTCGACAACCGCTCATACCAAGCTCAGGGTGCTTGTTTAAGGCCGTAGAGCGCCTTCTTGAGCTTGAACACGTGGTTTGGAAATTCGGTAATCTCAAACCCCGGAGGTTGTTCGACATAGCCCTTTTCTCTTGTTAAACCATTTAGAAAGGCCGATTTGACATCCATTTGATAAAGTTTGAAACCACGATGTGCTGCAAATGCAAGCATCAATCGGATGGACTCTAATCATGCCACGGGAGCATAGGTCTCATCGTAATCAAGGCCTTCTACTTGACTGTAGCCCTTGGCTACTAAGCGTATCTTGTTTCTTATGATTTCTCCCTTATGGTTCAATTTATTTTTGAAGACCCATTTGGTTCCAATAATGGTGGTCTTCTTAGGTCTAGGGACTAAGTCCCAAACTTGACTTCTTTCGAATTGACCTAGTTCATCTTGCATGGCAATGATCCAATCGGGATCATTTAATGCTTCATCAATTTTTCTAGGTTCAATTTCAGAAATTAGGACAATTTAATTAGCCTCATTCCTAAAGAATGATCTAGTCCTAACCCCATGATGGATGTCTCCAACAATTTGGTCTTGAGGATGGCTAGAGGCTAACCTAGTTGTCCTTAGTGTTGGTGGTGCTTCTTGTATGGTGTCACTAGACACAAGTTCAGCCTCAGGATCCGGCTGATCTATGAGTTGTCTAGGCTCATCGTCATCAGACTCATCACCACCATCTACACCATTTGGACTTTCATCCAAACCCAGTTGCCTGAGTTCGAATTGAGCTCCTTCAACATCTTCTGATTGATCATTTACTTTGGGAATTTCCTCAAAAACAACATCAGAAGACTCTTCAACCAATCTAGATTTCTTGTTGTAGACTCGGTAAGCTTTGCTGACTAGGGAGTACCCGACCAGTATCCCTTCATCAGCTTTCACTGTGAACTTTCCAAGATAGTCCTTGGTGTTTAGAATAAACACCTTACACCCAAACACCCTAAGATGTTTAACTGTAGGTGGTTTTCCAAACCAAAGTTCATAAGAAGTCTTTCCTAAGAATCTATGGATGAGGACTCGGTTTTGCACGTAGCAAGTTGTGCTTACAGCTTCGGCCCACAAGTACCCTGGTAAGGAGTACTCATTAAGCATGCTTCGTGCAGCCTCTTGTAAGACCCGGTTCTTCCTCTCCACAATACCATTTTGTTGTGGTGTTCTAGGAGTAGAGAACTCGTGTCTATACCCTCTATCTTGACAAAACTCTAAAAACCGTTGGTTTTGAAATTCACCTCCATGATCACTCCTAATTGTTTTAATTGTTGATGATTTTTCATTTTCAACTCTTCTATAAAAAGAAATGAAAACATCTAAGGTTTGGTTCTTATATTTTAGAAAATAAGTCCATGTATACCTAGTAAAATCATCAATGATAACAAAACAATATCTACTACCATTCAAGGATATAATAGTGCTACAATCAAACAAGTCCATGTGAGATAAATCTAATGCGGTAGAAGTACTTACAATGCTTTTACCTTTATGTGCAGATTTTGTTTGCTTACCCATTTGACATGCATCACAAAGTTTATCCTTTTCATACTTGATGCTTGGTAAGCCACGAACTAATCCCTTGTTGGCCAATTTCCGGATATTCTTCATGTTCACATGTGCTAGTCTCCTGTGCCAAAAGTTAGACTCATCTTCTCTTGACATGAAACACTTAACAAAAGCATTAGTAGCACTTTTAAATGAAACTTGATAAATATTATCTACTCTTGTGCCTACTAGTACCGTGTCAAAGTTGTCATGTTGTCTAACTAGACATTGACTTGATTGGAAATCAATTGTGTAACCCGCATCACACAATTGACTGACACTTAGGAGATTAAATGTCATCCCCTTGACTAGAAGGACATTCTTAATCCTAAGACATTCGGATATTTGAACGTCTCCTATTCCTATGACCTTAAGACTACCATTGTTACTAAAGGAAACATTATCTCTACTTTTTCTTTGAAATGTAGTAAATAGGGATCTATCACCGGTCATGTGTTTGGAGCACCCACTATGAACGAACCAAGTTGATAGATGCTCCCCCTCAATCATAACCTACATAATTCGAAAAATAGAAGATTTAGGTACCCAAATCTTGGGACCTAAAGCACCTACTAAGCAAGACTTAGGCACCTATGCCTGTGACTACTTTCCTTTGAACTCTAGGAGTCTTAAATTGTCTAACATTAGTCTTAGACATTAAGGACACAAATGATGGTTCTTTGAGTCGGTAACCAATACCGGCCCTATTGTAGACAGCCCTTTGGGCATTCAAAATCATGTCTAAAGTCTTTGAGCTTGTTGAGAATTTCTCAAGAACACTCTTGAGTCTCTCAACTTCACTCTTCAAAGATTTATTTTCATCCTCTAACATTTCTACATGTAAATCATCAACATCCTCATCCTTAGAGGATTTCAATTGTTCAACCTCAAGTTTCAATGATTTAACTTTATTTTTTGACTTTTTCAACAAATCGGTTAAGCATGCAATTGTTCTATAGCATTTATCGAGTTCGGGAGTTATTACCTCTTCATCATCCGAGGATGATGAAGCCATGTTTGATGAGTCACTCGATTCATCACTGCTTTCTTGATCTTCAAGGGCCATGAGTGCTACATGGTGAGTACTCTTCGCCTCCTTCTCCTCATCGGATGAACTTGAGGTGGATTCATCCCATGTAGCCTTCAAGGCCTGCTTCTTCTTCTTTGATTTCTCCTCCTTCTTGGTCTTCTCCTCCTTCTTCTTTAGCTTTGGGCATTCACTCTTGAAGTGCCCTTTCTTGCTACACTCATAACAAGTAATATTAGATTTATCAATCTTAACTTCACTAGGGTTACCTTTACCCTTGAAGCGCCGACTCTTTCTCATCATCCTTCTAACAAAATTTGACATCTTGGAGGAAGAAGACCCACTGCCATCCTCCTCGGAATCGGATTCAGACTCGGATGAAGATGAAGATGAAGATGAAGAGACTTCCTTCTCCTTCTTCTTCTCCTTTTTCTTCTTGTTGTTCCTTTCCCCTGCAACTAAGGCAATCCCCTTCTCCTTGGGGCCTTTGTTAGCCATCTCATGTAGCTCCATTTCATAAAATAAGTCATCTAACTTTACAATTGATAAATCCTTAGAAACTTTGTAGGCATCCACCATGGATGACCACAAAGCATTCCTTGGAAAAGCTTTTAGCACATACCTTATAAGGTCGCGGTTCTCAACCTTTTCGTCAATAGAATGAAGACCGTTGAGGACTTCTTTGAACCGGCTATGAAGTTCACTCACCGTTTCACTCTCCTTCATGGAGAGGTTTTGTAGTTGGTTGAGGAACAAATCCCTCTTGGCGATTCTCGAGTCTCGGGTTCCCTCATGGAGTTCAATGAGTTTATTCCACAAATCCTTTGCACTCGTAAAGGGACCAACCTTGATGAGTTGGTCTTTGTTCATGCCACATTGCAAAGTCACCACCGCCTTCGCGTCGGCTTCACTTTTCCGGGTTTGCTCAGCCATCCAATGCCAAGATTCCAATTATTTTCCTTCATCATCCTTTGGAGGGGAAAACCCTCCTTCACAGCGAACCATGTGTCGATGACCATCTTTAGATAATACTCCATCTTCGATCTCCAATATTGAAAATCTGCTCCATCGAAGAAGAGAGGTCGAGTGGTACTAAAACCTTCTCTCAACGCCATTGCTGTTGACTCTCGGATGTTAAGCCGCTTGTACAGAGCCCCTTGCTCTGATACCACTTGTTGGAACTTGGATGGCTAGTGAGGGGGGTGAATATAGCCAGACACAAAACTTCTTTCGCTTTTAGGATTTCTGCACTTGAATGTTAGCAGCAACAGCGGAAGCAAGAACAAAACAAAGTATAAATGCAGAAATGGAAAGCAAACTACAAACGCTAACAAGGGTCGTTTACAAGGTTCGGGGATAACTTGCCCCTACTCCTTGGCGTACCCTTAAGGTGGGCGATCCCTTGATCGTCGGCAGATCAAGCCCCGGAAAATCCAGATAGAAAGCAATCTCCTTCTCGGTGGAGTAACCTCTCCACAGCGTTTCAAGATGAATGAAGTATTAAGTACAGGAAACACAAGAAGAAATCTTACTGAGCACTTAGAACCTCAAGAACACAAGCAAACTCCTCACCGAGCTCCACTCAGCACAGATCTCACGCAAGAACTCCCTTCTTCGTGTCTTCTTGCTGTTAGACTCGCCAAGCTTCTTGTTTCTTCTTCCTAAGTGCTCAAGTAACAGCAGGTTGCTTCAAGATTCAGAGTGATGCTCAATAGATCAGAGTTGTCGCAAGAGCAGAACAAGAGATGTCGCAAGATTGATCAAGTGTTGTTAAGGCTTCATCGCTACCAAGCCCTTAAGCCTCTCCCACTAATCGTCAGGTCACAGCCACCTTTCTGCAGCTCCCAGCTGCTCACCTGCAACTGCTCACCTACCACTGAGCTCTCCTGGACTCCCTGAGCTTCCCTCAGACGAGCTCCAGTCAGCAGCTCCAGCAGCGCCAGCATCCGTTGCAACCTGAGATAGAAACTTGCCCAAACTGACGTAGCAAAAGCCTCAGTTTGACTCCCTTGAAGTAAACCTGAGTTACCTGCACACTTAGCAGCTCATTAGCTCAGCAAATCAACAGAGTATCAACAATCAATAGTTAGGAGCAGAAATCAGTAGTGAATCAGCAGAGAAACAGACAAAATCAGAGCTCTGACAGCGTTTTTGAATTAAAGCTGCCAGCTACTGATCGGTCACCGGACCGATCAGAGTGACTCCTGATCGGTCACCAGACCGATCAGGCTCCATCCTGATCGGTCCCCAATGCGTAATCAGAAATCGCGACTTCTTCGGGATCGATCACCAGACCGATCCCAAGTCGTGGATCGATCACCAGACCGATCCACCCCTTTGCAGGGTGATTTCCCAGCTTCACAGTCCAAACCTCCTGATCCGTCACCAGACCGATCAGGACATGATCAGACCGATCAGGCTCCATCCTGATCGGTCATAGTGAGGAACTCGCGACATTTGATCGTTCACCAGAACGATTTGAATAGTAACCCTGATCGGTCACCAGATCGATCAGAAGCGGCACAGAAAGTTTTCCAAACTCACTGTATGCTCCCTGATCGGTCACCAGACCGATCAGTAGGTTTGCCAAAGTCACTGTATGTTCCCTGATCGGTCATCAGACCGATCAGACATCGCTGGATCAGTCACCAGACCGATCCACGAGGGAACTCCGTGCCAACTTCCCTGATCGGTCACCAGACCGATCCAGGCTAGGCCAAACCCACTCTAAGTCAAGAGAACTGGCTCCCAGCCTCCCCTGACTCGTGCTCAGTCCCTCGGACCAAGACTCTGTGCCCAACTTCACTCACCAGGACTTCAGTCAACCTGGCTTCACTCACCAGGACCCGGCTTCACTCACCGGGATTTCCAATCACCTAACTCTCCGAGTTAGGAATTTCCACACCTAGCCCTCCAAGCTAGGATTTTTCCATACCTAACCTTCCAAGTTAGGATTTTATCCACCTAGCCCTCCAAGCTAGGACTTTTCTACACCTAACCCTCCAAGTTAGGATTTTATCCACCTAGCCCTCCAAGTTAGGACTTTTCCACACCTAACCCTCCAAGTTAGGATTTCATCCACCTAGCCCTCCAAGCTAGGACCTGGCCCTCCAAACCAGGGTTTAATCCACCTAGCCCTCCTAGCTAGGACCTGACCCTCCAAGCCAGGCTTTCATCAAACCTAGTCGCACTAGGTATTTCTAATCCACGACCAGGACTTAATCATAATCATCTCATCAACCTAAACTAAAATCGGTGTCAACACCAAAATATCAATCAGGGTCAGACTGCATCAACACCCGGGAGGTCTCGGGTGCCCAAGGTCAAAGCCAAACAAGCAGTAAGCAAGAATCGCTTCGAAACAACACTGGGCTAGGTGCCCGGGAGGACCCGGCCCAGGCACCCATGGTCAAAGCCAAAGATGAGTTGAAGCAAAATCAGCCACGAAGCCAGCGGACTCAGTCAAGCTGGGTGCCCGAGAGGTCCCGGGCGCCCCAGTCAGCTCCAGAGTCGATTCGAAGGGGATAAGCACTGACCAAGCTTCGGATAGAGGTTCTCAGATCCGAAGGCACGTGTCAGGCGCCCCCGACGTCCCAGGCGCCCCCAGGAGTGTTGGGACCGGTAGACGAGCTAGAGGGGGGGTGATTAGCTTCAATTCGCTTGTAGATGATTTGTCGCGGCGGAAGACTTCAAGCAATCGCTAACACAAGGATTTACTTGGTATCCACCCCGGTCGGGTGACTAATCCAAGGATCCACTCTCCTCACACTCTCATGCACTATGAAAGTCTCCTTCTTGAGGTGGAGAAACCTCTTACAAGCTTGTTACAAAGATACAACAAGAACAAAGCAAATACAAGATAAAATCTTACAAGATTTACAAATAAGCTCACACTTTGCTTTCCTTGCTATCTTCAAGCTTGTGATTGCCTCTTGGACCTTGGAAATGCAGCAGCACTAAGCTCCAAGGCTTCCTTCGAAATGGCAATGAAGTTGGAGAAGAAGAGGAGAAGAGCTGCAGCCAAAAACCTGCGCGAAAGCCCTTATACCCGACGCCTAGGGTTTGGTAATCGATTACCCAATCGATTACCACGTAGGATTTAGCCGTTCAACGGCTAGTTTTCGAACCGTAATCGATTAGCCAATCGATTACCAGTTCCCTGAATCGATTACCCAATCGATTCAGAGCTTCTCTGTTCTCTCGCACAAACTGCCGTAATCGATTACCCAATCGATTACCGATTCCCTGAATCGATTGCCCAACCGATTCAGAACTCTTCTGCTCCCTCGCACAAACTGCTGTAATCGATCACCTGATCGATTGACCCAATCGATTACCCAATCGATTGAGTCCAACCTAACTTGTTTCTACAAGCCTAGGTTCCCCTACCAAGTGTCCAGTCAACCCCTTTGACCAACCTGGATTTCTACTGCCTAGCTCCAAGCTCGGACTTACCCTGGTTCCCAACCAGATTCGCCTAACCCTCGAGTTAGGTCTAGTCTCTCGGTAGACTTCCACCTTGCCAGCATGCGATCTCCCCGATCCACCTGGACTTCACCTAGTCCCACTAGGTGTGCCTAGTCCCACTAGGTCTTTTTCCATGCCAGCGTACGATCTCCCCGATCTACCTGGACTTCACCTAGTCTCACTAGGTGTGCCTAGTCCCACTAGGTCTTTTTCCATGCCAACGTAAGATCTCCCCGATCTACCTGGACTTCACCTAGTCCCACTAGGTGTGCCTAGTCCCACTAGGTCTTTTTCTATGCCAGCGTACGATCTCCTCGATCTACCTGGACTTCACCTAGTCCCACTAGGTGTGCCTAGTCCCACTAGGTCTTCTCTCCAGTCAAGCCTCCAATCAACCTTGACCCACTTGACATCATACGATCATAACCACTCAAACATCATTATCAAACATCGAAACATACGACCTTAAGCTCACCCGAGCTTACCAGACTCAAGCTCACCTGAGCTTTGTCAAACTAGGTCAACTCTGACCTAACCAAGATTGCACCAACAATCTCCCCCTTTTTTATGTTTGACAATATGTTTGAGAAAGACTAATCGCTATTAGCCCTTCAATCTTCTCCCCCTTTGACACACATCGAAGACTCTCCCGAGAGTCTATATGGTCAATGATATACTCAATGAAAATCCCATACTTTTCATTGAAACTATGCTCAACCTTGAGCACTCATGAAGATTCCCAATCTCCATTCATTCACTTATCTCGAAAAGAAAAAAATGCAACCACATGTTGTTAAGGAAGACCGCCCCCTCAAAACATGCTCTAAACCTCTATCATTGCACCAACAATGATTTTTGGAGTTCCTAAACTTTTAGGAAAACTCAACTTGAGGTGATTGAGATTTTGAAATTCAAAACTTGAATTAAAATCTCTACTTAACCCTTAGATGTTCACCAAACCATTTCCCTTTTTGATTTCATAATGAAATTTACCCAAATATACTTACACAAGTATTTCAAGGGGCTAGGGATTGTTAGGTTACTCAAAAATGGGTTAACAGACTGAAATCAGACATTTTCAGTCTCACCAATCGATTGGCGTTGGGAACCAATCGATTACGGCTGACTGTAATCGATCCACGAATCGATTACGCGAGCTTCTGTGCTCGCAAAAGGGTTACCAATCGATTGACGAATCGATTGGCTGCGGTCCCAATCGATTAGCTGCGGTCCCAATCGATTGGGAGTTTCTGAAATCTGAAATTAATTTCAGGCCGAATTTCAGAAACCCCTAAATAATTCTACAAAATTTGAAAAATTTTGAAACTTTGTGTAGACATTATTTATATCATATACTATCAAGGAAAAATAGTTTTCTATGAAAATAACCTTTATTTCCAAAGATTTACACAAAATTGGAAACCTTGAAATATTTCAATGTTTCACTCTATTTTGTATCCAATTTATCAATGATGAGTGCTATCAAAAGATAGTCTTCACCAAGGTTTTCCATAATAGTTTTGAAATGTTTTTCAAAAACAATTTCCAACCATGTTCCTTGGGCTAAATGCACATGACTTGTACATTAGCTTTCCCAATGATTGGAGTTCATTTATAATCATGTTTTGATGAACCTAAAACTCGATTAGATGCACTTTATCAACACCTTGAGTTTTGTTCATCTTCCTAACACCTCACTTGTATCTAATGTGTCTCAAAAAACACATACAAGTCAACTTATGATCTTAGTGAGATGTGAAAGTCAAGTTCTCCCTAAACTAAGGGTTCATGCATTTCTATCTAGACATTGTAAACTTTGATCATCCACCTAGGATGTCAATTAATGTCAATGTCCTTAATGTCAATAAAAATTGATTTATGCATGATTACTGACTATGACATGCATCATATTGGAATTTCAAAAGAAATTATAGCTAAATGATGCATGTATGACATGACATGTAATATTTTCATAATAAAATATGAGATATGAATCATGATGTCATGGCATGTGATAGGGCATACAAAACATGGCATAATAGCATAAAAGAAAAATACATAGATTTCCTATTTAAGTATCAATAACTCATCGCTAAGCCATTGATAATCCTAAATTTTTCTCTAATTTCCAAGATAGTGCCAAAACTCCCCAACTTGGCCTATCTATGGATTCTAACCTAGTTGTGCCAACTTTTTGTTAAGTTCAATCTTCCAAAAAGATAGTTTGGCACATATTTACTCCTCCGAGAGTAAATAAATGAATCCTTCATTTTCAAGGGTAATAACTCCTTGAAAATGTCCCAAAGTGTCAACTACATCAAGGTTGGGTTAACTACCCTTCCAATTAGAGTTGACACTTCCTAACCTATCTAGGGTGTGGCGAACACACTCTTAGGAACCCAAAACCTATTGGTGCTCCTTGGGTGTTCTAGGTATTCACTAGGGATAACTTCCCTTGATACCTTCTTAATGACTTTTCTAGACTTCTCGGAAGCCTTAGTCATGTTAGTCTTGTCTTGGTCAACTCTAGGGATGGCTTCCCTTGTGGCCTTGACTTGACTTCTAGACCTAGATTGAGTTCCATACCTATATGACACTCTATGATAGGATGGACCATCATCCTTAGTTTTAGGTTTGTATCCCAAACCTTTCTTGCTCCTAGAAGGTCCTTGACTTCCTAAATCTAGGTTTTGACCTTTTGATCCCTTTAATAGATTTTCTATTTTCTTAAGGGATTTTTCTAATTTATCAAGTTTTGACCTCAAAACTTGATTTTCAATCAATACCTCATCAAGGCTTGGTTTTCTAATATAGCATTGGTGATTGTTTTTCTTAGCCTTGGATTGGGTAGGTCTACCTTGGGAATTCCTAATTTGTTTCCTATCCTTAGAGGTGGTAGTCCTAGCATGGAAAGCTCTATAGTTTTCCTTAGGATTCTCATGTCTCCTATTTTCATGATAAATAGCATTATAATGATAAAATTATTTCTAGCATGCATATTTCATGATTTAAATGAGTACCATTACCTAATGGTACCTTAGTCTTGTTCTTGGAGGCTCCCCCTTGATTAGAGCTCCTCCTCTTAGTCTTGGTCGGATTCTTCCCCTTTGGACATTGGTTTCGATAATGTCCTTTTTGCTTGCATGAGAAACACACAATGTGCTTCTTATCCTTTTTTGCCACGGGGCCAACCTCCTTTGGCTTCTCCTTGGTCTTGGGTGCCATTTGCACCTTCTTCTTGACCAATTTTGGACACTTACTTTTATAGTGTCCTCTTTCCCTACACTCAAAGCAAATAATGTGATCTTTATTTTTACAAATTGAAATTTTTATACCTTTGCTTGTAGGGGTGTGGCATGACTCTTCACTTGAACCGGAAGTAGATACTTCTTCTTCTTCCGGAGTCAATGACCTTTGCTCCCCCTCAATCCTAGAGGTGGAGACTTCTTCTTCTTCCTCATTGACCTCAGATGATGATGTTGAAGCTTTTCTTTGATCCGATGCCAATGGCACATTTTGCTCCTCTTCAACCCTTGAAGTGGAGGCTTCTTGAGCTTCATCTTCGGATGTTGAGCATCTCTCAACTTCCGTGTCCTCTTCACTTGATGAATCTCCCTCTTCGGATTTTTCTTGACTTGGTACAGTGGAGGGATCTTCATGAAGCTTTGCCAATTTGCTCCAAAGCTCCTTGGCATCTTGAAATTCTCCAATTTGGCTCAAGATGATGCTTGGCAATAGATTGACCAATAATTTGGTCACTTTGTCATTGGCCTCGCATCTAATGATTTGCTCCTCACTCCATTTGCTTTTCTTGAGGAGCTTTCCTTTGGTGTTTGTTGGAGCTTCAAAACCCTCCATTAGAGCAAACCATTGCTCTATCTCCATCATGAAATAATTTTCGATCTTTGACCTCCAAAGATCAAAATTCGCCTTGTCGAATGGTGGAGGTGCTCGGGTGTCATAGCCAAACTCCATTTTTGAAGTTGAACCCTTTTGATGATGACTTCTTGAAATTAGGGTTTCTTCCAACTTCTTCTTCTTCCTCTAGCTCTTGCCCTCTTGGCGATGAGTCCAAAGAAGAGCAACCTTGCTCTGATACCACTTGTTGGGACCGGTAGACGAGCTAGAGGGGGGGTGATTAGCTTCAATTCGCTTGTAGATGATTTGTCACGGCGGAAGACTCCAAGCAATCGCTAACACAAGGATTTACTTGGTATCCACCCCGGTCGGGTGACTAATCCAAGGATCCACTCTCCTCACACTCTCATGCACTATGAAAGTCTCCTTCTTGAGGTGGAGAAACCTCTTACAAGCTTGTTACAAAGATACAACAAGAACAAAGCAAATACAAGATAAAATCTTACAAGATTTACAAATAAGCTCACACTTTGCTTTCCTTGCTATCTTCAAGCTTGTGATTGCCTCTTGGACCTTGGAAATGCAGCAGCACTAAGCTCCAAGGCTTCCTTCGAAATGGCAATGAAGTTGGAGAAGAAGAGGAGAAGAGCTGCAGCCAAAAACCTACGCGAAAGCCCTTATACCCGACGCCTAGGGTTTGGTAATCGATTACCCAATCGATTACCACGTAGGATTTAGCCGTTCAACGGCTAGTTTTCGAACCGTAATCGATTAGCCAATCGATTACCAGTTCCCTGAATCGATTACCCAATCGATTCAGAGCTTCTCTGTTCTCTCGCGCAAACTGCCGTAATCGATTACCCAATCGATTACCGATACCCTGAATCGATTGCCCAATCGATTCAGAACTCTTCTGCTCCCTCGCACAAACTGCTGTAATCGATCACCTGATCGATTGACCCAATCGATTACCCAATCGATTGAGTCCAACCTAACTTGTTTCTACAAGCCTAGGTTCCCCTACCAAGTGTCCGGTCAACCCCTTTGACCAACCTGGATTTCTACTGCCTAGCTCCAAGCTCGGACTTACCCTGGTTCCCAACCAGATTCGCCTAACCCTCGAGTTAGGTCTAGTCTCTCGGTAGACTTCCACCTTGCCAGCATGCGATCTCCCCGATCCACCTGGACTTCACCTAGTCCCACTAGGTGTGCCTAGTCCCACTAGGTCTTTTTCTATGCCAGCGTACGATCTCCCCGATCTACCTGGACTTCACCTAGTCTCACTAGGTGTGCCTAGTCCCACTAGGTCTTTTTCCATGCCAGCGTAAGATCTCCCCGATCTACCTGGACTTCACCTAGTCCCACTAGGTGTGCCTAGTCCCACTAGGTCTTTTTCTATGCCAGCGTACGATCTCCCCGATCTACCTGGACTTCACCTAGTCCCACTAGGTGTGCCTAGTCCCACTAGGTCTTCTCTCCAGTCAAGCCTCCAATCAACCTTGACCCACTTGACATCATACGATCATAACCACTCAAACATCATTATCAAACATCGAAACATACGACCTTAAGCTCACCCGAGCTTACCAGACTCAAGCTCACCTGAGCTTTGTCAAACTAGGTCAACCCTGACCTAACCAAGATTGCACCAACAAGGAGCACTATAAAAGGGGCTCGACCCCAAGGCTTCAAGACAACAATCTTCCAACGCTTCCAAGCTTTTCGTTCAAGCGCGCTGCTCCGGCAAACTCCGATCTCGACATTCTAGCGCCGACGATGACCCTCTGCTCAGAAGTACGATCCACACCGGACGTCGGTAACGAAAAGTGTACTTGTTTATTTACTGCACTACTATTGTACCAAATTCTGTAAATCTTTGCGCTACTATAGAATTGCCCGCAGTAAACGGTCAAGGACCGTGGGCCTTGGAGTAGG
This sequence comes from Boesenbergia rotunda, assembly GCA_024364735.1. Lineage (NCBI taxonomy): Eukaryota > Viridiplantae > Streptophyta > Magnoliopsida > Zingiberales > Zingiberaceae > Boesenbergia > Boesenbergia rotunda. The sequence goes on from JAGFNQ010006042.1 coordinate 410,319, forward strand.
AGCCAACCGCGACTCCGAACCAAGTAAAAAATACTTGTGTTCCTCGTGTTTGTTTTTAATTCCGCTGTGTATTTTCTCTTAAATCTTATCCGAAAAAGTTTTCACGATATTCATCCCCCCTCTATCGTGTTTCTCGATCCAACACTAAGCTCCCTATTGAGCTAAGATTTCTTGTAAGGGTATATAAGGTTTTTCCAATTAAACCTTAATTCTAACAATATCCTAATTATTGGATTTTATTCTGGAAGCGAACGACTTGAACAACAAGTCCCGGTGGTGCAACCTTGGATGAAGGCGAGGGAATGCTTGAGCCTGCGAAATTAACACAAGCGTTAAAGGGACACACTAAAAGGAGTTTTGGCAGAGCCCTCTCCGACGCTCAAGTCAGAAGCCCTTTAAAAAATGAGAGAAGCAAGGAAGTAAATTATTTAGAGTTAAGAGAATTCAACCCTTTTACCTAGGTGTCTAAGCACCTTATATAGTCCCTGTTCTTCTCCTTTGAGCCCTCAGACATTATTGTAACCGCCTCCCCTATTCCCATGCATTACGAGTCGCACTCGCTTGCCAGCTGTCATGCGCAGGGGAATGCTAGTAACTGTCACCATGCATATTAAGAGTCCCATTATCATCATGCGTTATCGGTCGTAACCACCTGCTAGCTGTCCTACATAGGGGGGGGGTGCTTGTAATCGTCATCGCACGTATTAATTTTACCATTGTCATTCTGGGTTGTTTTTCCTTTTCGTCACGAATGCTCTGCCAGTACTCTAAAGGTGTTTAGTGACTTTATGAATGAGATCCCGAGTGACAGGCCGACCGAGGTCTGGAACTAGACTGAGCTTTTCTCCAGAGATGGCCTCATGCACTTTTCTCTTGAGATGGACTTGGGTACTTCTCTCCTGAGATGTCCTCAAACACTTTTCTCTCGAGATGGTCTCGGACACTTCTCGGGATATTATTTAAACCAACATAGATGCCCTTAGAGATATATTTTATGATAAATTAAAATATAATGGCCTTTTAATAACGAACATTTTTTAAAATTATTGTTCCATTGCTGGGTTTAGAGTCAGAGATGATAATGAATCGAATTCAGCTCGGATTTTATATTTTATATTTTTATAATTTATCCTTTTACTCATAGTCATTAAAAGCTCTGAATATTTTTTATACTAATACTTTTTTATTTTTATTTAATTATCATCATTAAAAAATATATTAAAATTATCATAATATTAAAAAATAAAAATTATAATTAAAAAATAATTAAACATCTATATAATTTATTTCTAATATAAAAAAATAATTAATAATTTTTTTTTAAAAAAAAATCTATTTGTCTCCTTTCGTACTTGGATTTTGAAGCCGTGATCTTTCCTGAGATTTCGAACTACCAACCAGAACAAGGAATCCAAGTGAAAATCTATTTAATCGAATATTCGGTTGCCATCCTGAATTTCGAATTCTCAAAAATCTATTTATATAAAACCCGAAACCCTAATAACCCGCTCCGCCTCCCCCTCCGCCTCCTGCCGTCGCCGCACTCCCTCAACCGTCTACGGCTCCTCTTCCCTTCCCTCTGCTTTCGCTCACCGTCGCCGCTTCAACCAGTGCCTTCTCACCATCAGCAGCTCCGCATACCAGCATTTTCTCTTTTCCCTAGTCGCTACTGGATCCCTTACCTTCTCCGTCCATCGCAGGTCGAATTTGTGTTGGTTTCTTTCTGTAATCCAAGAAAGTGTTTGGTTTAACGCCGCTGCAGGTATTAAGGAGAACGGCCATGACCAAGAAGCGAAGAAGTTCTCTTAGGCCTGTCAAAGCATCGAAAGGAGATCCACAGTCAGAGTAGAGATTCCTCTTCCTCCTCCTCCTCCTCCTTCTTCTCCTCCTTTGCATTGTATCAGTCGATGATACGTCTTGTTGTTTAACTATATAAGCAGAGTGAGCTCAAATTGCTACGAAGGAGAGCGCCTCGACCATCTCCTGGTTCAACTCACCATGTAACTTGCACCATTTTTTTTTCTCGTGTCATTCCTCTAGTGGCTTTAGAATTCATAATTGCTTTTATTGCTTTAGGAGCATTGAATCAGCTAAGCTTTCCAAAGGAGAGCTACCTGATAAGATATGGATCAAGGTTTTCCTTATCTTATTGTTATTATTTTTTCTTTCTTAATTAAGGGAATCTAACCCCAATGTGGCTTTAGTGCTATTGTTTATTGATTTGTTAATGTCATTGTTGAATTTGGTTCATGTAGCAACAATTTGCTATTGGAGTCAACGATGTCACACGTGTTCTTGAAAGAATGATACAAGCGGAGGCAGATTGTCAATCAAAGAAAGAGCACTGTAATATCAATCCCCGTAGAGCTCCTCTGGTCCCTCTGCAGGTTATGTTCTTTCTATGATGTCTACTATGCTTATGTTTTTATGCCCAAAATAATGATGTAGAGCATTGGAGATCAACTTTTTCATTTTGTTGAAAAATCTTTGGGATGCATGAGTGATTATTTGAGAGTCATTTGTTTTAAAGGGACCTCCTTTGGGTCTCACTTATCTCTCTGGTAAAGTTTTTTTTTCTCCCCACCCTACATGTATATCATTTCCCTTTAATACTTAAGACTCTTTATCTACTCCCTCTGAATTGATGTTGAATGTCAAAATTTGAAAACAAATACTCCAATTTTACACTTGACATCCTAATTGATCACAAGTAAATTTTTTTAGATACAATTTTAGATACTCATATACTTTAGTTCAAGAAAATAGTTCCTAATTGATCACAAGTAAATTTTTTTAGATACAATTTTGATACTCATATACTTTAGTTCAAGAAAATAGTTCCCATCTAGATTAAGACTATCTTGTTTCTCCTGCTTGTTAATATATTTGGCAAGCCTTCAACCTTACCCTTTCTAAACTGAAATGGTGTTTTTGATGGGTTTAAGAAATCAGTTCTTCTACTTCTTCTTCTTTCTCAACTAAGTGGAGTATTTTGCATGAATATGATGGAGCAATGTTTCGTAAATATACAAAGAAAAAAAAAAGAATAATAAAAAAAAAAACGATATATCAAAATTAGATACAAAAAAAAGAGACATTTATAAAATAGCTAAGCAAGAGAAAGGAAAACAAGAGACCTTAGTCAAATAAGATGTATTAAAGATGAATGCGATAGAGTACTAGTAAATGATAGCGAAATAAAAGAGCGGTGGAAGATTTACTTTCATCAACTTTTTAATGAAAGTTTAGGGGACCAACTTGACTTAGGCAATTTAAGTATTTCAATGAGTATAGAAATTTTAATTTTCATCGGAGAATTCAAACTTCAGAAGTAGAACAAGCTTTGAAAGGGATGCAAAATGGAAAGGCCGTGGGACCGGATGATATCCCAATAGAGGTATGGAAATGTTTAGGGAAAAAAGGTATTGAATGGCTTACAAAATTATTTAATTTAATATTGAAAACAAAAAAAATGCCTAATCAATGGAGGGTAAGTAGTCTAGTTCCCTTATATAAGAACAAAGGAGACATACAAAATTGTGCAAACTATAGGGGTATTAAATTAATGAGTCATACCATGAAACTTTGGGAAAGAGTAATAGAAAAAAGATTGAGGAAGGAGACCACGGTAACCGAAAATCAATTTGGGTTCATGCCTGGAAGGTCGACAATAGAAGCTATACATCTTCTTAGGCAATTAATTGAAAAATATCGGGAGCAAAAGAAAGATCTACACATGGTATTTATTGATTTAGAAAAAGCTTATGATAGGGTACCAAGAGAAATTATATGGAGAATTCTAGAAAAGAGAGGCGTTAGCGTAACATATATTGACCTAATTAAAGATATGTATGAAGATGTAACGACTAGAGTGAAGACTTCAGGTGGATTGACTGAAGCATTTCCAATAAGGATAGGGTTACATCAAGGATCAGCTTTAAGCCCCTATCTTTTTACACTAATCATGGATGAACTCACTAGGCACATTCAAGATAAAGTGCCATGGTGCATGTTGTTTGCAGATGATATTGTTTTGATAGATGAGACACGTGAAGGAGTAAATGCTAAACTAGAATCTTGGCGGGAAACTCTAGAAATGAAAGGTTTTAGGCTTAGTAGAGTAAAGACTGAATATATGGAATTTAAGTTTAGCAATGCTAGACGTAGTGAAACAATTGTTAAGATAGGAGATGATGAGTTGTCTAAAATCGAGAACTTTAAGTATTTAGGATCGTTCTTGCAAAGTGATGGAGGAATTGAGAGAGATGTCTTACATAGAATACAAGCAGGATGGTTGAAATGGAGATTAGCATCGGGTGTCTTATGTGATCGTAAAGTACCTCTAAAACTTAAAGGGAAGTTCTACAAAACGGCAGTTAGACCTGCTATGTTATATGGTGCTGAATGTTGGGCTATGACTCGAGCACATGAGCAAAAGATGAAAGTTGCAGAGATGAGGATGTTAAGGTGGATGTGTGGACATACGAGGATGGATAGAATAAGGAATGAGAGTATTAGAGAGAAAGTCGGAGTTGCATCTATTGAAGAAAAACTTCGGGAGACACGTTTGAGATGGTACGGACATGTACTTAGAAGACCAATAAATGCCCCTGTTAGACATGTGAACTATGATAAATACGCACATTAAAAGAGGAGAGGAAGACCAAAAAGACTTGGCAACATAAAAAGATAAATTTTATTTAAATCTAGATGATGATATAGTAGGGATAGAACTCAATGCGTAAAAGGATCCATATAGCCGACCCCACCTAGTGGGATAAGGCTTTGTTGTTGTTGTTGTTGTTGTTGTAATTGGCTTCGATCAAGAGACAATTCTAAGTTCTTTGTTTCTTGCATTAGTACTATATAAACTCATTAATCATGTTAAAGCTAAATGTTTTTGTTTGTTACATGCTAACAAGATTATACATATTGACCTCAGTAAGTTTTATTTCTTCATAAGAAAATTCTCATAAATTCTTAAAATTGCTTACTGTGAATCACTCATATTCTTGGGTTCAGCAGCTTGAAATTTAAATGTTTATAATATTGATGGAGGATGAATCTGGATTATTTTAAGTGTCCATAAGGTGCTCACAAGTATGCACATACAATTCTCTATGTTAAAATGAACTTGAATATAGTAACATTAATCCTTGCAGAGATCACATTTCATGCATGTAGTATGGTCATGTTAAGTTTCCCAACCGAAACACCTTCAATTGAATAATTATGTAGTGCAAAGATTATGCAAATAAACAGTTCAGGGAGTTTTACCTTCTGTTTGGATGGAGTGAGCGAAGCTTCATTAAAGGAAAGGAAAAGAAAGGAAGGGGAAGGAAGGGAAATTTCCTTACACACTTCAAATCGGGATGTAAGAAAATAAGTCATTTGAGAGGTAAGGAAGGATAAAAATTCCCCTTCCCTTCCCTTCCCTCACCCCCTGCCCTCACTCAAACAATGCTAAAAGTTACCATTCCATTACTTACACTTTTCTCACCTCCTCTCAAACGGATCATTAGGGCTATATACTGCTTTGACAGAGTTGAGGAAGTAGCAAATGTCAGCAGATGACAGTGCTTGAGTGTCTGCTAGCACAAGTTAAAAGAGTAGAAGAATCGTGCAATTTAGGTTCTTGAATGAAATGTGAAGATTTCTTGCAAGGTTTATCGTGTAGCTGATAATCCAGTATCGAGAGAAGTTTTTGAGTAATGGTTTCTTTGCTTTGCATCTACCTATCTAACGACGTGTTTGGGTATCTGTTCTAATATATATACATATTTGGTGGCAGTAGGCGGTGCTCTTAGCTGCGGACTGCAACCCACGAAGGCTGACAAAACATATTCCGAGCCTGGCATCGTCCACGCAGATCCCTGTGATATTCGTGAAGGATAATAAAAGAGGTTCCTTGAGATTAGGTGAACTGGTGAAGTTGAAAACAGCAATGGCGATTGGAATAAAGGTTGGTTGCTTTTCCTCTCATCGTCATCATGTTCGTATGAGTGAAGCTGAGGCCATTGCTTCCATCTCTTGTCTAGGTCAAAGGAAGCATAATTAACGAAGCAATCGATGAACTTCTCGGCAGTCATTCCCTGGAAATCTCACCTCAGACAGATGATTAAGCTGTTTGTTGGGATAGAGAGAGAGCAGAAATGAAATATCCACGATCTTAACTTGGTATCAAAGCCTATCTAATTCATCGTATCTTATACATTATTTTATATCACGGCAGTCGATCATCCTCTCTTCTCATCTCCATATTGTTTTGCCACAAACTCACCATTTGTTACCTAGTCGTGAAATAGTCTGCTTATTTCCTCGACTTTGTCATGACTCTATCTATCGAGTAGTCCCTCTTGGTGGCAAAAGACGATTTGCTCGTCCCAGCGTCTCTGCCAACCCATCCCAGGGTCAACATGGAAGAGGTAAATTACGGTGGTTATTAGCTCGGATATTGTGGTTAGTGCGTGGGGAGGGCCGATACACTGGCTTTGTCAGGTTTTGATCTCAGACCTCATGGTGGTAATATTCACGTATTAATCATCAGTCCATCCTATGAGGACGAGTAGCCCCTCTTGGCACCTTGCAATGATTGTTTCCTCTAGAAGTCCTCCATCAAACTTCATCTCCCTTGATTTTGTTTTTTAATTCTTTTCTCTCGTAATGTAAAGCTCATTACCATTTCTTTTATTATTATGTTGATCAAAACCCTAAACCTTGCTTGCTCTCATTGGCTTCCCAATCAACATGACTAACATCTACCTCTTCCAAATGCCCCTAAATTTAATAGTATAATTGGAAATAAAATTAAGAAAAATAATATATTCAGAGAAAAATTTCAAGGAAAATTTCAAGGAATGACGTGATATTTTACATGTAGTGATCCCCGAGGGGTTCATTGTGTCTCCTAGTATATAGTTTGATTTAGGACGGCGGTCAGAGGCTGTCGATGGTGTCTGGGCGACAATCGGGCGTGTACATTTAAAGTGTCACATCATTTTTTAAGGTTTTCATTGAATGTATTATTGCTCTAAAATTAAATTCTACAATTATAATTATCCCCTATGATCTTACTTACTAGGAAGGGATTTAAACGAGTCAAGTCGCTCATGAGCTATTTAGATCTTGGTTCGCAAAAAAAATCATTCTTGTTCGTATGATTAAGTTAACGAGCTGAGTTTGAGTCTAATTTTGAGCTTGAAAGTATTATCGAATCGAGTTTGAGTTTAATAGTATTTGGTTCGTGAGTTTGCGAACATATTTGTTTAAAAGTTCGTGAATATGTTCGTTAGGAGATTCGCGAACGTATTCGTTAAGAAACTCATTTATCTAATTATTTTAAATGAGTTTTTTTCGAATTGAGTTGAACTAAGCTATTTAATTTTAAACGAGACGAGTTCGAGTTTAAAAATTAAAGTTCAAATCGAATTGAGTTCAAATTCGAATTTCCTACTGTTCTGTTTGGTTTGATTACGCCCATAACTAGGAGTAATTGTTGGCTTTCATCTCTTCACATTTGGGTCGCAAAGATGTGACCTAATTAGCACGATGAAATTTGAACCACTATCCCGACACATGGACTCTTTGTTTTGCATTCAAAGAGGTGTTTTGCGACTTTAACCCTTCAATATAACACTCAATAAATCTCGCCTACCTTAGCAACTATTGCATCAGCATCAAATATTTTTGTATTATCTCTCTCTTTGCTGTATTAGAGGAATATTTTTTTTAATTTATTTATCTGTATTTTATTATGGAATTGATGATATTAGATCATTTGGGATGAATAATACTTTTAGGGTGTATTTAGTTTAAGCTATCATGTGTAATTTTGATTATGTGATTATCAAGATTATGGAGAATAAAATATAATTTGATATTGTTTGGTTCAATTTAGATAATCAAATAAAATATTATTTCTTTAAAAATAATATATAATATGATATAATATTTTTATCGTATTATTTTTTAATTCAATTTTAAATATGGTGGTAATGTATGCTTGTTTAAATTAAAAATAGAAAAAGTAAGATGATATTATATGCTTGTTTACACTCTCAATTTAAGTATAAAAAATTATATTATTTTTTAGTTTAATCATAAACATTATTGATAATGTATGTTTGTTTAAATTAAACATAGAAAAAGTATGATAATATTATATGTTTGTTCACACTCTCAATTTAAGTATAAAAAATTATATTAGTCGGATCGATGATGTGTAATTGTATTTATTTTAATTTTTAAAAACAAAATATTAAAAAATATATAATAATAATAATAATATATAAATAAATAACATTGATTTTTTTTAATTTTTAAGAATTTATTTAGATAATTTTATTGTATTTTAAATTAGTTTATTTAGTTTTTTTAAAATTATAACTTATTTAATTTATTAGAGTTTTAATTAAAATATTAAATTTAAAAAATGTTCATCGATCGTCGTTGACGCCGATCGACTATTGTTGGCACCTTGTTGTCATCGATTGATGATCGACGACGTCGGTCATTGGTAGCACACTGGAATTTAATAAGTTATGAAGATTATTTTTGTCTTAAAAGATAAATATTGGAGGATATTTTTGGAAAGAAAAATTTCTTAATTCCGAAATGAAGAACAATTTTATTTTTTTAATATTTTTTTATTCTGAATTATATATTTTTTATTGATATATCAGATATAAATTATTATTTGAAAATTATTAATTATCTAAATCAAGTAAGTTTTTAATTAATAATCTTGAATGATGGATAAAGTTATCGGGGTAATCTTCAATCAAACTTATAGTAAAATATTATAATATAGTTTTCATGCCCTGTGTGATATCAGCAGATGCTCTAATATAATAGACAATACGCCAACAGTGATGAAGCCATTGTAGTATATTTGTCATTGTCATGACCTATGTGTTTAATATTTTTATTCGTTTTTGATAATTTAGAATTTTTGTTAGGTAGATGATGTATGCAACGATGATGATAGAATTATAGTATGTTTTTCATGATGCATATGTTTAATATCTTTTATATTTTTTTATAATTCATGGGCTTCGCCCAACTAATCTTCAATGTAGACGGTATATTTAAAAGTAGATTTTAGAATATTAATCTCTATTTATATATAAATTTAAATATCCTTTTTTAGATGACATTTTAACGTAAATTGTAGGAATAATTTTAAGATATTTGTATTATTTACCATTCTAATGACATTTGCTTATTGTTATTTTTGGTTTTAGTCAGCTTCCGAGGTTATGGTATGGTAGAAAGGTGATTAATTATCATTTAAGTATTCATGATTCGATCCTCAATTACGATGTATTTTGTATTGGTTGGGAATACAAAATGAAATCTCCTCAATTATGTTATGGTATGATGTTTTAGTAAGATTTTTTTTTTTCAAATGGGATTTATAATCACAGGATTTTGAATTTTTAAATCATCCGTCACGAATACTTCCTAATTAATCATTTTTTAAATAAAAATAGAACCAATAGAAAATATTTATCATTTGGTAAAGATGATTAAGTTCCCTCTAAATGTTTGTAGATAAATTTATAATCGATTGTCAAAGAAGTGAGAGTTTTTTTTTTTCCAAAATATTATAACAAATCTGTTGCCCTTGATTTTTTTTTTCATCATTAAAATATGGTTGGGCCTATCAATTTTATATAAAAAACAGAATTTTGAATTAATTAAATTAACATTTTTATTTTGATCGTTTATTGAACAGCACGATCATTAATTATAGTGCTTGTTTATTTAACTGCACTATTATTTTTTTATATATTTTTTTAGTTAGCATTCACTGCTCCATTATTAGCTGCAAAAAAAATAAAAAAAGATTACTGTTCCGGAAAGAATCGACGTCGATGATCAATCATCAGGGTTCAACCCATGCGGATGCTGATGTTAGGAGAGGAACTCCACACCCTGCGAGATTAACATAAGTGTTAGGGGAACACGCCGGAGGTTGTCCGGCGGAGCCCACTCCGACGCTTAAGTCAATGCCTTGATGGAGAAGAAGAGTAGAAGGCAAAAAGTATGTGAGTAGTAGAGAATGCGTAACCCCCTTACCGGAGGGGTTAGAGTACCTTTTATACCTATGACGGTCGCACCACAAGCCTCCACGATCTTCGCCGCTCCCCCTCAATTATCGGTTACTGAATCATCCAAGTAGCGATCATCACGACTCTTCCATCTGGACAGTTGCGATGATTAAGGCTTTGATGGCCGCATATCATGGGTTGCGATTACTCCGTAATGAGGGATGATGATGATCCACTGCTTTGAGGAGAACGGACCACTACTTGAGGTTGAGTATTCCTTAGGCTTCGCCACCCCGAGGTGAGTCCGAGGTCGTTTGGACCGAGGGTCCTGGGTGTTCGCCTTCCTGAGGTGGTTTCGGGAACTTGCCTCCCGAGATGAACTCGGGGGCGGGTTCTTCTGGAGCCATTTTCAGGGTAGTGCCTACTCGAGTTGGTCTTTGGATTGCCCTTCCCGAGGGGGTCTCAAGCATCCTGGCAGGAGAGTCGTTCCGATTCGGTAGGTCTTGCTACACAGTTTCTTCAGTCCACGTGCCAGCCGCGAGGTACTCATCCCTATCACAAGTCTCTCCCTTTAAGTTGATCGAAGGAAACGTGTCTGACTGATTAGATTAGTATTGTGATGAAGAAGTTGTATCCTAGTGGCCCCTGTATCGTTTACTACTTTGCTGGCGGTCTTCCGGGTTCGAGGAATCAAAATATGCACCTCTGGGCCCTGGGCAGCTCTTGGAATGCATCTCGCCCTTCCACAAATTTTGAGGCGTCACCCTGACAGATGCCCAAGGCCTTTTAAAGGCGCATGGAGTTTCTTAATGGCAACCAGGTTGTCTGACGAATGTAGCCTCACCACGTGTCTCGTCCTTCTTTGTGCGGTGATCTCCCGCTGATACGCGTCGTGGGCCAGACGAAGCGACGACATCAAAGGATGGTGGCTCCTCGGGATGTCTAATCAGCGTTGCTGACGTGCTGCCTTTTCATTGTCCATAGGAGGATGACTCCTCCCTATTAAAGCGGGTGCAACGACACCCTTCTGCCTCCTTGCCCTATCCATTTCCAAGCACCCTCGTTCTCCTGCTGCTCCTCTTACTGCCGCGCCCCGTCTCCGATTGTAAGTCTTCTTCTGTTTTTCGCTCTCTTCAATCCTTATGGGTCTATTAGAGAAGAAAAAGAAACCCCGCAGTGACAGCGAAAACACCCTGGGAGAGCCAGTCTACCATCCGGAGTGGTATGATACCATCTCCTCTAGGGTTAGGTTAGAATCCCTCCAAACCGCCTGTCGGAAGTATGGGATCCCTGAGGGCTAGGAGATGAGAGTTCCAGCCTTAGGCCAATCACCCGTAGAGACTCTTGAAGGTTTTTTCACTTTCTTCTTGGGGCAGGTAGAGTTAGAGCTTCGTTTCCCTATCCCCCTTCTTCATGAATGTCGCTCAATACTTTGGGATTCCTCTCCACCAAATGACCCCGAATGCTTTTGCCTAGATGGGCGGGGCGTTTGTGCTCTTTAGACTTTTTGACATCCCTTTAACCCCTCGATTTTTTCATTTTTTCTTTGTTCCGGTTGGCTCCCGAGGGGTATTTGGCTTTACTACCCATTCCGGTCATAGGTTTTTGGGGGGTCTTCCTTCTTCACACAAGGTTTGGAAGGAACGGTTCTTCTATATCCAACTCCCTGAGCGTCCTTTCAGTCCTATCCGCTGGACGGAGAGCCTGCCGCCTATCCCAGACCTCGGCAACTTCCAGCAGGACGCGGGGTACCAAAGGGCCAGGAGTATCCTCGCAGGGATAGAATTTCACGGTCTCCAGCTAGTGCAATGCGAGGAGCTCCTTTACCGGGCTGAGCTCAGCTCGAAAGTCACGAGCCTTAGCTCTAGTCTTTGTAAGTTACCTTCTGTTTTGCACATTTCCTTGTTAATTCTAACTGATTCCCTTCTGTCCCTATTTTGCAGACGATGTTATGATTTCTCGGGCCATGAATCGGCTCCTGAAGTGGGACCAGGCCAACGAACAAGCGCTGGTTCCTACTTCCGCTTCCTCCGCTCCGGTGCATATTTCAGCCAAGAGTTGCCGAACAGCCTACCGGCTCCAAGGGGGGTTCTCTTTCATCTCCCCTCAAGGCGGCAGAGGCCGAGGTTGCGCCTCGTCCCCCTGCCCAGCATCCAAAGACCCATATTACGGAGAAAAGGTGGCAGAAACGGTTGGTCTCCAGGTCTCGCCCCTTGAAGAGATTGAAGAAGGGCCCCGTCTCAGAGCTCCTGCCCTCCATTGATGAAGAGGACGCAGTGCCCCTGTCCTAGAGGGTTAGGAAAGAGCCTTCTCCTCCCGCTCAGGCGGCCACCATTCCCATTGCTCGCGACTTGGCCACTCCGCCCGACCCCCCCTCCCGCTCAACGCGGCAAGGAGGTGTTGCTTGATGTGCCCATCTCTCGCTAGAAGGTCCCCGCGGCGAAGAAAAGGGCGGCAAAGGGCTCCGACTCCATCCGAATAAAGGGGACCCCCTCTAAGGGTCTGCAGATGACATCTAGCTCGGAGGAGGACATCTCTGACCCGAGAGATGCCCCCAGCCAGTCGGGATGCCTTGTTGAGGAAATTCTTTCTCCTCCTGTCCCGCTGGGGCGATCGACTGGATCAACCCGATACCTGAGCATGCTACACCAATCCCTACTGACAGTAATTGTGCTTGAGCCTTTCCTCTTTGTTCCGTTGTTTTACCCTGATTTTCATTGCTCCGCATCATAGGTCGCCTCCAACTGTGCGGCTACAAGCCGTTTGCTACGCTCCAAAAGAGTAACTGAAGACCTTCTCTAGCAGGTGGCGATGGTCAAGGCGAAGGCTGGCCGAGCCTGCGAGGCTGGCCTCCTGCAGTTGGAGGTCAGCCAGGTTTTGAGGGTGAAGGCCGAGAATTATCTCAGTACTTTGCTGGCCTCTGAAAAAAGCTTGAACAATAATTAGTAGTTGTAGAGTCGATCACACCACCAGGGATGGATGGAAGTCACATAGGTGGTGAGATGGGTGGAAGTCAAATGATAGTTGAACAGGATGTAGCTGGTGCCCATGATAAAACTGACAAAGGCACTGATGTTCCAAAAGGCAAAGAAAATGAAGAAAAAGGATAGGATCCAATTAAAGTTCTCAATGAGATGAAGAAAAAAATTATGCAGCAAATGAATGACCATTTTGGCAACAAGAGGGATCGAGATATTGATGATGGAGTGCAGAGGATCAACAAGTTAAAGTGAGATAATTGTTCATTCAATAAACTTTGTATTATTCTGTTTTGATTATTTGTTCCTTGTTAATGGAAGACTGATTACGTCTTCCCTATTTATTTCTAGTGTAGATTGACAAAACAGCTAATGTGGGCAATAGATACACTCATATTATATATGCAGTTGTTGTTTACAATATTTGATTGGAATGTAATGACTGACGGGGAATGCATTAAAGCATATCTTCACGTATTGGCTGATGAGGGACAGCGTAGTGATCATTTAAACATACAATTGTGATGGGTATACTGGCCGACTTTGAATTTTGCACCAGTTGTGTTCACTGTGATGGGGTCTGCAGCATTTATATTTTCGGCTAAAATCAATGTTAATAATGACTTCAGATACACATTCTGTCCATTGAATGATGAACAAAGTAAACACTTTCCCCTTGTAGTATTTGATTTACAACACTATGAGATTATACATTATAATTCCATAACGGCTAAAGATGTATACATCGAGCACTCAAACTAACTAGTATGTAGTATTTTGTATCTACTTTGTTCGAATAAATATTTTCTTGATGATGATGGATAATGATTGATGGTTGTAGATTTAATTATTTTTAAGCAAGAACAAATCATCTTATGACACTTGACATACTGACCTCCATGACATAATAAATCGCCACCCTTTTACAGTCAGGGAAGTGGGTGTTCCCAAATAAATTTTGTCATAAGTAATTATATTTTCTATAATAGTTAATTATCTTAAATGAATAACATAATTTTTTTTTTCAAATATGACTATGCATTTTTGGTATTACAATACATTGAATAAAATTATATTATGGGATAAGTATCACGTTCACACAATGTCATATGAAGTATAGTTAGGAACAAGATAATGTGGCACTTAGCTTTTAAATTTTCAAATTGACAAACAACTGAGTATGTTACATTAACATGTAAATACTCATGTTGTAGTGTACAAACAACTATCTATGATTAATAGTCTACATCGCTAAATCTTATTTAATAAGTTTTGTATAATGTATATTTGTATTTTAATTTATGGCCGAGTGCCAAGTGGCACGCCCCTTGTCATGATTTGTTTAAAACTTGTCCTCACTGATAATAAGGGATGGTAATATAAACAACTGACTATGTTACATTAACATGTAAATACTCATGTTGTACTTAAACCATATAAATTGTCAAGTCACAAATGAAATTGACATATGAAGATTGCATCGTTTTGTAGATGAATTTGACATATGAATTTGAGTCCTACCTATTTTCCTTGCGACAGATGAATTTGCATATAATTTTACATATAAAGAACATGATTTAACCTACACTATTCTTGTGTGACTTCACATTGGAGCTGTTCATGAAATACCAGCTCCACGTTGGAGTTGTTTCATAGCTTGCAAGAGTAGATCCAAAAGATTAAAAGTTGCATGTCAATGGTGTCACTGGTATTGCAGAAACAACTTTAACTTGAAGCTATTTCTGCAATACCAACTTTATCTTGAAGTTGGTTCTACAATACCAGCTCCACCTTGATTGACCTAGGGGCCTTAAATTTTCGAAAATTTGGCATTGGTTGAAAGGACGGGTGCCTATAATCTACATATGACCTCCATCTCTTGTTATGACACTTCCACATGAATCTATGACCACATGCCAAGTGGCACATCCCTTGGAGCTGGTATTGAAAAATTAGTTGCAAGGTGGAGCTGGTATTGTCAAAACAACTTTAAGGTGAAGTTGGTATTGCAGAAATAGCTTCAAATTAAAGCTGTTTTTGTAATACCAACAATACTATTAACATTCAGGTTTGAATTTTTTTGAGCTACTCTTGCAAGCTATGAAAATAGTAATGAAGATCATAATTTGACTGCCCTGAGCCAAGTTAAACCACAGAGTATGAAATGGGTCAGATCAGAATCCACTAGGTCTGTCAATGGGTTTTGACTGAAACCTATTGATTGACCTAGAGCCCTTGAATTTTTGAAAAATTGGCATTGGTTGAAAGGGATAAGAGTCTACAATCTACATATGACCTTCAACTCTTGCTATGACACTCCCATATGAATTTATGACCGTGTGCCATGTGGCATGCCCCTTAGAGCTGGTATTGAAAATCCAGCTTCAGGGTGGAGCTGGTATTGCTAAAATAGCTTCAAGGTGAAGCTGGTATTGCAGAAACAATATCAAGTTAAAGTTGTTTTTGTAATATCAACGACACCATTGACATTCAGGTTTGAATCTTTTAGAGCTACTCTTGCAAGCTATGAAAAAAATAATTAAGGCCATAATTTGATTGCCCTGAGCCAAGTTAAACCACAGAGTATGAAATGGATAGGATCGGGGCCACTAGGTCCATCAATAGGTTTTGACTGAAACCCATTGATTAACCTAGGGCCTTCAATTTTTGAGAATTTGGCATTAGTTGAAAGGGATCGGTGTTTACAATGTACATATGGTCTCCAACTCTTGTTATCACACCCCCACATGAATTTATGTCTGCGTGCCAAGTGGCACACCCCTAACCCAACTTCATGGTAAAACTGTTTCTACAATATCAGAGACACCATTGACTTGCAGCATTTAATCTTTTGAAGCTACTCTTGCAAGCTATGAAAATAGTAATAGAGGTCATAATTGGACTACTTTGAGCCAAGTGAAATCACAGAGTATGAAATGAGTTAGATCGGGGTTGACTAGGTCCATCAATGGGTTTTGACTAAAACCCATTGATTGAGCTACGAGCCTTGAATTTGGCATTGGTTGAAAGGGATCAGTGTTTACAATCTACATATTACCTCCAACTCTTGTTATCACACTGCCACATGAATCTATGGTCGCGTGCCAAGTGCATGCCCCTTATAGCTAGTATTGAAATCTCAGCTTCAAATTAAAGATGTTTCTGCAATACCAGTGACACCATTGATATGCAACTTTTAATCTTTTGGAGTTACTCTTGCAAGCTATGAAAACAGTAATAGACGTCATAATTTGACTGCTTTGAGCCAAGTGAAACCACAGAGTATGAAATGGGTTGGCTCGAGGTCCACTAGGTCCATCAATGGGTTTTGACCGAAACCTATTGATTGGCCTACGGGTCTTGGATTTTTGAAAATTTGGCATTGGTTGAAAGGGGTGAGTGTCTACAATCTACATATAACCTCCAACTCTTGTTATCACTCTCTCACATGAATCTATGGCTGCATGCCAAGTGGCCCACCCCTTGGTGCTAGTATTACAGAAACAACTTCAAGGTATAGCTGGTATTGGAAAAATAGCTTCAAAGTGAAGCAAATATTGCATTACTAGAACCAAGTTCAAGTTACTATAGCAATACCACCACCACTAAGTAATTTTCATTGTATATAATATGTTTGTCATCATAGCAAATAGAATCATGTGGTAATTCAGTATAAATTTCACATTTCATATACAACAATAATTAATACACAATTAACAAAACACTTAAATATGTATTAAAGCTATTGTAGTTTTACAAATTTCAATATTCCAAAATCTAGTTCCAAGAGAAAAATTTTCTACACGAATACTAAACTAACAAATCCCATGTCTCACACAGTTGCAGATTCAGGAAGGCATTCTCATCCCAATACTAATAAAACATCAACATACTTGCAGTATGACCTAAATCCAATCCTCGAAGACAAATCTGTATGTCATGCAAATCAATAATCAAATTGTAATAAACAAAAAATAAGACATGGTTTCATATACCTATTAAATGGATTATAACTTACTTAAAGTATAGGGTTGAAATCTAACAGTTTTACTGGTAGACAAGATGTAACACCAATCGAATGTAGATCTTCATTCTCATCAGTATTTCAACACTGCACAATATATAAATTCCAATTCATCTAGAAAAAAATTCAAATTAATTACTTCACCCTTTTCAATCTATAATGTAGTTAATTAACCCTTGTATCGGTAAGCATGTCGAAGAATATAGATAATAAAGATAATCCTGTAATATCAAACTGAAGAATACAAATAGAAGAAATATAATAAACCTTAATTCCTTCTAATTCATGTTGTTAGAGCCTACAAGAATATAGACAATCATTGACTTCAATTTCTTAATCAACTACTATATTTTAATAAAATAAAATTTAATAGTATCAGCTACAGATGGCAAATCTTCTTCATATGTGTCATCATCGCTTGTCATATTTCGATTATCTATAAATGATCTGAAAACCAACACATCAACATATTTACAAAATTTAATAACTCAATTTTTTTAAAAAATTCAATTTATAATATAAATGTATAATTTGTCGACACATACCCTTCTTGTAAAATTGGACAGTTGCACTTATCATGTGGCACACCTTGAAGGCCGCATCCACGACATAGCCAAGACTTTAAGGTTGACTTCTCCTTTGTTGATTTCAATCTCTTACAACATTCCTTTGTTCTTATTATAGACGGATCAACAATACCAAGGGACTCATCTATAGAATTTTTTCTTTGACTTTGATTGTTGCATGCTCTACTAATGTTCATCTCTCAAATTTTGGTATATATACTATCGAATTCTTGATCCAAGAAATTTGTCCCCTCATCCGTCAATGATGCATCATCTATTAGTACTAAAGTTTTATATGATAACCTAGAGTGTCTTGTCATCGAAAACCTTTTTGGATCATCAGTTATATTTTGTTTCCCTAAAGCATATATTGCTCCAATCTTTGTATATTGTGTCCATCGTTTGAGTATATACTTCTCCGGCAAATAAAACACTTGATTGATCAGAAATGAAATTAACATATGTCTACATGGAAAGCGCTCGAACTCAAATTTCATACAACTACAGGATATGTAATTGCTCTTTTAGTCATGTGTGTCCACTCTTAGTTTGGATGAAGAATAACATTGAAAATTCATCACATGGTAAGCCACTAAGTCAACTAATGTACATTCTTGTTCCACATAATATCCATGACTCACTTAATTCACTTTGAAACTCCAACCATAACTTTTTTTGTATACAGCTTAACCATTCGAATTTCCATTGGCCAGTTTGTCATAACCTTGGGACTCTCGTTCATATCAATATGATCCATAATTAACTCATTGTGTCTTTGGTGTCTTAGTGCCTTATTGAAATGGGTGATATAATCCATCAATGAGTTCTTATTTGAGACATGTCTCTTGAAAAATGAATATGAACTTTCAGATCTCTGACAACATGACATTCCAGTACAAAATAGATAACTAAAATAAACTAGGATCCACTTATGTCGCATGTCATGTATCAATGACAACCAATCATTTTTCTCCAAATTAGCAAACTTAATAACCTCTTTTCATGACTTTAAATTCATTAGATGATCTAACATTTACAATGACATTCTTTATGCTCTGATAATAGTTTTAAAAAGTCAAAGGGTCTAATTTATCTAGGAATTTGTGGAATATGTGTCACAAACAATAACGATGCATAGTTTGATGGAAAACTTATGCAATGACTTTCGTCATAGCAAGATCTTGATTGGTGATGATAACAATTGGTGCACCTTTAGGCAAGACTTCTAGGAACTTGTTAAGCAATCAAACGAAAGACTTAGTTTTTCATCACTTAGAAACCCACAATAAAAAATAATTAAGGGTGTGTTTGGTTCAAGTTATCATATATAACCATGGTTATACGGTAATTTACCAAAGGGTGTACCTAAGAATTGGAAATTACCAATTGGCATAACATGGTTTCTAATGTACTAAAGGGCGCTGCCCTTTAAGTGAACTTCCTATTATACCCCTCCCGTCACAAAATACCTTTTGCTATTCACATTTTCGAGACATCCGAACCACTTTAGCAGTAAATTAATATTTTGTGGTTCGGATGACCAGGTAGTCGAAATTTTCTCAGCCTATATATATATTACTACCTTGCACAAGTCGAATCATCACGAGGGTACGTATATATTTCGACCTTGCACAACTCAATTCATCACCAAGGCAGCTGAGGAAGATAGGTGTTGAAGGAGAAAAAGCAAGCAACAGATTGATAACAAATACAAATAGTAATGTACGTATGATTGTCATCTTTGATATGGTATCAGACCTAGTTTTATACTTATCAACTCTTTCTACAATTTTTATGTTTGGAGGAGTCTAAGGGTGATATGCATTACATAATAAGGGCTCTCTGAAATTTGTTAAACTTAAGAAAAATAAATGCTTGAATTCGACCTAGGGGTGATATCTTACCATATCGGGCCCTAGGAGGGCGTGAAATTAAAGTATTTCAGTCCCTAGGAGTGCATGATATCATTAGATTTCAGGCCCTAGGAGGGACTGAAATATGTTGTTTTCAGGCATTGAGAGGGCCTGAAATAAAAGGAATTCAGGTCCTCCCAGGGCCTAAAATGAAAAGATTTCAGGCCCTCCCAGGGGCTAAAATCATTTGATTTGAGGGCCTGGGAGGGCCTGAATCAAAGGATTTCAGGCCCTGTGAGGGCCTGAAACAAAGGATTTCAAGCCCTGTGAGGGCCTGAAATCAAAAGATTTCAGGCCCTCAAGCCCTCCTAGGGCCTTGATTATGATTTTCAAAGTTTACAAAATGTAATTGTAATTTATTTTTTAGGGATGATAATGTTGCTGACGAAATTCTATCGAGATATGGAATACTCTTGATGATAATGCTGTCATGGGGAATGGATCAGAAATTACAAGGAATTTGACAATTGATCTAAATGAAGAAGCAACTAATCTAGAAGACGAGGGTTTGAATTTTTCTACAAGAGTTGTTGAATTCTTTGAGCCAACCTGGAGTGGGAAGGAAGGAATTGAAATTCGAAATGTAGATGAATTAGAACCCAGTACAAGTGTACTAGAATTCCAAGCCGATGATATGCAGATTGAGCAATATGAATTCCCCCCAGATCAGTACAGTGACTTAGAGGAGTTTCCATTAGCTGAAGATCCTTATATTTTGAATTCTCGATTGCTTGCTGGGCCAATTGGAGTGGTAGAGGTAAGAGATGAGCATGAATTTTTTGTGGGACAGATATTTCCATCTAGAGAAGAATTCAAGAATGTACTTGTCAAACATGTCATGGTTAAGCATATAAGATATAACTCAGTTGACACCCGAAAAAATAGAGTTAAAGCAGTGTGCTTCAACCAACCATGTACATAGAGAGTAGTAGCAAGGGGGGAAGTAGAGTTCACTATTACAAAATATATAAAGGAAATCAATGTGGAACTGTTACGGAAAGTGCTGATCATCATGCATGCTCTTCATCATTTGTTGCTTCTTTTGTTAAAGAGCAATTTCTTCATAATGAACAATACAAACCAAGTATGATTATATCAGATATTAAAGCTAGATTTGGAGTGACCATATCATACAGAAAAGAATACATAGCTAGGGAGAAAGCATTGAAAAAGGTTGTTGGAGATTATGATGAGGCATACAGAGATCTTCCATAATATCTGCGTGAGTTAAGAGTTAGAGATCCTGAAACGTATGTGGCACTATGCAGGAATGGTGACAATCAGTTCCAGCGGTGTTTTTGGGTTTTTGGTGCTTGCCGAAGGGTGTTTAGGTCTTATTTGCGTAGACTTATCGGAATTGATGTCACACACCTAAGAGGAAAGTATCCGGGAGTAATGTTGATTGCAACGACGATTGATGGTAATGACAATATTTCCCAGTTGCCTTCGCAATAGCTGAAGTTGAATGTGGGTCTGCATGGGAGTGGTTTTTGGAGCATACAAAGAGATTCTTTGCTGTCGATGATCACTCAATCACCATAGTATCAGATACTCATCGGGGCATTATATCAGCAGTTAGAAAAGTCTACACAAACGCGCATCATGCCTTTTGTTGCCACCACATGTGTTGTAATATGGTAACTGATACTGGAAGTAGAGCTGCTGTAGGTTTGTTTTGGGTAGCAGCACGAGCCAACACAACACTCCAATATGATATGATAATGCAGACAATGTTTGAAAAACATCCAGTTGCCCATAAGTGGCTTCAGAACATTGACCCTAAAAGGTGGTCAAATGCATACTTTACTGGGAGAAGGTACAGAATGCTTACCACGAATTGTGTGGAGAGCTTAAATGCTTTGCTCAAGTTTACACGTGAGCTTCCCATAAACAGGTTAATTGATAATACAAGAAGAAAAGTTGCTCAATGGTTCTATAACCGTAGAGAGGAATTCTCCAAATGGCATGTTGCTTTGACACCTTATGCTACAAAAGAAATGGATTCAAGGAGAGAGAAAGCAAGAGCTTATAAGGTTCACCCTTACTCTCAATCAGAAATGGAAGTAGAAACATGGGGCACTTCATACATTGTTGATTTGGAAAAAAAAAGTTTTGTCATTGTGGGGAGTTTCAAATTTCAGGACTTCCTTGCTCACATGCTATTGCCGTAATCATTCACAGGAACATGGATACACTCCCATATTGTGAGTAATATTTTTATTCTGAAACTTGGAAGTGGGTTTACATGGATCATATTTTCCCTTGTAGAAGCAAGTAGTTTTGGCCTACTGGAGTAAAAGACATTACAGTTCTATGTCCCCATAGCTTTGTGCAGCCTGGTAGACGAAAGAAGGCACGGATTGAGTCCAGACACAATGGCAAGGTGAAAACTAAAATGCAACCGATGCAAACAACTTGGTCATAATAAAAGGACATGTAGAATGCCGCTAGCCCCAAGGTCTTGAGTTAATTGGTATATGTAGTGACCCAATATTCTGATAGGAGTATATATTTTGTATGGAGGAGAAGTGAATGTATATATTTGTTTATTGTACAGTCATAGTATTGTCAAAAAACTAGTTGTTGTTAATGTTGTGACTTTAAGAAGTATTTCAATATTATGATTCATTTCTTCTTGTGTAATTTTATGTAAGCAGAAAAGATCAGTTGTGAAGTCCTCTGATTTTTAAACCCACAATAATGTTATTTTAGGTCTTGAAGTCCTATGGTTTGTGAATATCTGTCATTTGAGGCCCTCTGTTTGTTTGCTTTGTTGATTCATTGTTCTGTGTCAACTGATACTGTATTAACACGTAATTGATAATCATTAGGACTATGTTTGGAGACCAAAAATATAATCTCCTAGCTAAACTCTAACTACTGGTAATGAGTTTTGAGAAATCAAAATATCATAGGTCCATGATACAAATCTCCTGCTGTGCCAAATTCTTAAAATATAAGGTAATGATGTGCATGGAATTAAATTGTGGTATGCAATGTCTATTTAGGTACTCTCTTTCTTATTTCATATTAAAAAATTTTACAACATGTATATTTATATAAAATATTTAATCATAATTTTATTAAATTATTTGCAATCTGAAATGAGATTATTGTTTCAGGCCCTGCGTGGGCCTGAACATTATTGTTTCAGGCCCAGCGTGGGCCTGAAATGAGATTATTTCAAGCCCACGCTGGACCTGAAATTATATCATTTTAGGCCCAGCGTGGACCTGAAATGAGATTATTTCAGGCCCAGAGTGGGCCTGAAATAATCTCATTTCAGGCCAGCGTGGGCGTGAATTCAAATTTGGGTAGAGGAAAAGTAAGGTTCAATATTACTGATAGTATCGTCAAGAGGACAGATTATAGATTACAGATTACACAAAAATAAGGATCGAAAGCAATGCTCCATTGATTTCAAAAGGATTACATACATTATAACTACAAATATACATTGTTTGTCATTACACTTACATTATACAACTGAATCATTTTGTTTCAGACCCTGAGTGGGTTTCCTAAAATGCTTTTGTTTCAGGCCCACCGTGGTCCTGAATCAAATGATTCCAGCAAAAGCAAGGTTTAATATTACTGATGGGTTCGACAATAATTACAGATTATAGATTATATATGAGACAAAAATAAGGATCCAAAGCAATGTTTCATTGATTTGAAAAGGATTACATAGATTGTATACTTACAAATATACAATGTTTGTCATCACACTTACATATGCATAGTATCAACAAAAATAATATTTACAGATTTAGCTTCCAGAACTTGTCTCTCATTATTTTATATCCCACCTGAAATCAATAATTTTTCTTTTGCTTTTGGCTTAAATTTGTAGATTTTTGAAAGACCAGACTTTCAGCATACCGCATAATGAAAAAAGTGCAATCCAACCTGAAAAACCAATATTCATATTGTTGTCATCTTATAAATCCAACCATAAAATCAATTGTTATTTTTAACAAAAAAAAACATCATCTTACGATCTGCATTTTATTGATTATGTATTTATATTTAATTTTCAAGGCTCTGAAATTTACATATATATGAACCACGCTGGGCCTGAAATAAGAGTTATTCAGGCCCACAGTGGGCCTGAATATCTCTGATTTTAGGCCCACCACGGGCCTGATATATCAGATATTCAGGCCCACCAATGAATGAAATTTTTTTGCCATCTTATAAAAATAAATTATTAATTATTTATCATGATTTATTATTTAATTAGGTATATCAATGGGTTAGGTGCCCAAACATCTAATGATTCTGTATCACCAATGCTATAAGAGTAGTTAAGGTATATCTGTGGGTTTTGAGCAAAACCCACTGATGGACCTACCATACCTGGAATTTTGAAAACCCTATATCAATAGACAGGGTAGAGCTAGGAGATGATATTTTTGGTGTCCAAACATCTAATGATTCTGTATCACCAATGTTATAGGAGTAGTTTAGGTATATCAGTGGATTTTGAGCAAAACCCACTGATGGACCTACCATATCTGGAATTCTGAAAACCCTATATCAATAGACAGGGTAGAGCTAGGAGATGATATTTTTGATGTCGAAACATCTAATGATTCTGTATCACAATGCTATAGGAGTAGTTTAGGTATATCAGTGGGTTTTGAGCAAAACCCACTGATGGACCTACCATATCTGAATTCTGAAAACCCTATATCAATAGACAGGGTAGAGCTAGGTGATGATATTTTTGATGTCCAAACATCTAATGATTCTATATCACAATGCTATAGGAGTAGTTAAGGTATATCAGTGGGTTTTGAGCAAAACCCACTGATGGACCTACCATATCTGGATTTCTGAAAACCCTATATCAATAGACAGGGTAGAGATAGGAGATGATATTTTTGGTGTCCAAACATCTAATGATTCTGTATCACAATGCTATAGGAGTAGTTTAGGTATATCAGTGGGTTTTGAGCAAAATCCACTGATGGACCTACCATATCTGAAATTCTGAAAATCCTATATCAATAGACAGGGTAGAGCTAGGAGATGATATTTTTGGTGTCCAAACATCTAATGATTCTATATCACAATGCTATAGGAGTAGTTAAGGTATATCAGTGGGTTTTGAGCAAAACCCACTGATGGACCTACCATATCTGGATTTCTGAAAATCCTATATCAATAGACAGGGTAGAGCTAGGAGATGATATTTTTGGTGTCCAAACATCTTATAATTCTATATTCTATATCACAATGCTATAGAAGTAGTTTGCAATAGTAGGTTTTTAGGTATATCAGTGGGTTTTTATGTGCACACTAAGTACCAATAATTATGAGTTATGTTCTATAAACGTATCAGTTAGGACAGAAAGATACAGTCAGATTTATACACCTATACAACTACAAATTTATTGTCCACCAACTTAAATCAGAAGGATTTTATGGTTAACAGAGACCCTGAAATTTTCCTAGTTGAGGCACACGGTGGGCTTGAAATCACTTGATTTCAAGCCCACCGTGGGCCTGAAATGAAGCTATTCAGGTCCACGTTGGGCCTGAATTGAAGTGATTTCAGGCCCACCGTGGGCGTGAAATCATTTTATTTCAGGCCCACCGTGGGCCTGAAATCATTTTATTTCAGGCCCATCTTGGGCCTTAAATAAAATAATGATTTATAGAATAATATTCTATATTTATCTACAAGATGTGACCAAATTATCTCATTTTATTTAATTATTAAATTTTAGCAAAACAATCTTATAATTTTTATAATTTGAAACAAGTTTATTAAATTTATGATAGACATAATCCATCTTACTAACTAAATACAGAATGCATACCAAATTTCAATTCCTTCGAGACCATTAAGTCAAATTTTTAAATTATGTTGCAATAGGAGTATTGTAAATCCATCAGTGAGTTTCGGTAGAAACCCACTGATGGACCTTCGATACTTGGATATGTCCATACTCGATATCAGTAGTTAGAGTTAATCAAAGAGATGTTATTTCTGGTGTGCAAACTTAGTCCAAATCATTATGAGTTATGTTATCTTACCGTATCAGTTGGTACACAACATTGCAGCAACTCGATGTGAATCAACATCACACAATTATTTTGTTTTTCTTGACAATAAATTATATTCATACAAATTACAGAATTTCTATACAAATGGAGCTCAATCACCAGTAAAGGATTTTTTTTTCAACAATACTTCAAGTGATTGAGTCTCATGTTTTACAAAACATGTCCCTCATAATATTAACTGTCAGAGTAAATCTCATTTTCGTCATATCTCCTTGTTTGAAATCCATCTTCTCATCGTATAGGAGACATCAGACTTATTACATCACAAAGAAGGCACAGTCCACGCTGAAAATAACAAACATTATTTCTGATTTCAATAAGTGGGGTTATAAAATACTTTCATGATTTTAAAATTTTGAAACTCTTCCTCAGTTACTTACCTATGTTCTTGTTGGGGACATTTTTGTCTGACAGAGGGCCATTTGTCCAAGGGATGATGACTTTGTAGATATGGATGAATAGCCGTAAGTTCCTCGCGAGTATATTATTTAAGTTCATTTACTTGTAAAATATATCATGAATTTCAATGATATTTTTGACCAAATGATGAATATATATATGAATAAAGGTAGGTAGCTCACCGATGAGTCAAAATCATTCTTATATTTACGGCCAGTAGCAAGAGAATTTAAATGATTGAAAGTCATTGCTTATGTATCTACCGCCAACAAGTGAAAGTGTGTATTGTTGGTGCAGAAAGCACCCAAGTCGAACCTGTGTTTTGATAATGACAAAAGGGTTCAAAAGTTAATGTATAATGTTTATCTAACCTATTACTCAAGTGTGCAGGAAAAGTCCTAGCGAAGGACTGCTAGGCACCTGGCGAAGGAATGCCAGGATACAAAGCCCTAGCGAAGGACTGCTAGGCACCTGGCGAAGGACTGCTAGGCACCAGGCGAAGGACAGCTTGGTACTAAAGACCTAGCGAAGGACTGCTAGGCACCAGGCGAAGGACAACTTGGTACTGAAGACCTGGCGAAGGACCGCTGGGTGTTAGATGTGTATACTGAAAGACATGCTTCTTTTATATATATGAACATCTTTATTTTGAAAAGAGAATCACAACCACACTAGGTGTCTATTTATATTAGTACATGCATGAAGTCCAATTACCTTGCATTGTAGATAACATGGTGTGTGGTGTCACATGGAAGATCATGTTATCAGTTCCTTGCTTAGTATAAATAGAGGCCCACAACCGAGATGGAATTGGACAACCTATCGGAATGGTTGTAGTGTAATTATCTGTGATTGGTCTTGACCATAGGATTACACTAGTGTGCTTTGAGTACATTGAGCAGGACCAAAACACGAGGTTATTCAATTTGTATTGACTCGATAATTGGATAGGACCTCAGATTTTATTATGGAGTACTATCCCTTAACCTCGATATAATAACGGACATATATTATTAACTATTATTTCTTTAATTTACCAATGGGCGAGATCTATTCTGTTAGATCGATAGGCCCGGTAAGTTGGGAGATAATATTAATAATGATGTGCCGTTGATTATTGACGGAATCCGTGTCCTGGTGAGTCGGGTTGATGATGCCCCCTTGATGAGCTCGAAAGGTTCATCATGCTAAACCCTGCAGGTGGATTTGATCCGGCATGATGATAAGGTCGAGTGGTACTAGTCAAGGATCCAGAAGTTAATTAATTTAAATTGTCAGTAATTTAATTAATTAACGGGCATACGCGATCTTAAATATGGGGGGATGGACGACTCGTAATAAGTGGAGCTCATATGTAAATATGGGGGTTGGTGAGGTAAGTCAATGAGGGCCCTTTAGTGGAATGGATCCTCATTAATGGACCGGGTCCATTAGCGGGCCAAGATCCAACTCCTCCTTATGGTCCCTACCGTAGCCCTATAAATACCCCATGGTGGCATGGAACCAAGTTGATGGTTAATCCAATAGATCACAAGAAACCCTAGCCTCAACTCTTCTCTCCTCTCACTCTCTCTCTCTCTCCCTCATTTCACTCTGCGGTGTCGAACGGAAGAGAATATTTCTATTCTCCGATTAATTGCAAAGCATGCAATTAATCAGGCGCTTCTCCAATTAATTGCACGCATGCAATTAATTTTGGCTATTCTCCACGCACATTTTAATTGCTCAAGGAGCAGTTTCTGATTAATATTGCATCGCATGCAATTATCATGGCCATGCGATTAACTGCTCAAAGAGAGCAGATTTTAATTAATTGCATGCTCGAAGGGAGCAGTTTTGATTAATTGCATCAAATGCAATTAATCATCGCCAGCCGATTAAACTGCTCGAAGGAGCAGTTACTTCTCCACGCAGGAACCTTCTTCTTTTCTGTGGAGACGCGCGGGAGATAAAAAGGTTGCACACGCAGGTGCAGAAAGAGCGAGACCAGGCGCTGATTTCTTTCTTCCGTGGAAAAGCAACTTGCCGAGTTGCTCACGCATGGCTGCCAAAGAAAAACAAGTTGATCACGCAATTGCGTGATGGAGCAGCTTGTTTTTAGGGGAGTAGCCAGGATGCGTGAGGGAGTTGCTCTTCTTCAAGAGTGCTCCAAGATACTCGTTGCTTGAGCGCCGATGATGGAGGAGAGGAATAGATTGGGTTTTGTGTTTGGATTATCTCCTAGGAGCGGCCGGCGACATCCCTTTGGTTAGGGATTGGTTGGCGCAAGGAGAAGGGATCAACTTGGTGGCCACAGGTCTTGGTAGATCGTCGCCCACATGACGTCCAAGAGGGGAGGGTCATACGGTAGAAGATCGTAAGGTAACGGAAGGTATATTCTTCCCTGGCTCCTTATGTTCGTATTTTGTGCCTTACTTATTTGCCTCGTCATTTCATGTTTGTTATTTAATTATTTTGATTGCGAATCATAGTCAATAATTATTTAACTGGACCCCGACCATAGACACAAAAGCCGGCGATCAACTCGTCGCCTTTTCCGCGGTCGAACGGTCGAGCAAATTGCA
The DNA here is from genome assembly GCA_024364735.1 of Boesenbergia rotunda. Taxonomy (NCBI): domain Eukaryota; kingdom Viridiplantae; phylum Streptophyta; class Magnoliopsida; order Zingiberales; family Zingiberaceae; genus Boesenbergia; species Boesenbergia rotunda. Next base: position 438,890 of record JAGFNQ010006042.1, read on the forward strand.
AGACCAATTTTGGTAATTGGCTAAGTTGCAATTTGAATCGTTCGATACGGCACGAGGCAGTCGATGGGAAACGACTCTCTATTCAGATTAAATTTTTTAATCCGTAGGCATAGAGAGGTCTCTCGGATCGACCAGGTATCCGCTTAGAAACCCACCAAGCCATACCAACACTAGGCACCTGGCGAAGGACTGCTGGGCAAAAGTCCAACCGGAGGAGCAGCTTGGCATCAGGTAAATTCTCCTGAGAGGAGTAGGTGAGGACGCGTTCCCCGTCGAGGGAACAGTAGGCGTCGGTTCGACCTAGGGTTCCATTTTGGAGACCCAAAGTCAGAACCAAGACAGCTAAGGCTGTATAAATCTAACATATTATTGCTCTATGTTATTTTGGACTAACCCTGGATGCAGGACTGAAGGAACGAGTGTCTGCAGCTCAGAGAGTCTCAAAGGAGTGAGGCAGAAGCTGAGTAGGGCGCCCGGAGTGTCCCAGGCGCCCCCAAGGTCAATACAAAAGAAGGAGAGCAAGTGAATGCATCGACAGCTCATGGGCGGGGCGCCCCCGTGCTCCCGGGCGCCCCGGATGGTCCGGGCGCCCCCAGATCAAGGTAACGAAGCAGAAGCCAACGAAGCCAACGGATAAGAGTTAACTCGGTCAACCCGAGCGCCCCCAGCATCCCGGGCGCCCCGTCAAAGCCTGATCCCGAGTTTGAAGGGATCAGAGCTGACCGAGAGGAACTCGGATCAGCTGACACGTGGGGGGGCGCCCCCGACATTCCAGGCGCCCCCAGGGGCTATAAAAAGGCCCTCGACCCCAAGGCTTTGCACAACAATTCTTCCAACGCATTCACGCTCTTCTACTCCTGCGCTCTGCTCCGGAAACCTCTCGACTCGAGATACAAGCGCCGACGACGTCCCTCTGCTCAGAAAATACAATCTACATCGGACGTCTGTAACGAAGAGTCACTTTTAAGTTTACTGTATCATTTCCTGTAATACATTTTGTAAACTGGTTTTGCGCACATATAGAATTGCCCGCAGTAAACGGTCAACGACCGTGGGCCTTGGAGTAGGAGCCGACCGCGACTCCGAACCAAGTAAAACTGCTTGCGTCTTTGTGTTGTGATTTAATTTTCCGCTGCGTATGCTCTTATTTTTAATCCAAAAACGATTTACGATATTCACCCCCTCTATCGTTTCTCTCGATCCAACAAGTGGTATCAGAGCGGGGAAGCTCAAATTTGGTGCAACCACCAGTTTGAGAATTTTTCGGATTTTTACGAAATTTTTTTAAATAATTTTTCGTTCGAAATTCTTCTCGTTAATCGAGGTTGGTGCAACACCCCTCGACAAATATTTTTCTCTTTATCCCGCACTACTAATCCAAGACCAAGTCTTGGGACATTTCTTTCCTTTTAGTTTAATTTTCAGATAAAATGGCCATGCAAGAAGGCATCAGCACCGCAAGACCACCTCTCTTCAGTGGGGAAGACTTCTCCTACTGGAAAAGCAGAATGGAGGTCCACCTGAAAACTCAGGTGGACATGTGGATAATCATCCAGTCCGGATTGGAGATTCCAAAGAATGCTGAAGGAGTACCTCAAACCTACACAGAGTGGGACACCGCTCTGAAACGGAAGATTGAAGCTGATGCAAAGGCGACCCAGACCCTCCAATGCGGCTTAACAAAAGAGGAGCTAAACCAGGTGGGTCCATTCAACAGTGCCAAGGAGCTGTGAGGGAAATTGATCGAACTGCACGAAGGAACTTCAGACACTCGGATCAGCAAGAGAGATCTCCTCATGAACAAGCTATACACGATCAAGATGAACGACAACGAAATAGCAGCTCAACTCCACGCCCGAATTCAGGAATTAATGAACGGACTACACACCATCGGTCACAAGGTAGACAACCGTGACCTAATAAGGTACGCTTTAAATGCTTTCCCGAGAAACACCTTGTGGGCATCTATGGTAGATGCATACAAGGTTTCAAGGGACCTTTCAAAAATTAAATTAGATGAATTGTTCTCTGAATTAGAATTACATGAACAGACTAACTGCAATCTGGCCGAGAAAGGTATTGCCTTTGTTGCAGGTAAAACTGGAAGGACAACCAAGAAGAAGCCTCAACCTGAACCCGAGTCTGATTCAGACTCAGACTCAGAAGACGAAGGAGATCGACCAAAGTTGGTCCGACTGGCCCAAAACTACTACAAGGAATTGAAGAACCAAACCAACAGATGGAAAGCCAGCCGAAGAAAGGATGAACCAGCTGAACCCGCAAATGAAAAGAACAAGCCCAACGTGACCTGCTACGAGTGCAAGAAGAAGGGTCACTACAAGACGGAGTGTCCGAACCTAAAGGAGACTAAGAAGAATAGAAGGAAAAAGGCACTTCAGGCAACGTGGGACGAGTCCTCCTCCGAAGAAGAAGAAGAGGTCCCACAGTCGAACCTTCTCGCGCTAACCGCCTCAGAAGAAATCGAGACCGAGTCAGAATCGGAACAGGACGACGGCAGACTAACTTTTTCAGACGACGGCGAAATCAAGGTAAGTGGTTTTTCTAGAAGTCAATTAAATGAGTTAATTTCTTATCTTTCTCGAGATTTGGCGAAAGCTAAACTTCGAATCGAATCCCTCCGACAGGAAGTAAAACTCCTGAAAGAGGGAGCTGACTCTAGATCCTTAACCGAGAAGGTTCAAGAAGGAACCTCTAATCAAGTTGAAAAACTTGAGAAGGAGAACTCCTCCCTGAAAACTCAGGTTAAGGACCTTAGATCAGCTTTAGAACAATTCACTTCTGGTTCCAAGGGTCTTGACATGATTCTTGGAAAATAGAAATCGGTTCTAAATCGATCCGGACTAGGCTATAGAACCAAATCTAGACAAAGATCCTACTTTGCTATACTGAACCAGTCCAGACCTAAAGTTCAGGCATGGGTACCTAAACTATGCTTGAACAAACAAACTGGATCAAATCAATATTGGATCCCCAAGGACAAGATTCACATCTTGCCAAACCATTATCGTGGCTTTAGTCCAGGGGGAGCCAAATTGAAAACAATATTTATTGTTAGATAAAAATGTTTCTTTCAATTTGCTTGTTTGATTGTCTACTTAATTCCCGCAAGTTACCATGCTTAGATTTAGGAATGATTAGTTTAAGGACTGAACTAACTTAACTGAAATTTGACAACATAGTATTGGGTGGAGTTGAGATGATAGTACGTTAGGGAAACCAATTCTAATAGGGTCAAGTATTCTCTACTTGGTCTCTTTAGACTGGTGAAACTAGCCGAAGCTATCGATCCAAGACCCAAACTAGTTAGACCAGAATTTTTCAAAGATTAATTTTGAAAATGAAATTTCACTGAAAGGCTTTGTCAAGGAAAGGGTTGATGATCCAATAAGGCTACGGCCAAAGAAGGCCTAGTGTCTCGCCAAGACTGGAAGCCAATCTTTGAAATTCAAATTCAAACTAGTCTTTGTCAAATTCGAATCTATCACAAACCTTCAGTTAGTTGTAGATATTCCTTTCAAAATAAATTCAATTGTTTTCAAAATTAACTTAAGTTTTTTTTAAATAAATCATATTTCTCTTAAAAATTCCTTTTAGCAAAACCTGTCTCACAAAACCTATAAGGCTAACGTGATTGAAAACCCTAGATTGGGTGAGACAGTAAAATTAAACTCAATTGAAATTCCTTTAAATACAATCCTGTAGTTCAGAACGTAGTCAAACCATGGTCAAAGTAGTCAAACCATGGTCAAAGCAGTCAAACCATGGTCAACATATGGTCAACGTAGTCAAACCATAGTCAAAGCAGTCAAATCACTTCAAACCATGGTCAAATGATCACAAGACATCAAAGTTGTCACTTCCCACATAATCCGGCGCCCATGACTCCTCGGGCGCCCCCTTGACTTTTTCTTCCTTCAAGGCAAAAAGTTGCCTTTACCCCTTGACCGGGGCGCCCCAAACCTTGTGGACGCCCCCAGCATCAGTCAAAGCAGCAAAGCTGCAAAGATCAGCCTGACCGGGGCGCCCGGGCCATTGCAGGCGCCCCCAACCAGCATTAGTCACTGCCAAAGGCAGTAGACTACTGTCCCGGGCGCCCGGGAGTTCCCGGGCGCCCCCAATGAACTGCCTATAAAAAGGCACCCGAACCCCCTCTTCTTGCCACACCAAAAACCATCTTCTTTCCAACTTTTTTCTTTCCAAGGTGACCAAGTGACCTTGTTGCTTCCTCAATCTCAACCATGCCTCCCCGGTATGATTTCTCTTATGCATTTTCTTAATTCCTTTCTTATAAATGCATGTTTTTGTTACTTAGAAAACGCCGAGCAAACCAAGCGAACCCGGTACCGAACCAAGTCCCGACCCTAGGTTCCCAACTCTAGAACTTTGTAATAAGTTTGCTCGAACAACCTATAAGCCTATCAAAACTAGCTATCTAAATAGACACTTCTTCACCCAATCCTGTCCTTTAGCCATGAATATTATAAACTTTTATCAACTAGACAATCTAGTATTCTGCACTCATTCAATTAACACATCTTTATGTGCAGAATTCTATAATAACATAGTTAGACAGAATGATCTCATTTTGTCACTACTGTTCAAGGGATACCCTTGTCAATCACCCCTTCCTTACTAAATCGATTTCTTGGACTAAGACCTTCCCAGTCCACCTTTTGTTGCTATCCTCCTAGGGATCCTCCATTTGATGCTCCCTACTCTCACATTACTCTAGACACTCTCCACTCCTATTTCTATAGGGAAGCTAGACTCCCCGTAGCTAGACGATTTCAGTCCGTTGACCTTCAGGTCCAGGACTACGCCCTGTACAGAGTCCTGGTCCGCTGCATATTACCACTATCCACTAGGGATGTCGCGACCATGCGACCTTTTCATGCCTTCCTTCTGTATGCCCTGATCCATCATCTAGACATTGACATTGGCCTTCACATATTCCACGCTATCTTATATGCCTCCAGTGTCACGACTCAGGGTCGGGTACGCACCCCCTTCTGCCACATCATCACCTCCATCCTTCATCACCACAGTCATGACATTACCGTAGGTGAAATAACCGTGATGACCGATTTTGATGAGATAGGGTTTAGGAACTTCTCTTTAGCTGGTATAGAGGTATCGGCCACCGGGGTTTTGACTTGGAGACGACAGCGAGCCGGAGCTCAGATCGACTCAGACGAGGAGGTTGAAGTCGATGTCGCAGATTTGGCAGCAGAGGCTCGAGCACACATAGACGAGCCCCCTCCACCGACACTCTACGAGAGAGTGACACGGCTGGAGACACAGGTCCAGAGCCTCCGAGAGGAAGTGGAGGCAAATAATGCTGAAGATAAGAAGACAAATCTAGGCTATTACACTGACTATATGAGTGCGCTTAGAGCTGAGAGGGAGACCAGAGATGCACAATATCACGAGATGATGGCGATGTTTCGATCTTGGCAGCCAGGCTTTTTTGATCATCCTAGTCCCTCCTCCTAGATTTGATTAGCATTGTACTAGTGACTATCTGACTGCTCCTACTCAGTAGGGTTGACTCATGTTTGACTTGTATGACTGTACTGATTCTCTCTGTTGACCAGCTGACTTATGGAGATGAGTACTTGTTTTTCTCTACTATTTGATCAACAGTTAGGATTATGCTTGGTAGAATAGGTTAAGTCTACTTTTGGTTTTCTTACTACTTTACTCATTTCAAAATCAGTTTTTAAAGTAGCTTTTTTTAAAAATGCTTTCAAAATCAGCTTTTACTTAATTTTGAAAAGTTTTAAAAAGAAATAAATTTTTCGACTTAGTTTTATTTTTAAAAAAACTACCCCCTTCAAAACTAGGGCTTTTTCACAAATGGACTTAGCCTAGGCGCTAACCCTAGAACTGCATGCACCTATAGATTTAGAAGCCAGCATCTCACAAGCACCTTAGGGTACTTTTGATTGATAACCTAGAATGGGTTGAGATGCTTAGGTCTTTGCCTTAATTCAAGATGCTTTAAGTCAGTGCATCTACAGTAATTGGGGCACTAAATACAACTTACATAGTAATCAAGTTAAGTGTCAAGTTTAGAAAATCTAACTTAAACAGAACACTTAACTTGACTAACCCTAGTGAAAACTACTGTTTATAACAGTTAGTAAGTAACTAATTGGGTTAGACAGGACCCTAAAAGAGATAATTGAAACTGATTTGGTTTAGTTAATATCCTGAATTGATTCAGTACAGCAAATTATGCAATTTATTATTTGCTTTTATGCAATTTAATTATCCTTTTTCTGCTATACTGCTTTGTTTTTGATATATGGCAAAGGGGGAGAGATAGGAAAGGAGAGTTTAAATTTTTTTTTCAAAATCCAAAATTTCAAACTCTATCCTTTATTCAAAAAGTACTTGATTCATTTTCAAAAGTACTAAATTTTTCTAAGTACTTCAAACTTAAATTTTCAAAATTTTTCCAAGTATTTAAACTTAAGTTTTCAAATCAAAAATTTTCCAAGTATTTAAACTTAAGTTTTCAAATCAAAATTTTTCCAAGTACTTAAACTTAAGTTTTCAAATCAAATTTTTCTAAAGTATTTAAACTTAAGTTTTCAAAATCTTTCTTAGTACTTAAACTTAAGTTCTCTAAAGTATTTAAACTTAAATTTTCCTACAAGTATAAATTATTTTGGAAAATATAAAGTTTCTGTTGAAAATTATTCTAAGTAAAATTAAATCCATCTTTAGACTTAGAATTTATTTTCAAAAACCCCACGAACTTTTGAAAAAATCTAGGGGGAGATTCCTTCCAGGGGGAGGAAACAAAATTTCATTTTACTTGTTCTGATTAACTTAACTTTTTGAACCAAGGTTGTCATAAATCAAAAAGGGGGAGATTGTTGGTGCAGAAAGCACCCAAGTCGAACCTGTGTTTTGATAATGGCAAAAGGGTTCAAAAGTTAAGGTATAATGTTTATCTAACCTATTACTCAAGTGTGCAGGAAAAGTCCTAGCGAAGGACTGCTAGGCACCTGGCGAAGGAATGCCAGGATACAAAGCCCTAGCGAAGGACTGCTAGGCACCTGGCGAAGGAATGCTAGGATACAAAGCCCTAGCGAAGGACTGCTAGGCACCTGGCGAAGGAATGCCAGGATACAAAGACCTAGCGAAGGACTGCTAGGCACCAGGCGAAGGACAGCTTGGTACTAAAGACCTAGCAAAGGACTGCTGGCACCAGGCGAAGGACAGCTTGGTACTGAAGACCTGGCGAAGGACCGCTAGGCACCTGGCGAAGGACTGCTGAGCAAAAGTCCAACCGGAGGAGCAGTTGGCATCAGGTAAATTCTCCTGAGAGGAGTAGGTGAGGACGCGTTCCCCGTCGAGGGAACAGTAGGTGTCGGTTCGACCTAGGGTTCCATTTTGGAGACCCAAAGTCAGAACCAAGACAGCTAAGGCTGTATAAATCTAACATATTATTGCTCTATGTTATTTTGGACTAACCCTGGATGCAGGACCGAAGGAACGAGTGTCTGCAGCTCAGAGAGCCTCAAAGGAGTGAGGCAGAAGCTGAGTAGGGCGCCCGGAGTGTCCCGGGCGCCCCCAAGGTCAATACAAAAGAAGGAGAGCAAGTGAATGCTTCGACAGCTCATGGGCGGGGCGCCCCCGTGCTCCCGGGCGCCCCCCATGCTCCTGGGCGCCCTGGATGGTCCGGGCGCCCCCAGATCAAGCTAACGAAGCAGAAGCCAGTGAAGCCAACGGATAAGAGTTAACCTGGTTAACCCGGGCGCCCCCAGCGTCCCGGGCGCCCCCGTCAAAGCCTGATCCCGAGTTTGAAGGGATCAGAGCTGACCGAGAGGAACTCGGATCAGCTGACACGTGGGGGGGGCGCCCCCGACATTCCGAGCGCCCCCAGGGGCTATAAAAAGGCCTCGACCCCAAGGCTTTGCACAACAATTCTTCCAACGCATTCACGCTCTTCTACTCCCGCACTCTGCTCCGGAAACCTCCCGACTCGAGATACAAGCGCCGACGATGTCCCTCTGCTCAGAAAATACAATCTACACCGGACGTCGGTAATGAAGAGCCACTTTTAAGTTTACTGTACCATTTCCTGTAATACATTTTGTAAACTGGTTTTGCGCACATATAGAATTGCCCGCAGTAAACGGTCAACGACCGTGGGCCTTGGAGTAGGAGCCGACCGCGACTCCGAACCAAGTAAAACTGCTTGCGTCTTTGTGTTGTGATTTAATTTTCCGCTGTGTATGCTCTTATTTTTAATCCAAAAATGATTTACGATATTCACCCCCCCTCTATCGTTTCTCTCGATCCAACATGTATTATCACTGCACAAAGGTATTAAAATATATCTAAACCCTTGTTCTATCATATCAGTCTTCATCACTTGTTGCAGGGAAAACTTTCTTGACGATCTTATTGAAGCCTAAAAATTTGCATACTCAAAATTATTAATAACCACATCATAATATTAGGTCTTCTACAATCTATTATTGATACTAATTTACGTCACTTACTGTGAAGAAGGTTGAACAATATATTGACTTGTTGTATGACCTACCACATGTGGATACTCCCCTAAATATAATTTTACAGAAGACATCAATGACCTCGCCTTTTGTAAAAATCTCTCCATTGAGGATTTGTAAGAATGAATGCAAATTCAAAGCAAAGGGTGCATCCTCCTAGATAAATTCATTAGCCAACCTGCTAAGTAAATTGATAAGATTATATATTAAAGACTAAAATATATTAATTAAACTATGTTTCATAACTTACTTTAGGTTCTCCAATTTATTTATTAGGTAGCCCACTTCTTTATCTTGATTTTTCTTCTTCGAATTCATAAAATGCTTCTTCACAAACTACATCGATAAAATTTAGACCAAACTAATTAATGACCAAATTCAATAAATTTGACGTAATTTATATGAAAATAACTCACATACATCAATGCCTTGTTGCATCATTTTGTGTAGTTCGGAGGTCCTTCTTTTTTCCTCCTCTATATCTTCTTCAGACATGACTTCCATTACAGTAATGGTTTCTCTTGTTTCATCCATATCCTCCTCACTAAGTTTTCTTTTTCCCTTGTCCATGACATTTGATATTTGTTTTTTCTCCGCTTCCCCTTATGTAATAGCTGGAGCCATACTAGACTCTTAATTGGAGTATCCCAGTAATCATACTGAGTTCGATCACGTCCTCTCCTTGTTCTACAAGATACTGGATCAGAAAGAGGAACGACTACAGGATAGCTTTCTTGAGCCTCCATCCCCTTTTTTCAATAATTAAAATTAATTCCTTAACCCTTTCATTCAAACATATATTCTCCTCTGTTAGCTCCTTGATTATGTTGTCTTTAAGAATGCATTCACCACATAGCCTTACATCTTCTGTGTGATGTCCTTGTGATGTCTCCATTGCCCGTGGAATGTCATCACCAATATCAAGGTTCTCAAACAATGTGTTTTCATGTAGGTTAGGAATTATTTCAACGATCACCTGTCAATTACCAAGTACACAAATTTTACTGCCTCTATATCAAACTAACATAGATCACAATTTAGAATATTTACCTCTTCGGACCTAATTTGGTCGACAAGGTCCCTCACCCTACTAATATGTGAAGGAATATTCCTCCACTTATTTATTCGGGGTCCTTCAACATTGTATGGTTTTTGAATGGGTACATGATCCAAAAACCATGCCTACACAAAGTTTTCCAGACAATTACATTAATGACAGCAAAATATTATAAAATTTATCAAGAAAATTCTACTCACTGCCAAAAGCCCAGCAAATCCCTTTAGGTAAGGGAGGTTGGTGGTGCTCTGGTTTCCCTGAGTTGATGAAAATAAGTCCCCAATCTTAGGTAATTGTGGAGACAAAAATTTATGGATAGCTTCCACCCAGTTGAATCTACCAAGATTGTCATAATCATCTACTATATCTACAAGACCTAGAAGGATCTTATATGTACTAGACGAAAATAAAACACAAACAAATATATACAAAATATATAATTTATAAACTAATAACACATCATCCTCTGATTCAACACTTTTAGAATAATGTTTAAGTAACTCCTCAATTCTTGTTCTGGTAGGTTGTTTTTCTTTTGAGAAGTAAGCACGATAGAGGTCACCCGATGCTTTAGTTGAATTAATAGGGACCAAAACATCACGGTCCACTATACCCAGTAACAAAGCAACATCTTGTCTGGTGAACGCAACCGGTACACCTGAAACAATTAAAATATTTAGTTATCATCAAGAATATAGGCTTCAAATTATTTTACTTTGGGCCTGAAATAAATAATTCCAGGCCCAACGTGGGTCTGAAATGAATTCCTTTCAGGCCCAATGTGGGCCTGAAATGATTCATTTCAGGCCTACTGAGGGCCTGAAGTGATTTTACTTCAAGCCCTCGGTAGGCCTGAAATAAAATCATTTCAGGCCTACCGAAGGCCTGACGTAAAATCACTTCAGGCCCTCGGTAGGCCTGAAATGATTTTATTTCAGGCCTATCGAGGGCCTTAAATGAATTTCACCTGAAATGAAATCATTTAAATTTATCAAATATAAATCATTTAACGTCATCTATATCCAAGTTTTATTTTACTATAGATATTGTTTACAATTCATAATTAAAACTATTACCTGAGAATTTAAAAACTTACGAGGTTGAATCCCAACTTTCAAATATATTAACCAAAATTCCACGGATATGCTGCAATTCTTGTATGTCCAACAAAAAACTGAAGGGCGACTCTTTGATCTTCGCAATGTGTCGATCATTTAAAATTTTAAATGCTTGAAAAAAATGTTTAAAGTGGCCTAAACCACTGCACCAATGTAATTTTTGTCCAAAGTCATCTGAACCCTACAGTTTTTATACATTACAAATTTATTCAGTAAAAATAAGTTTAAACATTTTCACAAACTATGTTGTTCTTACCTAAGCCTATCGCTAACATACATTGGTGGATAATGCCAACGAAGAAGACGATGAACCACCCACAGACCTTTTTCCTGCCATTATCATAAAAATCAACCGTGCAGAAACCCTAACCCCTACTTTGATAGTGTCGAACAGTCTAGACTTCAACGTTAACACTTAAAGCCGTCTCAGGATCACACACTAACACTTTCGATACTTGCCTAGGTTTTGGTTGGGCGGAGGGATTCGAGGGATGAGCTCGCGACTATAGCACAGTTAGGGCACGCACAATGTCCTCCACCTTCGACAATACCATTTACGTTGTTGCGCTGAGAGAGAATGGAGAAAATTTCGACTACCTGGCCATCCGAACCACAAAATATTAATTTACTGCTAAAGTGGTTCGGATGTCTCGAAAATGTGAATAGCAAAAGGTATTTTGTAGCGGGAGGGGTATAATAGGAAGTTCACTTAAAGGGCTGCGCCTTTTGGTAAAATAGAAACCATGGTACGCGAATTGGTAATTTTCAATTCTTAGGTACGCCCTTTGGTAAATTGCCGTTGGTTATATGATTACCAAGTGATCACATAACCAAGATAATGGGGAATGAAATATAACCTAAAGTTATTTGGTTCAATTTAGGTAATCAAATAAAATCTTGTTTGCTTCGAGGTAATAGCCTATAACATAATATAATATTTTACCGTATTACCCTTTAGAATTTGTTTAGATAATTTTAATAAATTTTAAATTGAATTTATTTAATTTTTTATTAAATTTATTAAAATATTAAATAAAAAAAAATTCATCAGCGACACCAACGTCGGCGTCGACGTCGATGTCGACCGTCGGTGTCCGCATAGGTTGTCGGTGTCAAACATCGACGGTCGGCTGTTGACGTCGGCCGTCGACGATTGATGGCAGCCGTCAGCGATTGGCGACGGTCATCGACGATCGTGGAAGGCTGTCGACGCCTGGATGTCGATGGTCGATCGTCGACGGCTGCTGACCGGCTATCGGTCGGTCGGCGTCGTCTGTCGGTCGCCGGTCGCCGATCGCCGGCCGCGTCGTCGGTCGTCGGTCGTGTCGCCGGTCGTCGGCCGCGTCGCCGATCGCCGATCACGAATAATGCTTCCGGAATTTAATAAATTATAATGGTTATTTTCATCTTAAGTGTAAATATTGGACGATAATTTTGATATCATAAGTTTCATAACCCCGAAATCAAGAAAAAACTTACTTTCCTAAGGTTTTCTGACTTCGGGTTGCATGCCCCTTTTGCTGACGTGTCGGACATCGATCATTACTTGGGAATCACTAATTATGTAAACCAAACAAGTTTCGTTGATAACTTTGGATGAATAACCAAGGTTATCAAGGATAACCTTCAACCAAACGCATCCTAACTGTTGATGATGATTAACTCCTATAAATAGTGCAAAAATCAAACCATACTTGTTGGTATTATATGTTGTATCAAATACAACTATATCACCAAATACACTATATGCCCTCCTTGATATATAATCCGCTCAAAAATACTTACTAAATTTATGATCTATAACAGTATCGTAATCGAATAAAAACCTAAAATTTTCACCTTCTTAATGGCAAATAACTCAATAAGTATTTCGACATCAATACCTTTTTGTTCATCCCTAAACTCTTGTTCAATGTTTCTAATATCTCTTTTTGTGCATCCTACATGTTCAAGCCCTCCATACTTTATATCTAATAATTGTAGCTTATTGATAAGTTGGCGCATCAACCTCTGAATATTGTTGAGTCAATACTTTTTTTGCTGTAGAAAAACTATGATGTGAGCGTATCAAATGAACCTTTAAAGGAGTAGTTAGAGGATGATTATGACTTTTAACGAAATTAGTGAGAACCCAATTAGGTCAGCTTGTTCCTTTACTAATGAAATCTTTGACTTACATCCAGTTTAAACTTCACCACCTGCTCTTGTTGTTTTATTTTACCACTTTGTGCCTGTATATTCTATTGATCATTAGTATGCCCTTCTTTAAAACATATAAATTTTTTCCAAATAACTTTATTAGTTTTCTTATTACTCTTACTATAACTTATTCTTGCACTAAATCCTATTTTACTAAATCCTGCTTCCCGGGCATACTGATTATAGAACGCAAATGCGCCCTCCAATGATGCAAATTTCACCCTAATTTTTTGCTTTTGATCATCACCTACTTGATTACCTTCTCATTTGCCCGAAATTGCTCTTGTTGCTCTTTGTCCCAATATCTAGGACGAAACCTCTTTCCGAGCTTGTCCTTTGGAACTTCGAAGGGCTCTTCTATTGCTATCCTACACGCCCAATCCATGCTAAGCCACATCTTCATTTTATCTCCCTAATATGCAAAATCTTCATGGTCATATGTTGGCGGTGAGTTGATATCGTCCCCTAGCTTATCTTCCATGTTCTTCTTCCTCTAGCATGTGCTCCCTCGGCGGTTAGTCCGATCAAGAGCGGTCCTTTGCTCTGATACAAATTGTTAGGATCGATTCCTACCCTAGAGGGGGGTGAATAGCGGTTTTCGGATCTTTCTTGTACCTGCGTTGTTAGTTGCACAGCGGAAACAATGATAAAGAACAAAAACAACGCTAACAAAGAGAATTTACTTGGTATCCACCCTGGCTGGGTGACTAATCTAAGAATCCGTCGGTGGATCACACCCCGGATAACCTGCGGCTAGCTCTCGTCGCTCCTTGTGGGTGGAGAAACCTCACCAAAACACCTTGAGAACCTCTGAGCACAAATACTACTGTTTTACCCTTAACCAAGACCAAACTCGTCAAGAAAACTCAGTCACCACGAAGTCCTCTTTAAATAGGACTCGGGCTGAAACCCTCGCTACCAGTCGACTGCCCCCAGGGCAGTCGACTGGTGCCACTGAAATTCGACCGTTGCATCTCAACGTTCGAATTCTCAACCAACTCACCAGCCACCTACCAGTCGACTACCCCTAGGGCAGTCGACAGGTCCCCAGCTAAACCCTTTCCCGAGTACAATCACACCGCACTCGTATCCTCACGACTCGACTGACTCCTCCTCCACAGCCTCGACTATTGCCTTCGCGCCCTCTTCATCTTCGGCCCTCGTCCCTCGGATGCGCACGTAAACCTCCAGTTTACCTCCATGCCACCCTTCACATACGCCTCGAAGTCCGCGCCCATCAGCTCATCGTCCCTGCTCTCCAAGGTCCCTCGGGTGCACACAAGCCTTCAACTTGTCTCCATGCCACCCTTCACCGTACTGAGGCCGTCTAGTCAAGTCCATATGCGTAACCTGTACATCCTGCACACTCAACATACACATATGAGATAACAAGGGTAAACCTAACTTAAACTCTTTGCCCAAACATTAAAACACGTGGTCACTCCAGACCACAGATTGCCTCAACAATCTCTCCCTTTTTGATGTTTGGCAATTTGTTTAAGTTAGGGAAAGCAAAGTAGTAGTCAATAGCAAAAACAATGCATATGCAATGCAAAAATGGATCATATTCCAAGGCATCCTACACCTAACCCTCCAAGTTAGGATTTTTACACACAAAACGAGCTTTTTAAAGCTTCTCCCAAGCTCCCCCTACATTGGACTTACAAAGGCTTTTTAAGAACCTCTCCCAGGTTCCCCTTATGCCAAAAATGGAGCAACCATGCTCCCCCTTAAACTCAGCTCCCCCTAGCCCTAGGGTTTCCTGTAAAGGTAAGTTTGGTTTCCCAACTTAAACTCAAACTTCTCCCCCTTTGCCATACATCAAAAAGACCTCAATAATATCCCAATTATTGGTTCTTTGAATCCCTAATTATCCTAAACACAGTGTACTAAACCCCCATACACTTGTTTCCTATCATTTAGACTCAAAACCAGCTGCTGATACACAAATCAGCCCTGGGCAGTCGACTTCCCCCAGGGCAATCGACTGAAACTATGATATCAGACTTTTATGGCCAAATTCAGAATTGCGCCAGAAATTCCACAATTCTCCAAAAATTCCCAAATTTCGTGGAGAACTACCTACTTGGAAAAAATACATTTCACAATGTATCTATCACGATTCCCAAGTTGGACACAAAAGCCAAAAGTTTTCCAATGAAAATCAAGGCAAACACGGAGGCAACCTCCCTCTTAACCTATGCCTTCTCCCAATTTCCATTCTCCAAGGTCAAGTTCCAACTTGACACCCTGACACCAAATTAGGTTCTACCTAACCTAACAACCAAGTTCTTCTCCCTTGGCCACCATTAAAGGATTGCTCCCAAGCAACCTTATCCCTAGTGCCTAAAAGAAATCAACAAAACTTAAGAAAGTCTAAAAGGTTTGCAAGCACACTTGCTAGAATATACTCTATCCTAGAAAATTATGATTCCATGAAAATATCAAGTGTGCTTGACTTTAGGTACAATTCCTAGTTTCCTAAATATGGACATTTTGTATCAACAATGAAAATCATCCATACTTCCATGTGTTTTTCAAGACTCACACTTATAATTTACCACATGAGATTTGTCCTTAACTCTTTTCTTTTGCTTATGTATTATTAAAATGACAAATCTCCCCCAACCCTAGACACGTAGGGGGAAATGTTCAAGAACTTATCATTTGAGACCATCCAATGAATTTTAAGCATTTTAAACCATATGACATCAGCTCATAAGTCCTTCCTATGTTTCTAATTTGACAATTTCTTACAGTCCACTAGGCCTCCTCTTCCTCAGCCTTGAGATCAGTCGACTGCCCAAATGGCAGTTGACTGGGAAAACTCATAGTAGGCTCTCGAACTTGTACCAATCGACTGCCCAAATGGCAGTCGACTGATACCTGAATTTCAGGGTTTCAGTCCGAATTTCAGAAATGCCTAAATAAATCTACAAATCTCCAAAAATTCTGAAATTTTGTGGGGAGATTTGTGGGGCCAATGTCTACTTGGGAAAAATACGTTTCCAAACAAATCTACTCCGGATCCCAAGATTGGCACGAAACTCAACTTATCCTAAAGTGTATCATTGAAACTCATCCCAAAAGTCTCAATTGTGGGTTTTCCTCGCTGTTTCTCTCAATGTTTGATCACAATTCATCTTTATCATTGAATTCCATGATATTTGCCCATTAAAACCTAATTTTGTCAATTATAACCTCATCTTCATCTTTTTCCCTCTAAAGCTTCTTTTAATGTGCCAAAACCTAGGATTAAGACTTACCCAAGTCTTCCAACCCTTTTTGACACATTTCACCCAATTTTCTAAGAGAGAAACTCTTGAGATCCATTTACCATGGACCCCAAAGGCTCCTAGAGCTCCCCCTTGAGCTCTGAGCCCTAGCCACCTCCCTAGGTGACTCAATCCATACTAGGCCACACCGGTATGCCACCGGTGACTTTTGGCCTACAAAATTGACCTTCTTAACCTTGGACACCTTGTCCTTGGTTAAGTCACTCTTTTTTACCTTTGGATGACATTCCCTTGCCATCCTTAGACTTACCCTCCTTGCCATGATTATATGCTTCCCCAGCATATCTCTTTACATTTTCCTTGGAGGTCTTAGACCGGTATCCCAAACCCGATCTATCGTAGTTGGGTTTTAAGCTACCCAACACCATGTCTAAGCACTTAGATCCACCGTGAATCTTTCTAGGGTCTTTTCTAATGTACCAAGCCTTGCCCTCAAGACTTAATTCTCCCTTTCTAGAGTTCTAACCCTAGAACCCATATGTCCACCTTGGACATTCCTAGGCCCAACCTCCTTTCTAGGCACATTCCTTCCCATCTTGGGATTAGTGTCATGATCCTTAAATCTAGAGGTCTTGGGTCTATCATTATGCATGCTCTTCGTAGGGTTTTGATCTACCTTGTTAACCCAAGTCCTATCATTGTACTTAAATCCAAAATTATGTACCATTAAGCAGTTTTCATTAAAACTAGCATGCATGGAGGGATGATTTGTTGGTGCAGAAAGCACCTAAGTCGAACATGTGTTTTGATAATAGAAAAAGGGTTCAAAAGTTAAGGTATAATGTTTATCTAACATATTACTCAAGTGTGCAGGAAAAGTTCTAGCGAAGAACTGTTAGGCACCTGGCGAAGGAATGCCAGGAGACAAAGCCCTAGCGAAGGACTGCTAGGCACCTGGCGAAGGAATGCCAGGATACAAAGACCTAGCAAAGGACTGCTAGGCTCCTGGCGAAGGAATGCCAGGATACAAAGACCTAGCGCAGGAGACAAAGCCCTAGCGAAGGACTGCTAGGCACCTGGCGAAGGAATGTCAGGATACAAAGACCTAACGAAGGACTGCTAGGCACCTGGCGAAGGAATGCCAGGATACAAAGACCTAGCGAAGGACTGCTAGGCACCAGGCGAAGGACAACTTGGTACCAAAGACCTAGCGAAGGACTACTAGGCACCAGGCGAAGGACAGCTTGGTACTGAAGACCTGGCGAAGGACAGCTAGGCACCAGGCGAAGGACAGCTTGGTACTGAAGACCTGGCGAAGGACAGCTAGGTGTTGGAAACGGATGGCTAGAGAGGGGGGGTGAATATAGCCAATCTCTTTTTCTTGGCAGTTAACAAGTTATCTGCACTCAACTTATCAGTAGCACAGCGGAAGAAGCAAAACGAAATGAAGCAGTGCAGTTAACTAAAACAGAAATGAAAACAACCAAAGACAGCTACCAAGATCGCTAACAAGAGGGTTTACAAGGTTCGTGGATAACTTGCCCCTACTCCTTGGCGTGCCCTTAAGGTGGGCGATCCCTTGATCGTCGGCAGATCAAGCCCCGGAGTTCACCGGATATAACGCAACCTCCTTCTCGGTGGAGAAACCTCTCCACAGTGTTTCAAACAAGAATATAGAGTTAAGCTTAATGAAACACAGAGAATACTCTTACTCAGCACCTAGCAAGGACAAGAGCACAGCGAGCTTATCCCGAGCTCCACCCAGCGACGATCTCACGCAAGGACTCCCTCCTTCGTGTCTTCTCACTGTTGGACTCCAAACTCCTTGTTCTTTCCTCCCAACACTTACGTAAGAGTTGGTTGCTTCACAAAATCAGTAGCTTGCTCAAAGTGATGAAGCTTCAAGAACAGCAAGCGTATTGTGGAGAACTCAAGGCGCAGCAGCAAGACAGTATTCGAAAACTCAAAACTCTGAAAAACTCTTCTTCCACGAAGCCAGCTTCCCGCTTTTGATTCTCCACACAACACCAGGTGACAACATCCTCCGTAGCCTCCAGCTACCATGCTGCCAACGCCAGCTACCACTGAGCCCTCTCTGGTCTTCCTGAGATCCCCTCAGCCAAGCCCCAGTCCCGGCTCCAGTCTGCAGCTCGGCCGTTGCAACCTGAAACGGAGAATCAGACAAACCTGCTCCAAGGAAAGCCTCCTTTGACCTCTCCTTGAGTGTTTGAATCCTCCCCTGTCACCTGCAGCTTAATCAGACTGTTAGAGCAGCAAATCATACAGTAAATCAAATATCAGAAGCAAACGGCAGCGAATCGGATATGATCAGACGCTCTGACCGCGTCTGACAATGCAATTTGAATTAAAGTGATCGATCACCGGACCGATCCAGGGCTTGTGGGTCGGTCACCAGACCGATCTACTGCTTCGCTGGGATTCCCAGCTCTCGCGGCTATACACGCCTGATTGGTCACCCGACCGATCAGAGTGAAGCCTGATCGGTCACCAGACCGATCAGAGTGAAGCCTGATCGGTCACTCAGACCGATCAGGACAGATGAATAGGGAATTATTAATCAGATCTTAAGTCCCATTCTGAGTCCCTGATCGGTCACCAGACCGTTCAGGACTTGATCAGCAAAGGAACTCACTCACTTCCCGCTCCCTGATCGGTCACCGGACCGACTAGAAGCAAAGCAGCGAGGAAGCAGCCTGCTCCCTGATCGGTCACCGGTCCGATCAGGAGCCACACAGTAGGTTCCCAACCTCACTGTGTGCTCCCTGATTGGTCACCAGTCCGATCAGACATCGCTGGATCGGTCACCAGACCGATCTACGAAGGAGCAGCGTGCCAATGTCCCTGATCGGTCACCAGACCGATCCAGGGACTCAACCCTAGCCCTCCAAGCTAGTGTTTCATCCACCTTAGCCCTCCAAGCCAAGGATTTTTCCATCTAACTCTCCAAGTTGGGAATTTACACCTAACCCTCCAAGTTAGGACTTTTCACCTAGCCCTCCAAGCTAGGACTTTTCACCTAGCCCTCCAAGCTAGGACTTTTCACCCAACCCTTCCGAGTTAGAACTTCATCCAACCTAGCCCTCCAAGCTAGGCACCTGAACCTCCAAGCCAGGACTTTTTCACCTAATTCTCCAGGATGGGAATTTGCACCTAACCCTCCAAGTTAGGACTTTTCACCTAGCCCTCCAAGCTAGGACTTTTCACTCAACCCTTCTGAATTAGGACTTTTCCAACACCTAGCCTCCCAGACTAGGATTTTTCAATACCTAACCCTCCAGGTTAGGATTTCCATACCATGCCTGATCCCCGACCAGGACTTAATCATAATAATCATAATCAACCTAAACTAAAATCGATGTCAACACCAAAACAATAATCAGGGTCAGACTGCATCAACAATCTCCCCCTTTTTGTTGTTTGACAATCCGATTTTAAGTTTAGGGATTCTCAATCAATTGCTCAACTTTAGAATCATAGGGGAATCTAGATCCTCCCCCTACAACATGTTCATCCTAAACTTAACCAGTCCACACTCTCCTCCTTTGTCGAACACGAAAAGGGTCTAGATGGGCTGTTAAGTTTTAACCATACTCTCCCTCAACCCTAGGGGTATCTCAAATCAACAAGGATA
Organism: Boesenbergia rotunda; assembly: GCA_024364735.1. NCBI lineage: Eukaryota > Viridiplantae > Streptophyta > Magnoliopsida > Zingiberales > Zingiberaceae > Boesenbergia > Boesenbergia rotunda. Next base: position 458,704 of record JAGFNQ010006042.1, read on the forward strand.
GGAATGATTTTTGGATAACCATATGACCACATGTGAAAAATATAGAGCAAGGTATAGCAATCACATGCATCATACGAACATGAAGTAACAACTCACAAAGCAAGCCAGAACAGTCATATATATCAAGTAGACATGGCATTATAAGCATGAACATGGCAATGTGGCAAACATGCAGATTATAGTCATATAAACAACATGGCATCAGCAATAGGCATACTAAGAGTAGATAAGCATGTGAGGCAATGTAAGACAAGTCAAAGCATACAACATCCAAAACAAGTAGCAAGATACGTGTGACACAAGGCCACAATAGTCAAGTCAAGGGGCATACACAGCCCAACAGTCAAACAGACCAAACATGGTCAAGTACACAAATCATGAGAAAAAGAACAGCAAACACCCAAGCTCAAGCATCAGCGGGGGGATCCTCATCGTGGGCGAGATCGTCCATCGTGACATCAGTAGGAGCAAAGGACCCTGGTGCAGTACTCGATGAAGGTACACCTCCTGGGAATGTGTGGCTGTGCCACTCATCATATCATGTCTGCTGGAGGGTACGGGTCCCCGAGAACTCAGTCTCGATCCTGGTCAGTCGGGAATCAAGTGAGCGAAATCCTGACCGATACTCCTCGCGACCTGTCGCCCCCAACTGTATAAACTCCTGTAGTGTCTGATCCAGCTCTGAGATCTGCCAGCGCAAATCTGGATCCGACTCGTCATAGTCGTCATCATCAGCAGCAGCAGCGACTGGCGCCTGAACCTGTGGACCTCCCCTAGGTAACTCACCAAGGACCCTACCATCTTTCTAAACCAACGCCCGATCGTGCTCCCGAACCATGATGCCAGACTTGGCGAATGCTTGCCGGCCAAGTCTGCAATCCTGTCAGACCATCGGCATCGTCCGGCCCTTGGTGACATCTACACCAACTGACATGAGCCAGTCGGTGATGACGTGACCAAAAGGCACGTAGACGGTGCGGCGGCTGGGCTCTCGATAAGACAAGATGGACTGGAAGATGCTCTCCATGATATCGAAGTCCAAACGGTGGTGCATGCCGTAGAGCATCAGGCAGTGATAGGGTCTAATCTCAGCTAAAGGTTTGGAGGTGATTGGGAGGATACAATTCGTGATGATCTTGAATAATATGTAGCTAGTGGGAGAGAGACATAGAGCAGCAAAGGTAGGAAAGTCAGGGCCCAACTCATCAAGACCGTCTGGGCGGAGATGTCCGAAGAAATACCGATGGATAGAATCAGGGGTAACATCTGCAAATGGTGCTAGCAGAGGATTAGGAAGCTCGGGATAGATTGAATACATGTTTGGTGATCGTCGACCACCCAGAAACTCGGCAAGTATGGCATAGGAAAAATCGAGAGTCCTTTTGGCGACTCGAGTAGTGAACTTGAAGCCGCCTTGGGGACCCTGCTGAAGATTATTGTAAAACTCCGAGACAATGTCATGATTGATGGGTCGCTCTAAGGTGAGGAGGAAGCCAAGATTGTAATGCAAGACTATCTCCATGACTGATGGACAATACTCAGTCAGGAAGGGGACATCGATTGATCGACAGAGTAGCATTTTGAAAGTCCTTGATTGGAAGAACTGCTCACATGCGGCATTTGGAAATCTAGAGCTTGAAGAGGGCTGTGGCCTTTTAGAGGGAGTAGAGGAAGAAGGAGTTTTCCCCTTGGAGCTGCCCTCTGCAGCCTCATTGCCCTTGGAAGACTTTCTATAGATTGGATTCAATAAGTGATCATGTAAGATAACACCCAATCAGAGATAGAAAATGAGATGAACGATAGATTTGTTCATATGATCAAGTATGGAAAAAAGGTTCACGGCAAGTGCAATAGGGTCATGGTACAACAGCAAGAACAAGAGCCAAAACATGGTTAGCTTCACAATATAATATAGGAAATGATTTGGAAAGAAAGCTAAACCACAAAGACTCACTTTGGCGCCATTGATGAGGTTTTTGAAGGTTGGATGGGAAAAAGCCTGCGCAGGAGAAGCCTCGGCGCAAGACAAAAGCGCAGAGGACTCGGAGCAAATAGAGAACTTGCAGAGAACAGGGAGATGCCCGCAGAACCTTTTGGAAGAACTGGCACGCACGAGAATGAGGAAGACGCACGAACACTCTCGCTCGGGAAAAAGAGACGCAAGTGGAAGGTTTTTCGGCGCTAGGGTTTGGAAGTGAAGGGTTTTGGGAGGAGTTAATCGGTTGGTGGATCGGTCCACCAACCAGATTTTAATGCACCTGAACGGATTACCGTTCGATCTGATCGCGCCCAGACCGATCAGGCTACAGCCTGATCGGACTGACCCGGGCCTGATCGGTCGGGTGACCGATCAGGCGCGCTGCTGATCGTTCGGCTGATCGATCAGGGAGAGATCAGTAGGCTCGGTCGGCTTACTGTGAACCCCCTGATCGGTCCGTGGACCGGTCTCAGCAGGGTGCCAGATCGGTCCGGGGACCGATCCAGCTAGCTCAGTACACTTGGTCAAAATTACGGAAAGTCACTGCTAGACCTCTGATCGGTCTGTGGACCGATCAATGCAAAAGGAAGCCTGATCGGCTCGGGGATCGAACAGCCGTATGCCTGATCGGTCCGGTGACCGATCAGGGTTCCTGATATGAACTGAAGTGTTCAGTTTCAAAATTTCTGAAGCTTTCCAAGGAAATCTGGTGAAGTTTATCGAACTTGGACAAGATCTCATGACTAAACTTGATCCCTAAACAAGGATCAAAGGTCCTTATAAGTTCAAAATCACTTTGATCCATCTACATGGAGTCAAACTCAATCAACAATCATTCAAGCAAATTCAATCAAGTTTTGGTTCCAAATCCAAGTTTCCAATCAAGTTTCCTTGATTGGAATGTCCAAGCATGATCATGGAGCCAAATACACATATGTTATGCATTGGTTTTCCCCATATTTGGTCACCACAGTGATTATTATCTCGTCAACTTAATTTCTCAAGGGATGCAATGACATTTTGAGAAATTTAGTTGATCCTAACATCTCACCCCATTTCTAGCAAACAAAAACGTTTTGGTAAACCTTATAGTTTGTGTGAGATGTCCCCAAAGTTACCCAATTGTTTCCCAACAATTTCGAAATAATCATGAAGGGTTTGAAAGCAATTGGAAAATCATGAAGCGCGACACATTCCCAACTCCCTTCTTAAGAAACTAAACTCATTTTCGGGGAGTGGTTTAGTGAAAATATTGGCTAGGTTTGATTTGGACTCTACATGTGAGAGTACAATATCTCCCCTAGCTACATGATGTTGGATCGAGAGATGCGATAGAGGGGGGGGTGAATGTCGCAAATCGTTCGGATTTAAAAAGAGCGGGTGCGCAGCGGAAATAAAAGCAAAACAGAACAATGCAAACACAGTCGGTTTACTTGGTTCGGAGCCTGGGTCGACTCCTACTCCAAGGCCCACGGTCGTTGACCGTTTTCTGCGGGCAATTCTATAAGTTCGTAAACGTTTACAAGAAAGATTATAACAGTTTAGTAAACTTTAAATACAGCTCTTCGTTACCGACGTCCGGTGTAGATCGAAGTTTCGGAGCAGCGGGACGTCGTCAGCTCGAGTTGGAAGATTTCTGGAGCGTGTCGCGGAAGCAGAAGAGCGCAGAAGTGTCGAAGCAATTGATGCATTGAAGAAGGAGGTCGAGGGCCCTTTATATAGGGCCTGGGGGCGCCCTGGTCGACGGGGGCGCCCCCCCCCCCACGTGGCAGCAGATCCACAAGAGGCGCGGTCGTCGACTTATCCCTTAATCCTCGGGATAAGGCCTTGACTGGGGCGCCCTGGACGCTGGGGGCGCCCTGGTTGACCCGGTCAAACCTTATCTGCAGCGCTGAGCTCTCCTCGGTAAGGCTGGGGGCGCCCTGTGCGCTGGGGGCGCCCGGGTCAGCGGGGGCGCCCTGGGTGCGCAGTGCAGACGCGGCAGCAGCTTAACTTCTTCAGTTGGTTTGCCATGGGGGCGCCCAGGACAGCGGGGGCGCCCTCAAAATGTACTGTCGAGGTTCTTCTGGTTGTGTTGTGTTTTGTGTTCACCTTGGGGGCGCCCGGGACACTCCGGGCGCCCTGGTCAGTGATCGCCTCTTTCCTTTGAGGTATTCTGAGCTGCAGACACACGTTCCTTTGGTCCTGCATCCAGGGTTAGTCCAAAACACAATAAACCAATAACATAATGAATTATACAGCCTTGGCTGTCTTGGTTCTGACTTTGGTCTCCAAAATGGAGCCCTAGGTCGAACCGACGCCTAATGTTCCCTCAAGGGGAACGCGTCCTCACCTACTCCTCTCGGGAGAATTTACTTGGTGCCAACCGGATCCTCCAGTTGGACTTTTGCCCGGCAGCCCTTCGCCAGGTCTTGGTTTTCGCCTAGCAGCCCTTCGCCAGGACTTGGTTTTCGCCTAGCAGTCCTTCGCCAGGACTTGGTTTTCGCCCAGCAACCCTTCGCCAGGACTTGGTTTCCTGACAGCCCATCGTCAGGTGCCTAGCATCCCTTCGCTAGGACTTGGTTTTCGCCCAGCAACCCTTCGCCAGGACTTGGTTTCCTGACAGCCCATCGTCAGGTGCCTAGCATCCCTTCGCAAGGACTTGGTTTTCGCCCAGCAACCCTTCGCCAGGACTTGGTTTCCTGACAGCCCATCGTCAGGTGCCTAGCAGCCCTTCGCTAGGACTTTGTTTCCTGCACTCTCAAGCAGCATTGTTAGACAACAAATAACCCTTAACTTTGAATCCTTTGCCAATATCAAAACAAGGTTCGATCTGGTGCTTCCTGCACCAACACATGATCCCTAATGAAGTGGTGTCTTACTTCAATGTGTTTGGTCCTAGAATGATGGACTGGATTCTTGGTTAGGTTAATCGTGCTAATGTTATCACATAACACTTGCACACCCTTGTAACTCAATCCATAGTCCTCTAAAGTATGTATCATCCACAACAACTGTGATACACTCTCTCCCATGGCGATATATTCTGCCTCGGTCGTGGAGAGAGCAACGCAATGTTGCTTCCGACTTGACCAACTCACTAAGGACGAACCTAAGAATTGACAACCCCCACTTGTGCTCTTCCGGTCCAACTTACATCCAGCGTAGTCGGAATCCGTATAGCCAATTAAATCAAAAGATTCGGTACGGGGTACCAAAGACCGACACCAATTGTGCCTTGAGATATCTTCAAAAATTCGCTTAACAGCGATTAAGTGAGATTCCTTGGCACAAACTTGATACCTAGCGCACATACCCACAGCAAATAGTATATCAGGTCGACTAGCTGTGAGGTATAGCAAACTACCTATCATGCTTCGATATTGAGTCAAATCAACGGGTTTACCACTCTCGTCATTGTCTAACCTTGTGTTTGTGGCCATGGGAGTGGTTACCTCTTTTGAATCACTCATATTGAATTTTCGAAGCATTTCTTGTGTATACTTTGATTGGTGCACATGGATACCATCGCAAGTTTGCTTGATTTCAAGTCTAAGGAAGAAAGTCAACTCTTCCACTAGACTCATTTCAAACTCACTCTCCATGTGTCTAATGAACTCATTTAAATAGCCTTTATTATTTGAGCCACAAATTATGTCATCGACATATACTTGGGCTACAAATATATTGTCACTATCCCTTCGTAGAAATAGTGTAGGGTCTATTTGGCCTCTAACAAAGCCCTTCTCAATCAAGAATGTCGACAATCGCTCATACCAAGCCCGGGGTGCTTGTTTAAGGCCATAAAGTGCCTTTTTGAGCTTGAACACGTGGTTTGGAAATTCGGTACTCTCAAACCCCGGAGGTTGTTCGACATAGACCTCTTCTCTAATCAAACCATTAAGAAAGACCGATTTGACATCCATTTGAAATAATTTGAAGCCACGATGCGCAGCAAATGCTAGCATCAATCGGATGGATTCCAATCGTGCCACAGGAGCATAAGTTTCATCATAATCAAGGCTTCAACTTGACTGTAGCCCTTGGCTACCAAGCATGCCTTGTTTATAATGATTTCTCCCTTATGGTTCAATTTATTCTTGAAGACCCATTTGGTTCCAATGATGGTGGTCTTCTTGGGTCTAGGGACTAAGTCCCAAACTTGACTCCTCTCAAATTGACCTAGTTCATCTTGCATTGCAATGATCCAATCGGGATCATTTAATGCTTTATCAATTTTCCTAGGTTCAATTTCGGAAATTAGGGCAACTTCATTAGCCTCATTCTGGAAGAATGATCTAGTTCTAACCCCATGATGGATGTCTCCAACAATTTGGTCTTGGGGATGACTAGAGGCTAATCTAATTTGCCTAGGAGTTGGTGGTGCTTCTTGAATGGGTTCACTAGACACAAGTTCAGCCTCAGGATCCGGCTGATCAATGGGTTGTCTAGGTTCACCGTCATCAGACTCATCACCATCAACAACACTCGGAGTTTCATTCAAACTCAGTCTCCTAAGTTCGAGTTGAACTCCTTCTACATTTTCTAATTGGTCACTTGATTTTGGAATTTCTTCAAAGACCACATCAGAAGACTCTTCAACTAATCTAGACTTCTTATTGTAGACTCGATAGGCTTTGCTAACGAGAGAATACCCGACTAGTATCCCTTCATCAGCCTTTTCCATGAACTTTCCAAGGTGATCCTTGGTGTTTAGGATGAACACCTTACAACCAAACACCCTAAGGTGTTTAACCGTAGGTGGTTTCCCAAACCAAAGTTCATGGGGAGTCTTTCCTAGAAACCTATGAATGAGGACCCGATTTTGCACATAGCAAGCTGTATTTACAGCTTCTGCCCATAAGTAACTCGGGAGTGAGTACTCATTAAGCATGCTTCGTGCAGCCTCTTGAAGTACACGGTTCTTCCTCTCTACAACACCATTTTGTTGTGGTGTTCTAGGAGTGGAGAACTCATGCCTATAACCTTTATCTTGACAAAATTCTAAAAACCTTTGATTTTGAAATTCACCTCCATGATCACTTCTAATTGTCTTAATGGTTGATGATTTTTCATTTTCAACTCTTCTACAAAAGGAAATGAAAATATCTAAGGTTTGGTCCTTATATTTTAAAAAGTAAGTCCATGTATATCTAGTGAAATCATCAATGATCACAAAGCAATATCTACTTCCATTCAATGATATGATGGTACTACAATCAAATAGATCCATATGAAGTAAATTTAATGCATTGGAAGTACTTACAGCGCTTTTACCTTTATGTGCAGATTTTGTTTGCTTACCCATTTGACATGCATCACAAAGTTTATCCTTTTCATACTTGATGCTTGGTAAGCCACGGACTAGTCCCTTGTTGGCCAACTTCCGAATGTTCTTCATGTTAACATGTGCTAGCCTCCGGTGCCAAAGGGTGGACTCTTCTTCTTTTGACATGAAACACTTAGCAGAAACATTAGTAGCACTTTTAAATGAAACTTGATAAATATTGTCTACTCTTGTTCCTACTAGTACTGTGTCCAAGGTGTCATTTTGTCTAACTAGACATTGACTTGGTTGGAAGTCAATTGTGTAACCCGTGTCACATAATTGACTCACACTTAGGAGATTAAACTTCATCCCCTTGACTAGAAGGACATTTGAAATTCTAAGACATTCGGATATTTGAATGTCTCCTATTCCTATGACCTTAAGACTACCATTGTTACCAAATGATACAGTACCTCTACTTTTCTTGTGAAGTGTGGTAAACAATGATCTATCCCCGGTCATGTGTTTGGAGCATCCACTATCAAAGAACCAAGTTGATAGATGCTCCCCCTCAATCATAACCTACACAATTCGAAAAATAGAAGTTTTAGGTATCCAAACCTTGGGACCTAAAGCATCAACTAAACATGTCTTAGGCACCCATGCCTTGACAACTTTCTTTTGAGTCTTGGGTGTCCTAGATTGTCTCATATCAGTCCTAGACATCAAAGACACAAATGAGGGTTCTTTGGGTCGGTAACCAATACCGGCCCTATTGTAAACTGCCCTTTGGGCATTTAGGATCATGTCTAGGGTTTTAGAGCTAGTTGAGAATTTCCCAAGAATATTCTTGAGCTTCTCAACTTCACTCTTCAATGATTGGTTCTCCTCTACTAGTAATTCATCATGCAAATCATTTACTTCCTCAACCTTAGAGGATTTCAAATTTACAATCTCATGTTTCAAAGATTTAATTTCATCTTCTAGCAATTCAACATGCAAATCATCAATGTTATCATCCCTAGAAGCTTTCAATTGATCAATTTCTAATTGCAATGCCTTAACCTTATTCTTTGATTTCTTAAGCATACTAGTTAAACATGCAATTGCTCTATAACACTTTTCAAGCTCGGGAGAAGTTACCTCTTCATCATCCGAAGATGATGAAGCCGCGTTTGAGGAGCTTGAAGATTCATCACTGCTCTCCTCTCCAAGAGCCATGAGTGCCACGTTCCTTGTGCTCTTCTCCTCCTTCTCTTCATCGGATGAGCTTGAGGATGACTCATCCCAAGTGGCCTTCAATGCCTTCTTTTTCTTCTTGGATTTTTCTTCTTTCTTTTTGGACCTCTCCTCCTTCTTCTTTAGCTTTGGACATTCATTCTTGAAATCCCTTTCCTACCACACTCAAAGCAAGAGGCATTAGTCTTATCAAGTTTGGATTCACTAGAGTTACCTCTACTCTTGAAGCGTCGATCCCTTCGCATCATTCTTCGCACAAAGTTCGCCATCTCGGAGGAAGAAGAGCCGCTGCCATCTTCCTCGGAATCGGACTCAGATTTGGAAGAGGATGAAGATGAGGAGACCTCCTTCTCCTTCTTCTTCTCCTTCTTCTTCTTGGTGGTTCGGTCCCCTACAACTAAGGCAATCCCCTTCTCCTTGGGGCCTTTGTTAGCCATTTCATGCAATTCCATCTCACAAAATAAGTCATCTAACTTAACAATGGATAGATCCTTGGATACTTTATAGGCATCCACCATGGATGACCACAAAGCATTCCTTGGAAATGCTTTCAAGACATACCTCACAAGATCGCGATTCTCGACCTTTTCATCAATTGAAAGAAGTCCATTGAGGACTTCCTTGAACCGGCTATGAAGCTCACTTATCGACTCATTCTCCTTCATGGAGAGATTTTGAAGTTGATTGAGGAACAAGTCCCTCTTTGCAATTCTAGAGTCTCGGGTGCCTTCATGGAGCTCAATGAGTTTGTTCCACAAATCCTTTGCACTTGTGAAAGGACCAACCTTGATGAGTTGGTCTTTGTTCATGCCACATTGTAGAGTGACAACCGCCTTCACGTCGGCTTCACTCTTCCGAGTTTGTTCAGCAGTCCACCTCCACGACTCAAGCTCTTTGCCTTCGTCATCCTTAGGAGGGGTGAATCCCTCCTTCACCGCGAACCAAGTATGGATATCCATCTTCAAATAGTATTCCATCTTTGATCTCCAATATTGAAAGTCGGCGCCATCAAAGAATGGAGGTCGGGTGGTGGAGAAGCCTTCTCTCAACGTCATCTTGTTGAAAACTCTCGGATGTTAAGCCGTGTACAGAGCCCCAAGCTCTGATACCACTTGTTGGAAACGGATGGCTAGAGAGGGGGGGTGAATATAGCCAATCACTTTTATCTTTGGCAAGTAACAAGTTTCTGCACTTAATCTTATCAGTAGCATAGCGGAAGAAATAAAACAACAGAGCAGTGCAGAAAACCAAAACAGAAACCGAGAACAAACGACCACAGCTAGCAAGATCGCTAACAAGGAGGGTTTACAAGGTTCGGGGATAACTTGCCGCTACTCCTTGGCGTGCCCTTAAGGTGGGCTATCCCTTGATCGTCGGCAGATCAAGCCCCGGTTAGCACCGGATATAAAGCAACCTCCTTCTCGGTGGAGAAACCTCTCCACAGCGTTTCAATCACAGATAAATGTTTAAGCCCAATGAAACAACAAGAAAGATCTTACTCAAGCACTCAGCAAGGACAAGAACACAGCAAGCTTCCCTGAGCTCCACCCAGTGGCGATCTCACGCAAGAACCCTTCTTCGTGTCTTCCCACTGTCGGACTCCCAGCTCCTTGTTCTCTCCTTCAAGCACTCAAGTAATGGATGATTGCTTCTCGATCAGTAGCTTGCTCAAGGTGATGAAACTTCAAGAAAGTAGCAAGCTTGTTGTGGAGAACTCAAGGCGCAGCAAGAAGACAGTATTCGAACTCTGCTTCCACGAAGCCATCTTCCGCCCTTTTGATTCTCCACATAGCACCAGGTGACAACATCCTCCGTAGCCTCCAGCTACCACACTGCCAACGCCAGCTACCACTGAGCCCTCTCTGGTCTTCCTGAGATCCCTCAGCCAAGCCCCAGTCTCGGCTCCAGTCTGCAGCTCGGCCGTTGCAACCTGAAATGGAGAATCGGACAAACCTGCTCCAAGGAAAGCCTCCATTGACCTCTCCTTGAGTGTTTGAATCCTCCCCTGTCACCTGCAGCTTAATCAGAGTGTTAGAGCAGCGTATCACACAGTAAATCAAATATCAGGTGTAAGTAGCAGCGAATCGGATACGTTCAGACGCGATCAGAGCGTCTGACAGTGCAATTTGAATTAAAGTGATCGGTCACCGGACCGATCAGAGCGACCCCTGATCGGTCACCAGACCGATCAGGCTGGGTCCAGACCGATCAGGCTCCGTCCTGATCGATCCCCCACGCTCAATTAGAAATCGCGATTTCCTTGTGACTCTTCTGGATCGATCACCAGACCGATCCAGGGTGTGGATCGATCACCCGACCGATCCACCCCTTTATTGGGTGATTTCTGAGCTTCGCAGTCCAGACCTCCTGATCGGTCATCGGACCGATCAGGCAACCTCCTGATCGGTCACTAGACCGATCAGATCATGATCAGACCGATCAGGCTCCGTCCTGATCGGTCATAGTGAGGAACCTGCGATGTTGGATCGTTCTTCAGAACGATCTGCACAGTGATCCTGATCGGTCACCAGACCGATCAGGTGCAGATCAGCAAGGGAACTCAACCTCACTATTTGCTCCCTGATCGGTCACCAGACCGATCAGGAGCCAAGCAGTGGGTGAAACACGCACTCCCTGATCGGTCACCGGATCGATCAGGAGCAGTACAGTAGGTTCCCAACCTCACTGTGTGCTCCCTGATCGGTCACCAGACCGATCAGTCATCACTGGATCGGTCACCAGACCGATCCATGAAGGAGCAGCGTGCCAAACTCCCTGATCGGTCACCAGACCGATCCAGGGACTCAAACTTAGCCCTCCAAGCTAAGTTTTCATCCACCTTAACCCTCCAAGCTAAGGATTTTTCACCTAACCCTCCAAGTTGGGAATTTGCACCTAACCCTCCAAGTTAGGACTTTTCACCTAGCCCTCCAAGCTAGGACTTTTCACCTAGCCCTCTAAGCTAGGACTTTTCACCCAACTCTTCCGGATTAGGACTTTCCACACCTAGCCCTCCAAGCTAGGACCTGACCCTCCAAGCCAGGACTTTTTCACCTAATTCTCCAAGATGGGAATTTGCACCTAACCCTCCAAGTTAGGACTTTTCACCTAGCCCTCCAAGCTAGGACTTTTCACCCACCTCTTCCGAATTAGGACTTTTCACACACCTAGCCCTCCAAGCTAGGATTTTCAACACCTAACCCTCCAGGTTAGGATTTTTCCAATACCATGCCTGATCCCCGATCAGGACTTAATCATAATCAATAATCATCCACCTAAACTAAAATCGGTGTCAACACCAAAACAACAATCAGGGCCAGACTGCATCAACACTAACCACACCTAACCTCCCCAAGAGTTTAGGACTTTTACCAAAATGGGCTTTTTAAAACCTCTCCAAGGCTCCCCATACATTGAACTTACAAAGGCTTTTTAAGAACCTCTCCAAGGTTCCCCTTACGCCAATAACATGCTCCCCCTTTACCTAAGCTCCCCCCTAGACCTAGGATTTCTTGCAAAAGCGTGTTTGGTTTCCCACTTAAACCCAACACTTCTCTCCCTTTGTCATACATCACAAAGACTCCAACAATTTCCCTCTTATTGGATCTTTTAACCTTTAATGACCATAAACACAGTGTACTAACCCCCCATAAGATTACACACTTGTTTGACATCATTTGGACACCTTTTAACTGCTGAAACACCACTTTCAGCTTCTACCAGTCAACTGTCCACTGTCCCAGTCGACTGGCACCCTGAAACCCCATTTTCAACATTTCTGACCCAATTTCAGAAATGCACCAGAAAATCCATAAATCTCCAAAAATTTTCAAATTTTGTGGAGAAGTTTATGGTACCCATATCTACTTGAGAAAAATACATCCAAACATGTATCTATCACCATTCCTAAGATTGACACCAAAATCCAAAACTAGCTAAATGGTTCAATCAAACCTTAACCTAAAGTCCTAGTTTTGACCTCCTCTTGATGTCTCTGCCCATACCAACCCACAATGCATTCCTAGCATTGATTTATATGACATTTATACATCACAAACTAATTTTCATGCAATATGACCCCAATGTCATATTTCTATGCATGATACACAAATCCAATATGCCAAAACCCACGAATTGAGACTCAAGTCCGTCTCCAACTCCCTTGGCACACTTCATGACCCATCTAGACTTCCGAGAGGAATCCTCCTGGGATCCATAAACCATGGGTCCCACGTTGGCTCCTAGAGCTCCCTCTTGAGCTCTTAGCCTTAGCCACCTTCCTAGGTGACTCAACAAATGCTAGACCACACCGGTGTACCTCCGGTGACTCTTGGTCTACAACCCTAACTTTCTTAACCTTGGACCCCTTGTCCTTAGTTAAGACTTTCTTCTTGCTTTTAAATGACACTCCCTTGTCATTTTTGGACTTTCTCTCCTTGCCATAGTTATATGCTACCCTAGCATATTTCTTTTCATTGGCATCGGAGAACTTAGATCGGTATCCTAAACCTGATCTATCATTGTTGGGTTTTTGACTACCCAACATCATACCTAAACCCTTAGATTCAATAGTGAATCTATCTAGGGTCGTTTCTAATTTCTCAAGCTTTGCCCTTAAATCTTGATTTTCCCTTTCTAGGTTCTTAAACTAGAATCAACATGTCCACCTTGGACATTCCTAAACCTACCCATCCTAGGCATGTGTCTCCCCTTCTTGGGGTTAATGTCTTGGTCCTTAGGTCTAATGATCTTTGATTTATCATGATGCATGATTTTCCTAAGGTTTTGATCTACAATATTAACCCTATTCCTATCATGATATTTAAATCCAAAGTTATACATGGGTAAATAATTGACATTATTTCTAACATGCATGGAGGACTTTGAATTAAACTAAAGTTAGGGATTACCTCCCTTACCCTTGTAGCTCCCCCTTGATATGAGCTTTTCTTCTTCTCCTCCTTTTCCCATTTTCTCAAATGCTCTAATTTCTTGAAATCTCTTTTTCTTGAGCATTTAGTGTGGTAGTGTCCTAGCTCACCACATGTGAAGCACCTTATATGTTTCTTATCCTTCTTTGCTCCATCCCTACAACTCATGTTAGGTTTCAAATTATTTGACTTGAGTTTAGGGTTTACCTCCTTTTTCTTACCCAATAGACACTTGTCCTTGTAATGTCCCTTTTGATTGCATCCAAAGCAAATTATGTGATCCTTTGACTTTGCTTTGGTGGAGGTGGAATCTTCTTCTTGCTCTGGTATTGAAGAGGGTCTCTCCTCCCCCTCAATTCTTGACGTGGAGATTTCTTCTTCTTCCCTTGATAAAGTGGATGATCTTTCACTTTCTTGTGCCACTTCACTTGAGGAGATGGATGCCCCTTTTTCTTTTTTCCTCTTCTTGGACCTTTAAGCTCATTTCTTCCGGCTCTTCTTCTACTTGAGCTTGTGTAGGATTTTGATGTAAAGCTATCATCTTGCTCCATAGATCATGAGCATTTTTGTATTGACCTACATCACTAATTATATCATTAGGCAAAACCTCAAGTAATATTGAAATTACCTTCTCATTTGCCTTCGATTGAGTTTGTTGACCCTTGGTCCAATATCTTGGTCGGAGTTTTTTCCCATGCTTATCCTTCGGGGCTTTAAATGGATATTTTAGTGCGATCATTTGCTCCCAATCCATATTGAACCATATTTCTATTCGCATCCTCCAATAATCAAAACTCTCTCAGTCGTAAGGAGGTAGATGTTGATGTCGTCTCCTAATCTTTCTTCGAGCGCCATTTCCTCTAGCTTTTGCTCTCCCGGCGATTAGTCCGTAGACGAGCGGACCTCGCTCTGATACCACTTGTTAGGATCTTACCGGTTGCTAGAGGGGGTGAATAGTAATTTTTCGATTCGTTCTTCCTACAATGTTAGCGTGTGCAAGCGGAAACAATAATAACAAAATCAAACAAACGCTAACACGTCACCTTTACGTGGTTCGGAGATAACGCTCCCACTCCCGACTGTCCGTAAGGTGGACGATCCCGATCAGTCGGTGGATGACTCCCCGGAAGACCTCCGGCTAGCTCGTGTAGCTCCTTGTGGGTGGAGAAACCTCGCCACATCCAAACAACACTCCTGAGCTCTTAGACTACTAATTGGCCTTTAACCAAAGCCAATTTCGTCAAAAACTCTTAGTCAAAACCGAGCCCCTTTAAATAGTGCTCAAGGCTGAGAAACTCGCTACCAGTCGACTAGTCCCACCTAAATTCACCATTGCAAGCTCAACATTCGAATTTCCAGCCATCACCAGTCGACTGCCCCATTAGCAGTCGACTGATCTTTCTGTGGCATATACCAGTCGACTGCCTCAAGGCCAGTCGACTGGTCCACCCCTAAACCTAGAGGTTCCCTTTCCCGAGTACATTTTTCTCAGCACTCAAACCCTATGATTTCCCAAGTACATTTTCCTCAGCACTCGAACCCTCACAACTCAGCTGACTCTCCATCCAGCAGCCTCGATCTGTCGCCTTCACGCCCTCTTCGTCTTCGACTCCCATCCCTTAGATACGCACACAAGCCCTCGCCTTGCCTCCATGTCATCCTTCACACATGCCTCGAAGTCCGCATCCCTCGGCTCATCGTTCCTGCTCTAGCAGCCTCGATTTGTTGCCTTCAAGCCCTCTTCGACTTTGGCCCTCGTCCCTCAGATGCGCACACAAGCCCTCGGCTTGCCTTCATGTCATCCTTCACGTACGTCTCGAAGTCCGCTTCCCTCGGCTCATCTTCCCTGCTATATCCATGGTCCCTCGGATGCGCACACAAACTCACGGCTTGCCTCCATGCCATCCTTCACCGTACCCGAAGCCGTCCAGCTAAGTCTATATGTATCCTGCAAACCTGCACACTCAAATACACATATCAAAACACAAGGGTGAACCTAACTTAAACCTTTTGCCTAAATATCAAAACACATGGTCACTCCGGACCATAGATTGCCCCAACAGAACTGTCGATTTCGAACCATAACTGGGTCTAATTATGGGCTATTCTTCATCATTATATTGTTTTGAAAATTTTCAAATAACATAGTTTCTTTCCTCCTTTAAAAAAAAATTCTAAACCATTCTTATAGCTTATTTATTGTGTTTTTGATTTCCAAAAATAAGTAATGCAACACTTATTTTCAATGTGTTGATGATTTTCAAAAATAAACAACACGAAAATCCCGATTTCCTAAAATGAATGTTATATTGTTGATTTCTGAAATCAACAATATAGTGTTATAGATTTTTGAAAATTAATGTTATATTGCTTAGGGCCTCTCAAAGTTTAAGTCAAGAACAATATTATTGTTGGTTTTCAAAAATCAATAATGTCAGTGCCATCTTTGTTAGGTCAGGTTGACTTAGTTTGACTAGGCTCAGGTGAGTTGTGGTAAGCTTAAGTTTCGATGTTTAATAATAATGTTTGAATATCGTGTTGAGTCAAGTGGGTCAAGGTTGACTGGAGACTTGACTGGGAAAGTCCTAGTGGGACTTGGTGAAGTCCAGGTGGATCAGGGAGATCGCACGCTAGCACGAGAAAAGTCCTAGTGGGACTAGGTAAAGTCCAGGTGGATCGGGGAGATATCGCACATTGGCAAGGTAGAAGTCTACCGAGAGACTAGACCTAACTCGAGGGCTAGACAAACCTGGTTGGGAACTAGGTTAAGTCCTAGTTGGGAATTAGGCAAGGGAAAATCCAGGTCGGTCAATGGTTTGATCGGACACTTGGTGAGGAAGTCTTAACAGGTTACGGTTGACGGAGGTTAGGCAAGGGAACCCTAGACTTATGGACACATGTTAGGATTGGGGTCAATTGATTGACGTTGATTTCTCGCGAACAGAAGCCTTCTTAATTGATTGGGTGATCGATTAAGGAAGGAGTGAATCGATTAAGTAATCAATTGGGAGAGTTGTGTCACGAGAACAAAAGCAGGTTGAATCAATTAGCCAATCGATTCAGCCTCCTCTTAATCGATTAGTCAATCGATTAAGGTGAATAGCAATTGATTAAGCAATCAATTACAGCAGTATTGCGCGAGAACACAGAAAGGTACTCAATCGATTCAGCAATCGATTAAGATCTAATCGATTAAGCTTCAAAAAATAGCCGTTGAACGGCTAAGTCTAACGTGATAATCGATTGGAGAACCCTAAGTCGCGGGTATATAGGGTTTTCACGCAGGTTTGAAGCGGTATCGCTCCGGCATTTCTTCGACGCTCTTCATCTTCTTCATCGCCATTTCAAGTGAGGCCTTGGAGCTCAGTGTTGTTGCATTTTCAAGGATCAAGAGGCGATTCCAAGCTTGAAGGAAGCAAGAAAAGCAAAGAGAGCTAATTTGTGTAAATCTTGTAAGATTTCTATTGTATTTGCTTGTTCATGAGTGTTTCTTCTTATAAACTTATAAGAGGTTTCTCCACTTTAAGAAGGAGATCTTTCATAGTGTTTGAGAGAGTGAGGAAGAGCGGATCCTTGGATTAGTCACCTCAAGGAGGTGAATACCAAGTAAATCATGGTGTTAACATTGCTCAAGTCTTCCGCCGTAACAAATCATCAACGAGCAAAGATCGGAGCTAATCACCCCCTCTAGCTCGCCTACTGGTCCTAACAAGTGGTATCAGAGTGAGGTCATTCTTCTTTGGACTCATCTCCAAGAGAGCAAGAGCTAGAGGAAGAAGAAGGAATTGAAGAAACCCTAATTTTGAGAAACAATCATCAAGAGGTTTAAATTAAAACATGGAGTTCGACTACGATACCTGGGCACCTCCACCATTCGACAAAGCAAATTTTGATCTTTGGAAGACAAAGATTGAAAATTTCTTCATGATGGAGATAGAGCAATGGTTTGCTCTAATGGAGGGTTTTAAAGCTCCAACAAACTCTAAGGAAAGCTCCTCAAGAAGACCAAATGGAATGAAGAACAAATCAAGAGGTGTGAGGTCAACGACAAAGTAACCAAAATTTTGGTTAATTTATTACCAAGCATAATCTTGAGCCAAATTGGAGATTATTAAGACGCCAAGGAGCTTTAGAGCAAGTTGACCAAGCTTCATGAAGATCCATCCACTATACCAAATCAAACAAATCCGAAGAGGGAGATTCATCGGATGAAGAGGACTCGGAAGTTGAGAGATGCTCAACATCCGAGGAGGAAATTCAAGAAGCATTGGCTAAGGAGGAAATTCAAGAGACCTCTACCTCTAGGATTGAGGGGGAGCAAAGATCTTTAACTTCGGAAAAAGAAGAAGCCTCTACCTCCGGATTGAGTGAAGAGTCATATGCCACCCCTACCAGCAAAGGTATAGAAATTTTAATTTATCAAAATAAAAATCATATCATTTGTTTTGAGTGTAGGGAAAGAGGACATTACAAGAGTAAGTGTTCTAAATTGGTCTAAAAGAAGGTGCAAGTGGCACCCAAGACCAAGGAGAAGCCAAAGGAGGTCGACCCCGAGGTACGGAAGGATAAGAAGCACATTGTATATTTCTCATGCAATCAAAGAGGACATTATCGAAATCAATGTCCAAAGGGGAAGGATCCGACCAAAGCCAAGAGGAGGAGCTCAAATCAAGGGAGAGCATCCAAGAGTAGCTCTAAGGTACCATTAGGTAATGTACTTATTTTCATCATGATAAAATGCATGCTACAAATCATTTTTATCATTTTAATGTCATTTATCATAAAAATATGAGGCATGAAAAACCTAAGGAGAACTATAGAGCTTTCTATGCTAGGACTACCACATCTAAGGATAGGGAACAAGTTAGAACATTCCATGGTAAACCTAACAAATCCAAAGTCAAGAAGGAAAATTGCCAAGGCTATACTAGAAAACCAAGCCTTGATGAAGTAATGATTGAAAATCAAGTTTTGAGGTCAAAACTTGAGAAATTAGAAAAATCCCTCAAAAAATAGAAAATCTTCTTAAGGGTCTAAGGATCAAAACCTAGATTTAGGAAATCAAGGATCTTATAGGGGCAAGAAAGGTTTAGGATATAAACCTAAAGCCAAGAATGATAGTCCATCTTACCATAGAGTTCCATATAGGTATGAAACTCAAACTAGGTTTAGGAGTTAAGTCAAGGTCACAAGGGAAGCCATCCCTAGAGTTGACCAAGACAAGATCAACATGACTAAGACTTCGGAGAAGCCTAGAAAAATTATTAGGAAGGTATCAAGGGAAGTTATCCCTATAAATACCTAGAGCACTCAAGGAGTACCAATAGGTTTTGGATTCTTAAGAGTGTGTTTGCTACACCCTAGATAGGTCTAGGGAGTGTCAACTCAAATTGGAAGAGTAGTTAACCCAACCTTGATGAAGATGACACTTTGGGGCATTTTCAAGGACTTACTACCCTTGAAAATGAAGAAGTCATTTGTTTACTCTTGGAGGAGTAAAATTATGCCAAACTATATTTTTGGAAGATTGAACTAAATAAACTTGGCACAACTAGGTTAGAATCCAAAGGTATGCCAAGTTGGGGAGTTTTGGCATTATATTAGAAAATTAGGGACAAAATTAGGATTATCAATGACTTAGTGATGAGTTATTGAAACTTAAATGGGAAATCTAGGTATTTTTTTATGCTATTATGTCATGATTCATATCCCCTATCACATGCTATGACATCATAATTCATCATTTATACTTTATTATGAAAATATCATTTATCATGTCATGCATCATTTAGTTATAATAAATATTTTACTTTTGAAAATATTCATGTGATTGATAAGTACCATTTTATTGATTATTTTAGTTGCTAAAATCCAAGTTTGACCCATATTTTACTTGCTTAATTGTGAATTTACCCTAGGTTCTAGGACTTATCTTTATTTTGGACTTAATTGCAAATCTTTACATATTTGGATTATTTGGCCACTAAATTTTTGATCTATTTTTGTAGGCATGAAAGGATCATGGACCTAGGGCATACTGGGTCAAACTTGAGTCGGAAGTGGACCCGGATCGAGTTATCAAGCTTCGGATTAATCTGGGTCGTCCGATTCAAAAGCGGCTAGATCTTAGCCATCCGGGACCATCTGAAGCAATCCGAGCTAGGGTTAGGGCTGATCAAGCACTCTGATCAAGATCTGAAGGTTTCATTCCAATCAGAGCTCATCCAACCGTTGGATCAAGCTCAGAGGGCTCTAGACTGTCCATTCAAAGATTAGGTTGATCTGGACCATCCGTTGCAAATCTGGAGGATTCGAGCTACCACGAGGCAGATCCTGACCCTTGATCAACATCATCAAAGTTTGGTTCAGATCGGATGAAGATCAGCCGTTGGATTTTCTCAAATCAATCTGAGCCGTCCGTTGTCAAGTACTTAATCAAAAATCTGCCCAGTTTCCTCGTCGCGTCTTCGCCGCAACAGCGTTCTTCTCCGTTTGTTCATCGAGTTCTTCTGCAATTTCTTCATCAAGAGGCGCGACCACTCGATTCTTCATTAGAATAAGTGCTAGGTCAGTGGAGAGAGTTCTCTGTGAAGTTTCCAGATTGGATTTTGCTCAACAACAGAGCTGCGTGAGGTTTCCGTAGCTCTGTTATCTGATTTCGCCAATCTCAGCTGTGCACCATCCTCATTCCATCCGAGCTATCTGGAGGGGTTCCCTGGAAGGCTCGGAGCATTCCCAAACCTTTATCGCAATCCACCACAGCGAGGTCGAAGCAATCGGTTGCAGTTTTCAGCTTGAGCAGAGTTTGAATGGATTTGATCGCAGAGACTGATTTTCCACTGATTTGCTGAGCTTGCGGGTTCGAGGCTTGCTCTTGCGTGACAAATAAGAAGTTCTTGAGCTAGGGAAGGATTGAGGAGTAGTTTCATTAGTTAATTTCAGTGTTTTAGTTCTAACTTCATTTCTGCCATTTCATTTCTAAAATTCTGAGGAAATTTCTGTAGTGTTTCGGTTCTGAATAGTTTTTGCTTCAATTAGAGTTTTAATTTAGTGCTTTTATTAGCTAGATTGTTTGTGTAATGAACAAGTGCATTTAGATCAGTTTGTTTTGCTGCAATTCATTTCTGAATTTAGTTTCAAGCTGCGTATCAACTCTTCCATTGTGCGTATCAGCTATCTTCTAGATTTTAACTTATAGTTGATGAATTTTGTAGTCCCCGAGCTTTAGTTCTCTTTTAAAGTCACATTGTAGTTTGATTCCTGTTACATAGCATTTTAGATCAGCTCCTGCGATTGGTTTCAATGCGTGCCAACTTGATTTCTGAACAAAACTTCACTCTAATTCTGTAATTCCCAACTGAGAGTTTCTGGATTTTTGCCAAGCAAACACTAGTTTTTAGGCTCAGTTTTTTTGGTCTTTTGATTAGTGCATCAATCTTAGCTCGTTTGAGTTTTGCGCCCAAGTCATCTGCTGAATTTCTGCACACCAATGCTGAATTTCTGCACATCCAATCTTGTTTTTGGTTTATATAGCTGAATTGAATAGTTTGGATCTGATTTTCTTCACTCGATCCTGCAATTTCCTTTACTGCTACTTTGTTATCCAAGTTGAGTTGCATTAGTGCTATTTCCGAAGTGTTATCCACAGTTTGGTATTTAGTTTCCATCTTTGGTACATAGACTTTTATCTTCTTCCCTTGGTATCAAGTTTGTATCAACTTCTTCACTTTGTATCAAGAGAGGTGTTGGTATTCATTGGTACCAAGTTAAATGTAGTTTTTAGTGAGCTTTTGTGTTTGAAATTAGTTAGGTTTGTATTTGAATATTTTTGAGCTTCCTTGCATTAGTTGGCTTCCAAAACTTGTAGCTAGTTTGAGTTGAGTTTGTTGCTTGTTTAATTTCTGAATTTCGTATGCTAGCATTGGTGTTAAGTTTGTTGTTTCGGAATTGCCATCACTGCCTCTATTTCTTAGCTTAGCATTTGTTTTGCAAGTTTGAATTTAGATTTGCCTTTCCAATTTCAGTTAAGTTCCCTTGGTTGAGTTGGTTTACCTTTAATTGAGTTATCACTTGCTATCGCTTGTTTAATTCATTTATTTAGTTTTCCTTCATTTTCATTGCTTTTCCAGTTCTACTTGAAATCCAAACCCAGATTTTATTCGAAACCCAAAATTATCAACGACACATAAACTCGAGCTCGAATCAAACACTCTCAACTAGTCCCTAGGAAAAATACGACCTGTGACCCCTTTACTACGCTTTTATTCTTTGATTGCAAAAAGAGTTTCAAGCTTTTTACAAATATCTAAATTTTGAGACCCACATTCGTGACACCTATTCTGAGGGCATCAAAATTTTTGGTGCCGTTGCCGGGGAGGCAACTAGTTGATTTGTTTGATTTTTGCTTGTGTGCTTATGGGCATATCATTTAATTCTATTTTCTTGTGCTTTATCTTTTGTATACGGTTGCTGCCATTTTTCTTGTTTGCTTTGTGACAGGACTGCCAGTTAAAAATGTTCTCATCTACTTACCAGCAGCCGTGTCCACAATTTCAGCAGAACCAACCTTTCAATCAGCCACCAAATCAACAATTTCAGCAACCCTATTCGAATTTCCAGCAAACAAATCAGTTTTTTCAGCCTAATTGTCAGCCAAGTCAGCCTTTCCAAAATTTTCAGCCAAATCAACCAAATTTACAACAAATTCAGAATGGGCAGCCACAATTTTCAGTTTTTGAGCAACCAATTCAGCAATTCCAGCCCCAATTTCAGCCACCTTATCAACAAGATCAATCACCTTTTCAAGGAATTCAGCAAGGGTGTCAAGATAATCTGAATTTTCAGCAACCACCCTTCCATCAAGTTCAACCAAACCAAGGATTTTAGCATCTTAACCAAGATTTCCAGCAGCCTTATTTAAATTTTCAGCAGGGAAATAATCAATTTCAGCCTCAACCTCAGCCATGGCAGCAAGAATTTCAACCCATACAGAATTTTCAACAACCTCTTCAACATTCACAGCCATACGATCCAAATTTTCAGTTTCAAAACCAGAGTTTTCAGTCCCAACCATTTCAGCCTTTCCATCAACAATGTCAACCTTAAACTCAGAATTTCCAGGGCTACAATTCTCAGCAAATTCAACCATCATTCCAGCCCAATTTTCAGCAGTTTAATCAGCCCATTCAACCATTTGAGCTGCCCCAACAGTTCCCATTTCAGAATGCACAGTCTACTCTTGGTCTTCAGCAGCCTTATGTTACATTTCAAGACCAACAGGAGTTCCACACTAACCAAGGAGGCTTTGAGAATCCTAATGAGAATGAGGCTCAACAATAAAGGATAATAGAGATGTTGCAACAAATTCAAGAACAACAACAAAGGCTTCAAAACCGTGGAAGACAATTGGAACAATTAGTTCATCAAATGAAACAAAGGCAAGCCCAAGAATCAGGACAATTTTCTTCTCAAGCTACTCTTAATTCTGAGGGGCATGATTATGATCTAACTTTGGGGAATGAAGAGGTTGTGTCAAGTTTAAATACTCCGATGCCGAATTTCCTGAAAAAATTTCCAGGTCCAATTTTCCCATTCAAAACAGCCCCGGAGTTGATTTTTTATCAGTTCAAGGTGACCCTAGTGCATGGCCAAGTCTTTCTTCAAGTGATCTTGCAAATTCGGTGGAAGAAGAAGAAGAAAACATCAAAAATAAGGCACCTACAGCATGCATTCCTCCTGAAGTTCTTGTTTAAAATTCATGTCTAAATTTTTCAGCTCAAGAAGAAGATTCTGAAGCACTACAGGACCCTTCTCATCTTTCATTTTGTGATGATAGTTTTATTGATGGTCCTAATTTTTCTAACATGGTTGTTGCAGATAATACTGAGGAAACATGCATGGGAGATGATTCTATAGGTGTAGGGGATTGCACTAAGCCCCAGGGACCACCAACAGTGATGGATACATTAGAAGATTCAGAGGACAAGCCAGAAAGTGTAGGGACTTGCATGGTAGAAGCAAGAACCCAAGGATCACCTGCTTTAGTTGAGTGTCCACCAGAACCTAAACCTGAAGTGAAGCATGTACTTGACCAGGAGGAGGCCACAGTTACATCTACTCTTGTAGAACCTCCAGGTATTTTCAGCACGATCAGGTAAGTATTCCTCCCATCTCTTTGGAAAAATCAATAGAGGTACCTCAAACTGATTTTATTGTTTGAAATACACTTGTGGATACATTTTTTGTAGAAAATAATTGTGAAAAATTCATAGGGTGCTGAATTTGCTGAATATGAAACATGTTGTGATACATATCATGAAAATGCTGATTATGAAAAACTGATAGAGGCACCTAAAATCGATTTCATTGGTTGTAATACATTGCTTGATACATCCTTGGTGGAAAATAAATGTGAAATTTCTATTGAAGTGCCAAAAATTGATTTTATTGTTTGTGATGAGTTTTTGGATGCATTTTGTGTAGAAAATAATTGTGAAAAATTCATTGAGTCACCAAGAATTGATTTCATTGGATATGATGCAGTTTTGGATAAATTTTATGCAGAGACTGATATTATTTTATTTCTTTCTTACCCTGTATGCTTGAGAGAGGTATTACATGGTTTTGCAGGGTTCAGAAGACTTCTGGAGTGGGTGCTCCATCTGAACAGACTCCAACGTCCTGGAAGAACTTTCAAAAGGCATCAAGAGGGAGGAGACGATCTTACTATAATTCATAGCACTCCATTCCTTCAATGGATCTTGAACCTAAATCGCCTTCGGCCACCGGAGCATTTTTCTGTAAAGTTCAAGTGTGGGGGAGTCCTAATTCTCTCAGCCACCCATATTCCTCCACTACCACGATGGATGCTACTTCTTGATAGACTCCGTCCACCAGAAATGAAGGGGAGTTTGCTCTTTCTTGTATTTTCTTTTATTGCATGTTTCATTTTTACACCTTCTAGAAGTAGAATTTTATTTTAAATTGAGTCCATACTAATAAATGCATGAGTAGAGTAGAATGAATAGGAGTCATTGTAAATACCTTGTTATTTCTTTTGTCACTTTTTGTTGCATGACTAGGAATAAATGTATTCCTTTAGGTTATCTCCATAGCATTTTAGAGTCTTTTGAAAATAAATTAAATTTGGTTGTTAAAACTTAAGGTTTGAGCTCATGGATGAAATCTTGGATGCTTGAGTACTACTTTGCTTTAGATTCTTAATTGAGGACTTGAGATGAATTATTTTTGCCTAGTGAGAATTAACCTTATATTTGTGACACACATATGTTATTGTACTCTAGAACTTGCTTAGGTTCTTTCAAAACCATATTTCAATGATTGGATCACCTCTATAGAGGCTAATTAATTTGTTTCCTTTTCCATATCAATTTTTGGCAATTATCATATTCATTCCATTTTTCTTTATTATTTCCTACTCTTACCCTTACTTTTCTATGGACTTGTTTGCTTGGGATATTTCTTAATGTTATTTTGCCCGAGACGGACAAAGGATTAAGTGTGGGGGAGTGACTAGTGTTTTGGAAAGATTTGGTATCAAAGAGGCATATCAAGAATTTTTTTTTTGCAATTACATGTGCCAAGAATGAGTTTGAGTGAGTTTGAATTCCAAGAATGAGCAAGAGAGATGGAACCAATTGGAGTATCTAGATTTCTTATCACACTTTGAAGATCAAAGTGGCACGCAAGAAAAGAAAAGAAGAACAAAAATCTGCAATGAGGAGAAAAATGGCACGCAAATGAAGAAAACTTCTGCCAAAGTGAAAAAAAATTCTGTGAAGCTACTTTTGGGCAGAAATGTTGGGATTGAAGCTGTTCTTTGTTTAGAAATCAGAAGCACTTTGTTAAATGCTGAATTGCAGCTGTACAGAATTATTCGAAAGGATGAACAAAAACAGAGCTGAAGCTGAACTGCATTGCAAGCTGAAAAACTGGAAATTCTGAGCTGAATATCAAGGATAGCTGCTGAAATGAGTAGGCTGCGAAGTATTGAATATCTTGAAGGATTGTTTATGAAGATGAATTGGAGAAAGCAGATTGGAATGTGGAGTTGACAAGTGCAGAAATCTGTGCCAAGTACAAATACAGAAATCTGGGCAGAAATTTGTTTACAATATCATACAAGGCAGTTTTGTACCAACTTCAAGCTAAATTCAGGCTTCCTAAACAGCAGTGTCTTGCTGGTTTTCAATAGAACTGGTAGAATGGCTTTTAGCTGAATTCAACCTCGTGGGGAGCAGATTTCAAGTGAAGGAAATTGGATGAAATCAGAACATAAACATAAAGGAATGCTAGTGAGGCAGTTTGTGCCAAGTTGAAGCTGAAATTTGATTTTCCTGGGCTGTGAATCAGGGAACAAGTTCAGAAATGCATCAAAGAGTATTGAGAACACCCAATGCTGACCAAATCTAGAAGAAATGTGGATGCTAGCAACTCTGATCAGCACACAGAAAAAAAAGGGCAGTGCAGGGGCTGAAATTCGATTTGCTACTCAGCCATTTTTAAGTGGACAATTCAAATTCTCCACTACACTATGTGATGCTAACTGATGTTAATTATTTAAGAAATCAGATGATTCTGCCATAGAGCTGAAATTGAGAGAAAAAAAAGAGAGAAAAGGAAAAGTGAATGAAGTGTGCCAACTAGAGAAGGGTATGTATCAAGAGTGAATTGTAAGGGTTGTTTAGTGAAAGTTGTATGTTGAGTATCTATGTTACTTGATATCATACGTTCTCTGATACAAATCTGATCCGCAATGCTCCATTAGAAGAATTCAGAGCAGAGAGAAAAAAAGAGAGAAGAAAAACAGTTTGAAAAAGAAAAGAAGAGAGAAACAAGATGGCACAAGATTGTAATGTTAGTACCATGAAACAAGTGAATGTTTTTCTCATCCGGATTTAAGCCTTACTCCAATACATTCTGACCTTACTAGAGAGAGAAAGAAAGAAAGAAAAAAATATGAGAAAAGAGGAAGGAAGCAAGGTTGGCACACAAATGGGAAATTGGCACAAGGAAGTCAAGGAAGGTTTCTTCACCCAAATCAAAGGCATTGTTCAAATTTGACTTAACCACACTTTTTATATCACTAAGGACTGTAAAGAGGGGCAAAGCACATTGGAAACATTTTTGAGCAACCAAGTCTCCCACTTTATCAATTTTTCCATTTTCTTGGCTTTTACTCCATTTCTTACCATTTTCTATGTTTTCACTTGTTTTTGTAGATATTGATCCTAATCATGAATAATGGTGGAGATTAGATAGCAAGCAAGCCTATGGTAGTGCAAGAAGCATATGTGTTTGAGTGAGCTCCACTTCCATCATCAACTTAGAACTTAAGGAGAGAGTCACCAAAAATTCCTTTGAAAGGCTAGTGAGTTAAATTCATCTCAATAACTCATGAAGTATGAAAAGGCTAAGTTGTTGATTAAGGACGAGATACTAATCCATAGAGCTTAGATTTTTGAGAATTGACAACCTTAGGTAATTTCTTTTCATTTGCTTCTAATTATGCTTAAGACAATCTAGGGGATACATACTTGGTAGTTTCGCGAGACGCTCAAGCTTAAGTGTGGGGGAGTTGATAAGTACCATTTTATTGATTATTTTAGTTGCTAAAATCCAAGTTTACCCATATTTTACTTGTTTAATTGTGAATTTACCCTAGGTTCTAGGACTTATCTTTATTTTGGACTTAATTGTAAATCTTTACATATTTGGATTATTTGGCCACTAAATTTTTGATCTATTTTTGTAGGCATGAAAGGATCATGGACCTAGGGCATACTGGGTCAAACTTGAGTCGGAAGTGGACCTGGATCGAGTTATCAAGCTTCGGATTACCTGGGACGTCCGATTCAAAAGCGGCTAGATCTGAGCCATCCGGGACCATCTGAAGCAATCCGAGCTAGGGTTAGGGCTGATCAAGCACTCTGATCAAGATCTGAAGGTTTCATTCCAATCAGAGCTCATCCAACCGTTGGATCAAGCTCAGAGGGCTCTAGACTGTCCATTCAAAGATTAGGTTGATCTGGACCATCCGTTGCAAATCTGGAGGATCCGAGCTACCACGAGGCAGATCCTGACCCTTGATCAACATCATCAAAGTTTGGTTCAGATCGGATGAAGATCAGCCGTTGGATTTTCTCAAATCAATCTGAGCCGTCCGTTGTCAAGTACTTAATCAAAAATCTGCCCAGTTTCTTCCTCATCGCGTCTTCGCCGCAACAGCGTTCTTCTCCGTTTGTTCATCGAGTTCTTCTGCAATTTCTTCATCAAGAGGCGCGACCACTCGATTCTTCATTAGAACAAGTGCTAGGTCAGTGGAGAGAGTTCTCTGTGAAGTTTCCAGATTGGATTTTGCTCAACAATAGTGCTGCGTGAGGTTTCCGTAGCTCTGTTATCTGATTTCGCCAATCTCAGTTGTGCACCATCCTCATTCCATCCGAGCTATCTGGAGGGGTTCCCTGGAAGGCTCGGAGCATTCCCAAACCTTTATCGCAATCCACCACAGCGAGGTCGAAGCAATCGGTTGCAATTTTCAGCTTGAGAAGAGTTTGAATGGATTTGATCGCAGAGACTGATTTTCCACTGATTTGCTGAGCTTGCGGGTTCGAGGCTTGCTCTTACGTGACAAATAAGAAGTTCTTGAGCTAGGGAAGGATTGAGGAGTAGTTTCATTAGTTAATTTCAGTGTTTTAGTTCTAACTTCATTTCTGCCATTTCATTTCTGAAATTCTGAGGAAATTTCTGTAGTGTTTCGGTTCTGAATAGTTTTTGCTTCAATTAGAGTTTTAATTTAGTGCTTTTATTAGCTAGATTGTTTGTGTAATGAACAAGTGCATTTAGATCAGTTTGTTTTGCTGCAATTCATTTCTGAATTTAGTTTCAAGCTGCGTATCAGCTCTTCCATTGTGCGTATCAGCTATCTTCTAGATTTTAACTTATAGTTGATGAATTTTGTAGTCCCCGAGCTTTAGTTCTCTTTTAAAGTCACATTGTAGTTTGATTCCTGTTACATAGCATTTTAGATCAGCTCCTGCGATTGGTTTCAATGCGTGCCAACTTGATTTCTGAACAAAACTTCACTCTAATTCTGTAATTCCCAACTGAGAGTTTCTGGATTTTTGCCAAGCAAACACTAGATTTTTAGGCTCAGTTTTTCTGGTCTTTTGATTAGTGCATCAATCTTAGCTCGTTTGAGTTTTGCGCCCAAGTCATCTGCTGAATTTCTGCACACCAATGCTGAATTTCTGCACATCCAATCTTGTTTTTGGTTTATATAGCTGAATTGAATAGTTTGGATCTGATTTTCTTCATTCGATCCTGCAATTTCCTTTACTGCTACTTTGTTATCCAAGTTGAGTTGCATTAGTGCTATTTCCGAAGTGTTATCCACAGTTTGGTATTTAGTTTCCATCTTTGGTACATAGACTTTTATCTTCTTCCCTTGGTATCAAGTTTGTATCAACTTCTTCACTTTGTATCAAGAGAGGTGTTGGTATTCATTGGTACCAAGTTAAATGCAGTTTTTAGTGAGCTTTTGTGTTTGAAATTAGTTAGGTTTGTATTTGAATATTTTTGAGCTTCCTTGCATTAGTTGGCTTCCAAAACTTGTAGCTAGTTTGACTTGAGTTTGTTGCTTGTTTAATTTCTGAATTTCGCATGCTAGCATTGGTGTTAAGTTTGTTGTTTCAGAATTGTCATCACTGCCTCTATTTCTTAGCTTAACATTTGTTTTGCAAGTTTGAATTTAGATTTGCCTTTCCAATTTCAGTTAAGTTCCCTTGGTTGAGTTGGTTTACCTTTGGTTGAGTTATCACTTGCTATCGCTTGTTTAATTCATTTATTTAGTTTTCCTTCATTTTCATTTCTTTTCCAGTTCTACTTGAAATCCAAACCCAGATTTTATTCGAAACCCAAAATTATCAACGACACATAAACTTGAGCTCGAATCAAACACTCTCAACTAGTCCCTAGGAAAAATACGACCTGTGGCCCCTTTACTACGCTTGTATTCTTTGATTGCATAAAGGGTTTCCAGCTTTTTACAAATATCTAAATTTTGAGACCCACATTCGTGACACCTATTCTGAGGGCATCAATGATGCATGTCATAGTCATTATCATACATAGTTCAATTTATATTGAAATTAAAAACATTGACATTAATTGACATCCTAGGTGGATAAACAAAGTTTATAATGTCTAGGTAGAGATGCATGATCCCTAATTTAGGAAGAAGCAATTTACACATCTCACCAAGCACATAAGTTGACTTGTGTGTGTTTTGAGATTCAGTAGAAATAAGTGAGATGTTAGGTTGATGAATAAAACTCAAGGTGTTGATTAATGTGCATCTTATTGAGTTTTAGGTTCATCAAAACATGAATTTAAATATGTTGATGCAGTCTGACCCTGATTGTTATTTTAGTGTTGACACCGATTTTAGTTTAGGTTGATGAGATGATTATGATTAAGTCCTTATCGTGGACTAGGCATACCTAGTGGAACTAGGTTTGAGAAAAAATCCTAGCTTGGAGGGCTAGGTGTGGAAAAATCCTATCCTGGAGGGTTAGGTGTGGAAAAATCCTAGCTTAGAGGGCTAGGTGTGGAAAAGTCCTAACCTGGAGGGTTAGGTGTGAAAAGTCCTAGCTTGGAGGGCTAGGTGTGGAAAAAGTCCTAGCTTAGAGGGCTAGGTGTGAAATCCTGGCTTGGAGGGCCAGGTGGATGAAACTCTGACTTGGAGGGCCAGGTCCTAGCTTGGAGGGCTAGGTTGGATGAAATCCCGGCTTGGAGGGTCAGGTCCTAGCTTGGAGGGCTAGGTTGAAATCCTGGTGAGTGAAGCCAGGTCCTAGCTTGGAGGGCTAGGTTGATGTCCCGGTGAGTGAGACTGGGCACGGAGTCTTTGTCCGAGGGACTGAGCACGAGTCAGGGGAGGCTGGGAGCCAGTTCTCTTGACTTAGAGTGGGTTTGGCCTTGCCCAGATCGGTCTGGTGACCGATCAGGGAAGTTGGCACGAAGTTCCCTCGTGGATCGGTCTGGTGACCGATCCAGCGATGTCTAATCGGTCTGGTGACCGATCAGGGAGCTTCCAGTAACTTTGGCAAACCTACTGTGCGACTCCTGATCGGTTTGGTGACCGATCAGGGAGAAACCTTGATCAATCAATCTGAACGATCAACTGTCGCGAGGTTTCTCACCTGGACCGATCAGACTGGAGCCTGATCGGTCAGGGAGTGTCCTGATCGGTCTGGTGACCGATCAGCAGTATATTTCAGGCGGGATTGTGGCAAGCAGATTTCTGGATCGGTTTAGTGACCGATCTGGTGACCGGTCTGGTGACCGATCTGGTGACCAGTCAGGGTGACCGATCATACAAGCTTGCGATTCCAGGTTTCTCTCTGGGGACCGATCAGGCTGGAGCCTGATCGGTCTGGGATCGTCCTGATCGGTCCGGTGACCGATCACTTTAATTCAAAATGCGCTGTCAGAGTTCTGATCGCACTCTGAACACTTCTGATCACCACTGATACTCCACTGATATGTTCTGATGCTTTGATCTTCTGTTGATTTGCTGCCCTAATGTGCTACTATGTGTGCAGGTGACTCAGGGATCATCCAAGGGAAGTCAAAAGAAGATTTTCGCTACAGCAGTTTTGGCTGTTTGCTTCAGCAGGTTGCAACATTCTCTGGCGTGAGCTGCAACGGCTGAGGAGCTGATGACCTGGGGCTCGACTGGAAGGGATTCAGTGAGTTCAGAGGAGGTCAGGGATAGCTGGCTGTTGCAGGAGAGCAGCTGGGAGCTGCTGCAGAGGAACGGTTGACTTGGCGATGGAAGTTGGTTAAACTGGGTAGCGGAGAAGAGCGGAACAGACTTCTTGCTAGAGTGCTTACTATGCTATCAGTTCTCCATCATCGAAAGTTTTGCTCTACACTTGCGATTACTCTACTGTCTTGAGCAACCGTCTGTTACTTGGGCACTTGGAAGAAGAAACAAGAAGCTTGAGTCTATCAGCGAGAAGACACGAAGAAGGGAGTTCTTGCGTGAGATCTGCGCTGAGTGGAGTTCGGGAGAAGTTTGCTTGTGTTCTTGTGGTTCTAAGTGCTAAGTAAGATCCTTCTTGTGTTTCCTGTGCTTTATACTTGATTCATTTCGAAACGCTGTCGAGAGGTTACTCCACCAAGAATGAGGTTGCATTTTATTCGGATTTTTCGGGGCTTGATATGCCGACAATCAAGGGATCGCCCACCTTACGGGCACGCCAAGGAGTACGGGCAAGTTATCCCCGAACCTTGTAAATCCTCTTTATTAGCGTTTGGTGGTTGTTCTTAGCTTAGGGTTTAAATTCTGCATTCTATGTTTTTATTACTTCCGCTGTGCTACTAAACGTTTAAGTGCAGAAAACTTGAAAAGTTCTAAGTTTCGGTGTCTGGCTACATTCACCGCCCCCTCTCTAGCCATCCAAGTTCCAACAAAATGAACTCCAATAATTGGGAAAGCTAATGTACAAGTCATGTGCATTTAGCCCAAAGAACATGGTTTAAAATTATTTTTGAAACCATTTCAAAACTATCTTGGAAAACCTTGGTGAAGACTATCCTTTGATAGAACTCATCATTGATGAATAGGATACAAAATAGAGTGAAACATTGAAATATCTCAATAATTTCTAATTTTGTGTCAATCTTTGAAAATGGAAGTTATTTTCATAGAAAACTATTTTTTTCATGATAGTATATGTTATGAATAATGTCTATACAAAATTTCATGATTTTTCAAATTTTGTAGAATTATTTAGGAGTTTCTAAAATTCGGTCTGAAATTATTTTCAGAAATCAGAAACTCTCAATCGATCAAGTGATCGATTAGGACAGTAACCAATCGATTGGTGAACCTTTTCTTCGAGCACAGAAGCTTACATAATCGATTCGTGGATCGATTAAGGGTAGCCGTAATCGATTTGGTGATCGATTAAGACACAGTTAATCGATTGGAACCCAACACCAATCGATTGGTATGACTGAAATTGTCTGATTTTAGTCTTTTAACTCAATTTTGAGTAACCTAACAATCCCTAGCCCCTTGGAATACTTTTATAAGTATATTTGGGTAAATTTTATTATGGAATCAAAAAGGGAGATGATTTGGTGAAAATTATAGGGTTAAGGAGAGGTTTTGATTCAAGTTTTGACTCTTAAAATCTCATAACCTCAAGTTGGGATTTCGTAAAGTTTTAGGAACTCAAAAATCATTGTTAGTGTAATGATAGAAGTTAAGAGCATGTTTTGAGGGGGAGGTCTTCCTTAAAAGTATGTGTTTGAATTTTTCTTTTTGGGATAAGTGAAATAATAAAGATTGGGAATTTTCATCACGATGAATGCTCAAGGTTGAGCATGGGTTCAAATGAAGGGTATGGAATTTTCATTGGGCATGCCTTTGACCATATAGACTCTCGGGGAGTGTTTTTGATGTATGTCAAAGGAGGAGAGATTGAAAGGCTAATAGGGATTAGTCTTTCTCAAACATATTGTCAAACATCAAAAAGGGGGAGATTGTTGGTGCAATCTTTATTAGGTAAGGGTTGACCTAGTTCGACTAGACTTGGGTGAGTTGTGGTAAGCTTAAGTTTCGATGTTTGATAATGATGTTTGAATATCGTGTTGAGTCAAGTGGGTCACGGTTGACTGGAGACTTGACTAGGAAAGTCCTAGTGGGACTAGGTGAAGTCCAGGTGGATCGAGGAGATCATACGCTGACACGGGAAAAGTCCTAGTGGGACTAGACACACCTAGTGGGACTAGGTGAAGTCCAGGTGGATCGGGGAGATCACATGCTGACACGAGAAAAGTCCTAGTGGGACTAGACACACCTAGTGGGACTAGACACACCTAGTGGGACTAGGTGAAGTCCAGGTGGATCGGAGAGATCGCACGTTAGCAAGGTGGAAGTCTACCGAGAGACTAGACCTAACTCGAGGGTTAGACAAACCTGGTTGGAAACAAGGTTAAGTCTTAGTCGGGAACTAGGCAAGGAAAAATCTAAGTCGGTTAAGGTTTGATTAGATGCTTGGTGAGGAAGTTCTAATAGGTCACGGTCGACCAGGATTAGGTAAGGGAACCCTAGACTTGTGCACACAAGTTAGGATTGGGGTCAATCGATTGAGTAATCGATGTTGGGGATCAGTGTGCCGACTAGAGAGGGCGAATAACTGATCACCCACTTGATTTACTGATTTCTTCCTACACGTGTTAACAAGCGCAAGAGGAAATATGAACGACCAATTAGAATAATTCTAACACCACACCTTTACTTGGTTCGGAGATGATACTCATACTCCACGGCTGCCCGTAAGGTGGACGATCCCGATCCGTTGGTGGATGAGTCCCCGCAAGACCTTCGGCTATCTCGTGTAGCTCTTTGTGGGTGGAGAAACCTCGTCACAATCCGCAACACTCACTTGAGCACTTAAACTATTAATTGGCCTTTAACCAAAGCTAATTTCATCAACCTTAGCCAGCCAAACCTAGCTCCCTTAAATAGAGCTCGTGGCTGAACTAGTCGTTACCAGTCGACTGGTGCCAACACTAGTCGACTGGTCCCAACTAAATCCGAACGTTGTAGCCCAATATTCGAATTCCCAGCCGACACCAGTCGACTGCAGAGAAGATTAGTCAACTGATCTTTCTGTGCCAACTACCAGTCGACTGCTACAAGACGCAGTCGACTGCCCAAACCCTAAACCTAAGGTTTCCCTTCCTGAGTACAATTCGCTCAACACTTGGACCCTCACGACTAAGCTGACTCTTCACCTAGCAGCCTCGACCTGTTGCCTTCAAGCTTTCTTCGACTTTGTCTCTCGTCCCTCGGATGCATACGAACCCGCGACTCGTCCTCATGCCATCTTTCGCGTATGCCTCGAAGTGTGCTTTCCTCGGCTCATCGTTCCTGCTTTGTCCACGGTCCCTCGGATGCATACAAGCCCACGGCTTGTCTCCTCATGCTATCCTTTATCGGACCCGAAGCCCTCCGGCTAAGTTTATGTGTATCCTGCAAACATATACACTAACATTCACAATCAAATACAAGGGTAAACCTAACTTAAACTCTTTGCTCAAACATCAAAACACATGGTCACTCCGGACCATAGATTACTCCAATAATCTCCCTCTTTTTGATGTTTGACAATCCGTCTAAGTTAGAAAAAGCAAATAGCAAATACAATGCTAATAAACATTTTAGACTTATGTTTCCAAGGCTTCACCTTGGACTTATACCACCAATGCATATGCAATCATGCAATGCAAACATGCATGGATCCTATCACAAGGCATCCCCATACCTAAACTCCCCAAAAGAGTATACACTTATTTTACATCATTAGAACATATTTCAACCTAGCTGAAAACAGTTTCAGCCTATATCAGTCGACTGAGACAGTTACCAGTCGACTGACCTAGTCGAAAACCCAACTCACAGAATTATTAATCGATTGCCGTTTGTATCAGTCAACTGATACCCGGATATCAGCCCATTCTGCATTCTGACCCAATTTAGAAATGCATCAGAAATTTCATAAATCTCTAAAAAATTTTAAATTTTGTGGAAAAATTTATAGTACCCGTGTCTACTTAGGAAAAATATATTCAAAAATGTATCTATCACCAATCTCAAGATTGACACAAAATCTAAAACTATCTAAATGGTTCAATAGAACCTTGACATAAAGTCCTAGTTTTGGCTTCCTCTTGATTTATCTGCCTATACCAAACCATAATGCATCCCTAGCATTGATTTATATGGCATCTATACATCAAAAATCAATTTTTATGTAATATGACTCCAATGTCATATTTTATGCATGAAATTCAATTCCAATGTGCCAAATCCCTAGGATTGAGACTCAAATCCGTCTCCAAATCCTTTGGCACACTTCATGGTCCATCTAGACTTCTGGGAGAAATTCTTCTAAGATCCATTGACTATGGGTCCCAACTGGCTCCTAGAGCTCCCTCTTGATCTCTTAACCTTAGCCACCTCCCTAGGTGGCTCTTCTACAAACACAAGGTCACATCGGTGTACATCCGATGATTCCTGGCCTACAAACCTAACATTCTTAACCTTGGGCACCTTGTCCTTAATAAAGGTCTTTTTGCCCTTAAATGACATTATCTTGCCTTTTTTGGACTTCCCCTTGCTATAGTCATATGACGCCCTTGCATATGACTTCTTCATAGCATTGGAGAACTTAGATCGGTATCCTAGACGTGATCTATCATTGTTGGATTTTTGATCACCCAACACCATACTTAAACCCTTAGATTCAATAGTGAATCTATCTAGGTTTTTTCTAATTTATCAAGCTTTGCCCTCAAAGCTTGATTTTTCCTTTCTAGGTTCTTAAACCTAGAATCGACATGTCCACCTTGGACATTCCTAGACCTACCCATTCTAGGCATATGTCTCACCTTCTTGGGATTAATATATTGGTCTTTAGGTCTAAAGGTTCTAGGTTTATCATAATGCATGAATTGTCTAGGGTTTTGATATGCAACATTAACTTTATTTATATCATGATAGGTAAAATCAAAATTATGCATGGGCAAATAATTTTCATTATTTCTAACATGCATGGAGGAGTTTAAACTTGAATTATATTTCAAATTAATGTTAGGGATTACCTCCCTTACCCTTGTGGCTTCCCCTTGATGTGAGCTCCTCTTCTTCTCCTTCTTCTCCCACTTTCTCAAATGCTCCAATTTCTTGAATTCTCCTTTCTTTGAGCATTTGGTGTGGTAGTGTCCTAGCTCATCACATGTGAAGCACCTTATATGGTTCTTCTCCTTCTTTGCCCCATCCCTACAACTCATGTTAGTTTTCAATGTAATTGAATTGAGTTTAGGGTTTATCTCCTTTTTACTTAATGAACACTTATCATTGTAGTGCCCCTTGTTATTGTATCGAAAGAAAATGATGTGATTCTTTGACTTTACTTTGGTGGAGGTGG
The DNA here is from genome assembly GCA_024364735.1 of Boesenbergia rotunda. Taxonomy (NCBI): domain Eukaryota; kingdom Viridiplantae; phylum Streptophyta; class Magnoliopsida; order Zingiberales; family Zingiberaceae; genus Boesenbergia; species Boesenbergia rotunda. The sequence continues at coordinate 495,124 of JAGFNQ010006042.1, forward strand.
AAGCTTCTTCTTGCTCCGGTATTGAGGATGGTCTCTCCTCCCCGTTAATCCTTGAAGTGGAGACTTCTTCTTCACCCTTTGATGAAGTGGATGGTTCTTCTTCATCTTGTGCCACTTCACTTGAGGAGGTGGATAATTCCTTATCTTCTTTCTTCTCCTCCTCGGATGTTGAGCTCACCTCCTCATCCAATTGTGTCACGCCTCGAGACAAACGGAGCCGCTGATCCAATATAAAATCGGACAACATCTTCCCTATCTGACGGACAATTTACATAAACATACAAACACACGCAGATAAATATTGACCTCTAGCCTCAAAATAAATAAATAAATATATATATATATATATATATATATATATAGCATAAGGAAATGAAATACCACAATACTGGAAAACATAAAACTCACCTGAGCTGCCATCGGGGCAGACACGCAGCAAAATCACATCACAACGTCCAACAAAGAACTCAAAAATACAATATCGTACGAATGAAACACGAATACAAGTCCACGATATATGAATATGAATACAACGCATGAAGAATGCTATAAACAGAAAACAAACGTAGAAGTACCCAATAACGGAATCGTAGGGACCCGGGACCAGCAACTGGGCTCCTCCGGCGAGCTATCAACTTGAAAACAAAAACATTATGACGGGTGGTGAGTCCAAATGGACTTCGCGGGTATATAGAAAGATATGCATGACAGAAAAATAGCTAAACAAGTTATACAGATACAACAATATATAGTCTCAACAATAGTATCAGAAATATGCATAACTGAAGTAACAAAGGACTATACATATCAGAAATCAGTCTATCATGATCATAATAGGACTCGTACCATACGGGCAAGTGCAGGATCATCAAACCATACAAAATGTATATCCTGTATGTGCATGTCAAACTAGTGCAGCAAATAAATGCAGCAAACACAATCAAATGCTCAAATACATCATATGCATATGATGCAATGTCATGGTCACCCCCTAACACCAATCAAGCCACCGAGACATGCGATAATGTGTCGGCCGAGTGGATAGAGCTATGACACTGTCCGCACTCTGCCATCACTGCTCCTGAGTGACCGAGTGGACAGGATGCTGGTGGAGCTCTCGCTCCGTCCCATGTACATATGGGGGAGATATCTCTCTCATCTTCTCTAATCTATGAGAAGAGAAAGGATCCCTGTCTGCTACCACGCTCTGAAACCACTCACTACCCATGAGCAGTCGAGAGGAGCAGTATAGAGCAAATGCACACACCCAATGGTATCCATTAACCCATGAGTGGTCGTATGTGCATATCATGTACTGGAAGACGATAGACTCAACCACAAGGGAGTCGCTAATCGTCGGCATACAACAGTGCAGGTATGGTGCATGTCTCTAACACGTGCAACCCCTACCAGGTCATCGACACATAATTCAATCTATCATACATAGGTCGTAAACATGTATCATAACCCAATCATCCTATATCCAGACACACGTGCAAGTATGACTAGAACCAATCAATGCAACCATACAGTGGTGAGCTATGCTATATCTACATACTCATGCCCATACCAATACTATACAGAATCAGATAACTAAAACACGAGACTATATAGAAAGGAAATTTAGATCATATCCAAGGTCAAGCATAAATATCAAACAGGATAGCAAAATGGTAGCAGATAAAAGTAAATATTAATCTACTGCATCAATAACAAATAGTCATACATAAAAAGGTAAAGTAGGAGTCCAAATAGTAAGAGTCTGTATCAACGGAGAAAAGAACCACCCGTCAATAATCCAATCAAGCCCCTGTATCAAGGACACATTTTAACTATTTATAGAATTATAATTAGCTAATTTAGATACAAAACAAATATTAGGATCAATCCTAATTTCAACATCCATTTAACTATTCCTTATCCAATTTAGCTATTAGGGCAACTCGCATGTTAACCCGAGGAAACTATTATGACTCAAATCTAATATCTACTAGATTCGACCAGTACACTGCAAGAGAATCAACTCACTCCCAAGCTATAAGTTCAACCATTAAATCATACTTTGAGTTCAACCTCCAAAACCACCACACAGCACAAGGTTTTAAACCCCTAAACCATAGGGATACACATGGCACAACAAGCTACACATAGCAATCCATTTAACCACACAATTCATCATCAAGACACACTAGATCAATTCCAATGGTTCAAAACCGCAGCTATCCCTTTCCAACCATTCCTAATCCAATCACCATAGTAGTTTACACATGCTAGATCGAACCCAACTAGCAAATTAAACTCAAACTAGAATGGCATTAATCCATCTCCATGTTCCAACTGATTAAGCAGAACTTGAATTCTATTTAGAACTGAACATGAATTTAAATCTGATCACCATAATAATCCGATCAGGAGACCTATCCTTCTTTACTGATCTACTGTCCAAAACAAACACCAAATCCAGGGATCAAAATCCGAATTGATTCCTAAAGGGAAACTAGAAACATTCAACCCACACACAAATCAAATCCCATTCACATCAGATCAAAACCAATACTGACTCGTGAACACCTCATTAAGGTAATGGAACAAAAATCCTTACCAAGGGTGCCGACAAGGATGAATTAGCTCCGGCCTGACAAGCCTGTGTCCTCACATGATTTCCCCCTCCATCCTAGCTGATCGCCGCAAAGCCAAATGGAAACTCTAGATCAAAATATAGCATCAGTGCTCCCCAATCAGTGGAAGCAAACCACAAGATCAAAGTGGAGTGGATAATACCTACAAGCGAGTCTCCGTCACTGGGCACCGGTGGAAGGGCAGAAGAGATCTCTAGCGACTGGCCTAGTATCGGCGACCCCAAAGTCTGCTCCACTCGAGCGAGAGAGAAGAAGCCGCCGATTTCCAGCTACACACTAGGTCTACCTTCAATTAGGGTATGGGATTGGAGTGCTTATGTGGAGAAGAAAGAATCACGACAGAGAAGGAGAGCAACACGATCGCGTCAGTGAGGGCTGGGGAGGGGAAGGAACTCGCGAAGAAGTGATTCAGTGAAGGGGCTAAGAGGTAACACCCCGTTTGGAAAGTTTTTAAGCAATGAAATTGAATTGAATTCCATCAAGAATTGAATTCCTGCGGGAATTGAATTCAATTCTTATGTTTGGAATGAGTTGGTAAACAAAATAATTGAATTCAATTCCTTTGTTTGGAATGAGTCTAAAACTAAATGAATTTGATTGCTTTTACTATTTTACCTTTCATTGATAGGTTAGGAATCAAATATTATAATTATGTGAGGTTATTTTAGTATTTTCATTGTAGGAATTCAATTCTCACACCAAATCACACCTATTTGGGATGGAATTAAATTCGTTAGTTTTGTTGGATTTCAATTCCCATGAGAATTCAATTCATTCACTTAAGTTACTTCCAAATCATCGAATTCAATTCAATTCTTGGATGAAATTAAATTCCATGGGTTTCCAAACAGGGTGTAAGGGATTTAACCCACCCATTTTTGCAATTAAACCCCTGGAGTTTGGCCATTCTACCATGAGCCCCCCATCCCTCCGCCTTATATGATTTAACCCCTCAAATTCTTTAGCAAATGCCACTTCACCCCTCCTTAGGTCTCATAATTTAACCAATTAACCCCTTAAACTTCGTCCAGGGGCCTGAGAACCCTAGAACCTCCCCGTTAACCGTCTGAAATCATCTTTCAAGACCCGGTCAAAAGTATCGGATTTAACAGATTGGTTCTTCCCCTCTTCTTGGACCATTAAGCTCATTTCCTTGGGCTCTTCGTCTTGTGTAGGTTTTTGATTAAGAGCAATCACTTTGTTCCATAGTGTTGGTGCAATCTTCGTTAGGTCAGGGTTGACCTAGTTTGACTAGACTCCGGTGAGCTTGAGTTTCGATGTTTGACAATGATGTTAAAATTGTGTATAAGTCCAGGTGGATCGGAAGATCGTACACTGGCAAGGGAAAAGTCTAGTGGGACTAGGCACACCTAGTGGGACTAGGTGATGTCCAGGTAGATCAGGGAGATCACACGCTAACAAGAAAAAGTCCTAATGGGACTAGGTGAAGTCCAAGTGGATCGGGGAGATTGCACACTGACAAGGAAAAAATCCTAGTTGAGAACTAGGTAAGGGAGAGTCCAAGTCGGTCAAAAGGTTGATCGGACACTTGGTGAGGAACCGTGGTTAGGTAAAGGAACCTTAGACTTGAGCTAAGCAAGTTAAGGTTGAGCAATCGATTAGGTGATCGATTGGGTTGTTGTCTCGCGAGAACAGAAAGGTTCTTAATCGATTAGGTAATTGATTAAGGAGGATCCTAATCAATTGGGTAATTGATTAAGGAGGACCGTAATCAATTGGGTAATTGATTAAGGTGGACCGTAATCGATTGAGTAATTGATTAAGGAGAGGGTCAATCGATTGGGTGATCGATTGTGTTATTATCTCGTAAGAACTGAAAAGTTCTTAATTGATTGGGTAATTGATTAAGGAGGGTCATAATCAATTGGGTAATTGATTAAGGTGGACCGTAATCAATTGGGTAATTGATTAAGGAGAGTGTGAATCGATTGGGTAATCGATTGGGAGAGTTGTGTTGCGAGAACAAAAGCTGGCTGAATCGATTGGGCAATCGATTCAGCCTTCTCTTAATCGATTGGTGAATCGATTAAGATGTTCGGTAATCGATTGGGCAATCGATTACAACAATATTGCGCGAGAGTACAGAAAGGTCCTGAATCAATTCAGCAATCGATTAATAACTTCTTAATCGATTAAGCTTCAAACAATAGTCGTTGAACGGCTAAGTCTAACGTGGTAATCGATTGGGCAATTGATTAGGGAACCCTAGGCTTTGGGTATATAGGGTTTTCACGTAGGTTTGAAGCGGAGCTTCTCGACATCCCTTTGGCAACTCTTCGGCACTTATTCTCCTCCTTACTCGCTAGTTCTTAGCAAGTGTTGGTGCACTTCTAGAGACATTTTCCAAGCAAGAAGAAGGAGAAAACAAGACAAGCAAGGATCTAAGTGTGGAAATCTTGTATGATTTATTTTGTATTTGCTTGAGTTCTTGTTGTATCTTTTTGTAAGCTTGTAAGAGGTTTCTCCACCTCAAGAAGGAGACTTTCATAGTGTATGAGAGAGTGAGGAAGAGAGGATCCTTGGATTAGTCACCTCAAGGAGGAGGATACCAAGTAAAATCAAGGTGTTAGCATTGCTCAAGTCTTCCACCACAACAAATCATCCACGAGCAAAGATCGAAGCTAATCACCCCCCCTCTAGCTCTCCTACCGATCCTAATAAGTGGTATCAGAGCAAGGTCGCTCTTCTTTAGACTCATCGCTAAGAGAGCAAGAGCTAGAGGAAGAAGAAGTTTTGAAGAAACCTTAAATTTCAAGAAGTCATCATCAAGCGGGTTCAACTTCAAAATGGAGTTCGGCTACGACACCCGGGCACCTCCACCATTTGACAAAGCAAATTTCGATCTTTGGAAGACAAAGATTGAAAATTTCTTTATGATGGAGATAGAGTAATGGTTTGCTCTAATGGAGGGTTTCAAAGCTCCAACAAACTCTAAAGGAAAGCTCCTCAAGAAAACCAAATGGAATGAAAAGCAAATCAAAAGGTGTGAGGCCAACGACAAGGTAACCAAAATTTTGGTTAATTTATTACCAAGCACAATCTTGAGCCAAATTGGAGATTATCAAGACGCCAAGGAGCTTTGGAGCAAGTTGACCAAGCTTCATGAAGATCTCTCCACTACACCAAATCAAGATAAATCTGAATAGGGAGATTCATCGGATGAAGAGGACTCGGAAGTTGAGAGATACTCAACATCCGAGGAGGAAATTCAAGAAGCATTGGCCGAGGAGGAAATTCAAGAGACCTCTACCTCTAGGATTGAGGGGGAGCAAACATCTTTAACTCCGGAAAAAGAAGAAGCCTCTACCTCCTGATCGAGTGAAGAGTCATGTGCCACCCCTATAAACAAAGGTATAGAAATTTCAATTTGCCAAAATAAAAATCATATCATTTGCTTTGAGTGTAGGGAAAGAGGACGCTACAAGAGTAAGTGTCCCAAATTATTCAAAAGAAAGGTGCAAGTGGCACCCAAGATCATGGAGAAGTCAAAGGAGGTCGACCCCGTGGTACGGAAGGATAAGAAACACATTGTGTACTTCTCATGCAAACAAAAGGGACATTATCAAAACCAATGTCCAAAGGGGAAGGATCCGACCAAGACAAAAAGAAGGAGCTCAAATCAAGGGGGGTCTCGAAAAACAAGACTAAGGTACCATTAGGTAATGGTACTTATTTTCATCTTGACGAAATGCATGCTAAAAATCATTTTTATCATTTGAATGTCATTTATCATGAAAATAGGAGGCATGAAAAACCTAAGGAGAACTATAGATCCTTCCATGCTAGGACTACTACACCTAAGGATAGGAAACAAGTTAGAACATTTCATGGTAGACCTACTCAACTCAATGCCAAGAAGAATAATTACCAAGGTAATCTTAGAAAACCAAGCCTTGAGAAAGTAATGATTGAAAATCAAGTTTTGAGGTCAACACTTGAAACATTAGAAAAAACCCTCAAAAGAATAGAAAATCTTCTTAAGGGACCTAAGGATCAAAACCTAGATTTAGGAAATCAAGGGCCCTCTAGGGGCAAGAAAGGTTTGGGGTACAAACCTAAAACCAAGGATGATGGCCCTTCTTACCATAAAGTTCCATATTGTTGGTGCAATCTTTGTTAGGTTAGGGTTGACCTAGTTTGACTAGGCTCGGGTGATCTTATGTCTGGTAAGCTTGGTAAGCTTAAGGTTGGATATTTCGATGTTTGATAATGATGTTTGAATATCGTATGATATCAAGTAGGTCAAGGTTGACTGTAAACTTGACTGAAAAGTCCTAGGGGGACTAGGCACACCTAGTGGGACTAGGTAAAGTCCAGGTGGATCGGGGAGATCGCACGCTGACAAGGTGGAAGTCTACCGAGAGACTATACCTAACTCGAGGTTTAGGCAAACCTGGTTGGGAATTAGGTTAAGTCCTAGTTGGGAGCTAAGCAAGAGAAATCCAGGTTGGTCAAAGGGGTTGACCGGACACTTGGTAGGGAAGTCCTAACAGGTCACGGTTGACCAAGGTTAGACAAGGGAACCCTAGACTTGTGCACACTAGTTAGGGGTGGACTCAATCGATTGGGTAATCGATTTGGGTTTGGTTTCTCGCGAACAGAATCCTTCTTGATCGATTGGGTAATTGATTAAGGAAGGTGTGGATCGATTGGGAGAAATAAGTGGTGAGAACAGAAGGTGGCTGAATCGATTGGGCAATCGATTCAGGCTTCTCTTAATCAATTGATCAATCGATTAAGAGGTCCGGTAATCGATTGGGTGATCGATTAAGGCAGTATTGCGCGAGAGCACAGAAAGGTGCTGAATCGATTTAGCAATCGATTAAGGTTGTTTTTAATTGATTGGCTAATCGATTAAGCTTCAAAAACTAGCCATTGAATGACTAAGTCTGACGTGGTAATCGATTGGGTAATCGATTAGGAAACCCTAGGCGTCGGGTATATAGGATTTTCACGCAGGTTTGAAGCGACCCTCTTCGGCAGCTCTTTGGCACCTCTTCTCCTCCTTCCTCGCCATTTCAAGAGAAGCTTTGGGGCATAGTGTTACTGCACTTCCAAAATTCTAGAGGCGATCTCAAGCTTGAAGAAAGCAAGGAAAGCAAAGAGAGCTTGTTGTTGTAAATCTTGTATGATTTCCTATTGTATTTGCTTCCTCTTGTTGTATTCTTCTTGTAAGCTTGTAAGAGGTTTATCCACCTAAGAAGGAGATCTTTCATAGTGTATGAGAGAGTGAGGAGAGTGGATCCTTGGATTAGTCACCTCAAGGAGGTGGATACCAAGTAAATCCTTGAGTGTTAGCATTGCTTGGAGTCTTCCGCGGTGACAAATCTTCTACAAGTAAATCGGAGCTAATCACCCCCCTCTAGCTCTTCTACCAGCCCTAACACATATAGGTATGGAACTCAATCTAGGTCTAGGAGTCAAGTCAAAGTCACAAGGGAAGCCATCCCTAGAGTTGACTAAGGCAGACCAACATGACTAAGGCTTCGGAGAAGCCTAGAAAGGTTATTAGGAATGTATTAAGGGAAGTTATCCCTAATGAATACCTAGAACACCCAAGGAGCGCCAATAGGTTTTAGGTTCCTAAGAGTGTGTTCGCCACACCCTAGATAGGTCTATGGAGTGTCAACTCAAAATTGGAAGGGTAGTTAACCCAACCTTGATGAAATTGACACTTTGGGACATTTTCAAGGATTTACTACCTTTAAAAATGAAGAAGTCATTTGTTTACTCTTGGAAGAGTAAAATTGTGCCAAACTATATTTTTGGAAGATTGAACTAAAGAAAGTTGGCACAACTAGATTAGAATCCAAAGATATGCTAAGTTTGGGAGTTTTGGCATTATCTTGGAAAATTAAGGGTAAAATTAGGATTATTAATGGCCTAGCAATGAGTTATTGATACTTAGGTAGGAAATCTAGGTATTTTTCTTTTGTGCTATTATGCCATGATTTATATGCCCTATCACATGCCATGATATCATAATTCATCATTCATATTTTATTATGAAAATGTCACATGTCATGTCATACATGCATCATCTAGCTATACAATTTTCTTTTGAAAATTCTCATATGATGCATACATAGTCATCATCATTCATAAATTTAATTTTTATTGAAATTAAGGACATTGACATTACTTGACATCTAGGTGGATGATCAAAGTTTATGATGCCCAGGTAGAAACATATGAACTCTTAGTTTAGAGAGAACCAAGTTATATATCTCACCAAGACAATAAGTTGACTTATGTATATTTTTGAAACACATTAGAAACAAGTGAAATGTTAGGTTGATGAATAGAACTCAAGGTGTTGATTAATATGCATCTTATTGAGTTTTAGATTCATCAAAACATGAATCTAAATGAACTCCAATCATTGGGAAAACTAATGTACAAGTCATGTGCATTTAGCCCAAAGAACATGGTTGGGAAATTATTTTTGAAACCCATTTCAAAAACTATCTTGGAAAACCTTGGTGAAGACTATCTTTTGATAGAACTCATCATTGATGAATATGATACAAAATAGAGTGAAACATTGAAGTATTTCAATGGTTTCCAATTTTGTGTCAATCTTTGAAAATGGAAGTTATTTTCATATAAAACTATTTTTCCATGATAGTATATGTCATAAATAATGTCTGCACAAAATTTCAAGATTTTTTAAATTTTGTAGAATTATTTAAGAGTTTCTGAAATTCAGTTTGAAATTATTTTCAAAAATAAAAAACTCTTAATCGATTAGGTGATCGATTAGGACAGTAACCAATCGATTAGTCAATCAATTGGTGACCTTTTCTGTGAGCACAGAAGCTTGCCTAATCGATCCGTTGATCGATTAAGGGCAGTCGTAATCGATCAATTGATCGATTAAGGCATAGCTTAATATATTGGTTCCCAACACCAATCGATTGGCACGACTGAAACTGTCTGATTTCAGTCATTTAACCCAATTTTGAGTAACCTAACAATCCCTAACCCTTTAGAATACTTTTATAAGTATATTTGGGTAAATTTCATTATGAAATTAAAAATGGGAGATGGTTTGGTGAAAACTATAGGGTTAAAGAGAGGTTTTGATTCAAGTTTTGAATCTCAAAATCTCATAACCTCAAGTTGAGATTTCCTAAAATTTTAAAAACTCAAAAATCATTGTTGGTGCAATGATAGAGGTTTAGAGCATGTTTTGAGGGGGGGTCTTCCTTAAAAATATGTGTTTGAATTTTTATTTTTCGGATAAGTGAAAGAATAAAGATTAGTAATCTTCATCACAATGAATGCTCAAGGTTGAGCATGAGTTCAAATGAAAGGTATGAGACTTTCATTGGGCATGCCTTTGACGATATAGACTCTCGGGGAGAGTTTTTGATGTATGTCAAAGGGGGAGAGAATGTAAGGCTAATATGGATTAGTCTTATTCAAACATATTGTCAAACATCAAAAAGGGGGAGATTGTTGGTACAATCATCGTTAGGTCAGGGTTGACCTAGTTTGACTAGGCTCGGGTGACTTGAGTTTCGATGTTTGACAATGTTAGAACTGTGTATAAGTCTAGGTGGATCAGGAAGATCGTACGCTGGCAAGGGAAAAGTCTAGTGGGACTAGGTGAAGTCCAGGTGGATCGGGGAGATCGTACGCTGTCAAGGAAAGGTCCTAGTGGGACTAGGTGAAGTCCAGGTGGATCGGGGAGATTGCACACTGGAAAGGAAAAAATCCTAGTTGAGAACTAGGTAACGGAGAGTCCAAGTCGATCAAAGGGTTGATCGGACACTTGGTGAGGAACCGTGGTTCGGTAAAGGAACCTTAGACTACTATGGTTAGGTAAAGGAACCTTAGACTTGAGCTAAGCAAGTTAAGGTTGAGCAATCGATTGGGTTGTTGTCTCGCGAGAACAGAAAGATTCTTAATCGATTGGGTAATTGATTAAGAAAGATCTTAATCAATTGGGTAATTGATTAAGGAGGATCGTAATTGATTGGGTAATTGATTAAGGACGACCGTAATTAATTGGGTAATTGATTAAGGCGGACCGTAATCGATTGGGTAATTGATTAAGGAGAGTGTCAATCGATTGGGTGATCAATTGGGTTGTTGTCTCGCGAGAATAGAAAGGTTCTTAATCGATTGGGTAATTGATTAAGGAGGATTATAACCAATTGGGCAATTGATTAAGGAGGAGCGTAATCAATTGGGTAATTGATTAAGGAGGAGCGTAATCAATTGGGTAATTGACTAAGGCGGACCGTAATCGATTGGGTAATTGATTAAGGAGAGTGTGAATCGATTGGGAGAGTTGTGTTGCGAGAACAGAAGCTGGCTAAATCGATTGGGCAATCGATTCAGCCTTCTCTTAATCGATTGGTCAATCGATTAAGGTGTCCGGTAATCGATTGGGCAATCGATTACAACAGTATTGCACGAGAGTACAGAAAGTGCTGAATCGATTCAGCAATTGATTAAGAACTTCTTAATCGATTGGCTAATCGATTAAGTTTCAAAAAATAGTCGTTGAACGGCTAAGCTTGACGTGGTAATTGATTGGGCAATCGATTAGGGAACCCTAGGCATCGGGTATATAGGGTTTTCACGCAAGTTTAAAGCGGAGCTTCTCGGCATCCCTTTGGCAACTCTTCAGAACTTCTTCTCCTCCTTCCTCGCCATTCTTAGCAAATGTTGGTGCACTTCTAGAGGTGTTTTCCAAGCAAGAAGAAGGAGAAAACAAGACAAGCAAGGATCTAAGTGTGGAAATCTTGTAAGATTTATTTTGTATTTGCTTGAGTTCTTGTTGTATCTTCTTGTAAGCTTGTAAGAGGATTCTCCACCTCAAGAAGGAGATCTTTCATAGTGTATGAGAGAGTGAGAAAGAGAGGTTCCTTGGATTAGTCACCTCAAGGAGGTGGATACCAAGTAAAATCAAGGTGTTAGCATTGCTCAAGTCTTCCACCGCAACAAATCATTAACGAGCAAAGATCGGAGCTAATCACCCCCCTTAGCTCTCCTACCGATCCTAACACATAGTTTATGAACACACTTGTACTCACCTACACGACTAATTATATCATTAGGTAAAACATTAAGTAAAATTGATATTACCTTATCATTTGCCTTTGAGTCCAATAGCATGGTCGGAACTTCTTCCCCATTTTTATTTCTCGGGGCTTCAAATGGTTTTTCGAGCACGATCATGAAATCCTAATCCATGTGGAACCAAGTCTTTGTCCGCATCCTCCAATAATCGAAACTCTCGCGGTCGTAGGGAGGTGGATCATTGATATCGTCTCCTAATCTTTCTTCGATCGCCATTTCCTCTAGCTCTTTGCTCTCCCAGCGGTTAGTCTGTAGACGAGCGACACCGGCTCTGATACCACTTGTTGGGGATCGGTGCGCCAGCTAGAGGGGGTGAATAGCCGATCACCCACTTGATTTGCCGATTTCTTCCTACACGTGTTAGCAAATGCAAGCGAAAATATGAACAATCAATTAGAAGAATGCTAACACCACACCTTTACATGGTTCAGAGATGATATTCCTACTCTGCAACTGTCCGTAAGGTGGACGATCCTGATTCGTCTGTGGATGAGTCCCCGCAAGACCTTCGGCTAGCTCGCGTAGCTCCTTGTGGGTGAAGAAACCTCGCCACAATCTGCAATACTCACTTGAGCACTTACACTACTAATTGGCCTTTAACCGAAGCTAATTTCGTCAACCCTAGCGAGCCAAATCGAGCTCCCTTAAATAAAACTCGTGGTTGAACTAGCCGTTTCTGGTCGACTGGTGCCAACACTAGTTGACTGGTCCCAACCACATCCGAACGTTGTAACCCAACTTTCGAATTCCCAACCGACACCAGTCGACTGCACAGAAGATCAATCGACTGATCTTTCTATGCCAACTACCAGTCGACTGCTATAAGACGTAATCGACTACCCAACCCCTAATCCTAGGGTTTCCCTTCCCCAGTACAATTCGCTCAGCACTTGGACCCTCACGACTCAGCTGACTCTTCACCTCGCAACCTCGACCTGTTGCCTTCAAGTCTTCTTCGACTTTGGCTCTCGTCCCTTAGATGCATACGAACCCGTAACTTGTCCTCATGTCATCCTTCGCGTATGCCTCGAAGTGCGCTTCCCTCGACTCATTGTTCCTGCTTTGTCCACGGTCACTCGGACGCATACAAGCTCACGACTTGTCTCCTCATGCCATTCTTTACCGGACCCGAAGCCGTCCAACTAAGCCTATGTGTATCCTACAAACCTGCACACTCACATACACATATCAAATACAAGGGTGAACCTAACTTAAACCATTTGCCCAAACATCAAAACATATGGTCACTCCGGACCATAGATTGCTCCAACAATTGATTAGCGTTGGTTTCTCGCGAACAGAAGCCTTCTTAATTGATTGGGTGATTGATTAAGGAAAGAGCGAATCAATTGGGTAATTGATTGGGAGAGTTGTGTCGCGAGAACAGAAGCAGGCTGAATAGATTGGCCAATCAATTCAGCCTCCGCTTAATCAATTAGTCAATCGATTAAAGTGAACAATAATCAATTAGGCAATCGATTACAGCAGTATTGCGCGAGAGCATAGAAAGGTGCTGAATCGATTCAGTAATCGATTAAGATCTTCTTAATCGATTGGCTAATCGATTAAGCTTCAAAAAATAATCGTTGAATGACTAAGTTTGACGTGGTAATCGATTAGGGGACCCTAAGTCGCAGGTATATAAGGTTTTTACGTAGGTTTGAAGTGGTATCGCTTCGACATTTTTTCAACGCTCTTCACCTTCTTCATCGTCATTTCAAGTGAGGCCTTAGAGCTTAGTGCTATTGCATTTCCAAAGATCAAGAGGGGATTCCAAACTTGAAGAAAGCAAGAAAAGCAAAGAGAGCTAATTTGTGTAAATCTTGTAAGATTTCTATTGTATTTGCTTGTTCTTGAGTATTTCTTCTTGTAAGCTTGTAAGAAGTTTCTCCACCTCAAGAAGGAGATCTTTCATAGTGTTTGCGAGAGTGAGAAAGAGCGGATCCTTGGATTAGTCACCTCAAGGAGGTGGATATCAAGTAAATTGAAGTATTAGTATTACTCAAGTCTTCCGCCGCAACAAATCATCAACGAGCAAATATCGGAGCTAATCCCCCCCTCTAGCTCACCTACTGGTCCTAACAAATAATACATTGTAATATTTATAAATTCGTAGTTGCTATAACTATTAGTTATAAATTTGAGAGGGCATAACTTTTGATTCGAGTTGAATTACAAGACACATAATATATCAAATTGAACCTTGTTCAAAGATTTTCGATTTGATATATTATATGCCTCATATTTCAATCATAATCAAATGTTATGACATCTCAAAGTTTACTCAGCATATACGTTGTAACTATTACCACTACAAATTCAACTTTAAGAGGTGATAGTTTTTGATTCAGATTAAACTATAGGATGAATAATATATCAAATTGAAGATTTTTTGAATGAGTTTCAATTTGATATATTATATGATTTGTAGTTCAAGCTAAATCAAAGATTATAGCTTCTCAAAGTTATAATTTATAACTGTAGCATCTACGATTTCGTAGCAATTATGACGTGTCGTTGATTTTCAAAAATAGCAATAACATTTTTGTTGACTTAAAATTTGAGAGATCATTATTTTTGATTGAGATTGAATCACAAGACGCATAGCATATCAAATTGAAAATTGTTAAGAAATTTTTGATTTAATATATTATATATCTCGTGGTTTAATGTGAATAAAAAATTATAGTATCTCAAAATTTTAATCAGCAATATATTATTGTTGATTTGTTAATATCAGCAACACTGTAAAAATCAGCCATATAACATCCTATTGTTCATTTTTAAAAAATCAATAATACGATGAAAAGTTTATAAAATGGTTCAGAATTGTTTTTTTCTGAACATGAAGAGAGAGAGAAATTAAAAAAAAATCAAGAGAGAGACAGAGACTAGTAAAGTAAAAAAGAAAAAGAGAAACTATACTATTTAGGCTATGTTTACTTCGAAAGATGGAAAGGGGAAGGAAAGGAATTGATGGTGGGAAAAAAATCCGTAGGGAATGGTAAGAGAAAGGAAAGAGAAAAGAAAAGAATACAAGGGACAGAGAAAAGAAAAAGCTACACGGAAGAAGGAAGAAAGAGAGAAGAAAATAAAAATAAAAGAATAAAAATAAAAGAGAATCACGGTGCTTACCTCTGATCGTGAGCAACCTCCAAGGTCTCCTGCTCGTGGTTGGCCAGCTGACGGCGGAGTTGGTCGCTCATCTTCTGTTGATTTTTGAATTTCAATATATGTTTTTGGAAAGAACCACGCACCCACAGAATAGCCTGATCGGTCACGGTGACCGATCAGGAAGTATCCTGATCGGTCACAGGGACCGATCAGGAAGTATCCTGATCGGTCACAGGGACCGATCAGGAAGTATCCTGATCGGTCACGGTGACCGATCAGGACGTATCCTGATCGGTCCGGTGACCGATCAGGTGCTGCGAAACAGGCGTGCGCAGGAGAGAAATCGCGCTCGACGCGACGCTTCGAGTGGTCGCGATTCCTCAGCACGAAGAGGCAATGTATTGCCTCTTCGGATCTATAAAAGGAGAGAAAGAAGGCAGAGCAATACACTCACTTCTCTCTTCTCTTCTGCTCTGTTCTTTGAGCGAGATCCTCTGTTTTTTTCTGAGCATTTCTCTTCGGCTTCTTCGGTTTTCGGTCGGTTGGTCTTGAGGCTTCGTCTAGTGCGATCTGAGGTTGAGTCCGAAGGCAGCGTTCGTCTTGGAGTGCACCTACGAACGTCGCGAGGTTGTCGGATCTTGGGGGAATTTTGCCGGGAGCCTTTGCATCGTAGGGCGGCAATCAATTCTCTAAGGACAGTCGGCACGCCGACGCTTCAACCGGATAACTATTTCTAACTCGCTATTTCCTTATCAGATTCCTGCATATAAATATTTATTGTCTACTTAAGTGCCTGCGTTATTTATACTTAACAATCTTAGAGAATTGAGTTGTGCCTAAGTAGACATGTTAAATATTAGAACGTCGGGGTCTGATGAGGCTAGCGCCAAACCCGAGAGGTTTTCCGGGCAAAACTTCAAACGTTGGCAACAACGAATGAAATTTTGGCTTACTACGCTGGGGCTTTTCTCTGTTATAGAATCAGACCCTCCTTCAACTGATGAAGAAGAACCTGCCCGTAGTGCTTCTACTGAGAGGTTTAAACAGAGGGATTATCTCTGCCATGGGAGAATCCTGTCCGCCCTCTCGGACGCACTATTTGATGTGTACTGCTCTACAACCTCGGCCAAAGAGTTATGGAAATCTTTGGATAAAAAATATAACTCCGAGGACTCTGGTTTAGAGAAGTACACCGTGGGGAAATTCTTAAACTTCAAAATGGTTGAGGGTAGATCTGTCATTGAGCAGACCCATGAATTTCAAATTTTGATTCACGGTCTTGCTGAGGGAGAAATGCCGATACCCGAGAAACTTCAAGTCTTGTCTATCATCGAAAAGTTGCCTCCGAGTTGGGAAGATTTTGGCATGACACTTAAACACAGGAGAGGTAAAATCTCTCTTGAAGATTTAATGATTGCCTTAAATATCGAGGAAGAACATCGGAAGCAACATAAGAATGATGATAAGGAGATACCTATGGATTTTGCTCCAAAGGCAAATGTGGTAGTCTCTTCTGACAAGAACAAGTCCAAAAACCAAAAAATGAAAAACAAAATGAAACCCAAACCAAAGGTTCAAAAGAAGCATGGGACTAGGCCGTGCTGGGCTTGTGGACAAGTTGGACATTTTGCCAAATTTTGTCCTGAACGGAAGGACAAGAAGAAGAACCAAGGCAATGTGCCAAACACCAAGGAACAGGTCAATGTTGTGACCAGCACCAGCAATGGGTTCGTTTCCATTAACCCCGAACTAAAATTGATTTATCAACCCAATGAGTGGTTAGTTGATACAGGTGCTAATGTGCACTGTTGTGCTGATCGCTCTGCCTTCCTTACTTATCAGGTAATTGAAGGCACTTCCGTAACCATGGGGAATCATTCTGCAGCCAGAGTGTTAGGGATTGGACGAGTTGACTTGAGATTTACCTCAGGGAAGGTCCTGTCACTGCATGAGGTGCACCATGTTCCAGCGGTCCGACGGAATTTGATTAGCGGGTCAAAATTAGTTCGTGCTGGTTATGAGCTAAACTTCAAATGTAATAAAGTTGTATTGTTACATTTAGGAACCTTTATTGGAAAGGGTTACCTTAATGAAGGTTTATTTAAACTCAATGTTGAAAATACGATTATTAATAAAATTAATGATATTGGTTGTTCTTATAACATTGAGTCTTATGATGTGTGGCATGATAGATTAGGACATGTTAATTTTCAAACTATAAAAAGGATGATGAATCTTGACATGATTCCTAAGCAAGCCATAAATGATAAGAAAAAATGTGAAGTTTGTGTGCAATATAAACAGCCCCGTAAACCCTTCAAATCAGTTGATAGAAATTCTAATATTTTAGAATTAATTCATACTGACTGTTGTGAGTTTAACGGTTTAATAACGAGAGACCATAAAAGGTATTTCATTACCTTCATTGATGATTACTCTCGTTATTGCTATGTTTATTTGCTGAAAACTAAAGATGAAGCTTTAGATAAATTTATAATTTTTAAATCTGAAGCTGAAAATCAAACAAACCAAACCATTAAGAGGATAAGGTCTGATAGGGGTGGAGAGTTCACCTCAAACCTGTTTCAAAAATTTTGTCAAGATTCAGGTATAATTCATGAGGTCACTGCTCCATATAGTCCTCAATCTAATGGTATAGCAGAACGCAAAAACCGAACCCTTGAAGATATGATTAATTCCATGTTAGGAAGTTCTGGGTTACCCAACTTCTTGTGGGGGGAGGCTCTATACACTGCCTGTCATGTGTTAAATAGAGTACCTATGAAGTCAAGGGATAAAAGCCCATATGAACTTTGGAAAGGTCGAAGGACAAGTTTGAAATACCTAAAAGTGTAGGGGGTGCCTTGCAAAAGTGCTAGTACCTGAACATAAAAGGAAAAAACTTGGTCCGAAGACTGTAGATGGTGTCTTCTTGGGTTATGCTCAGAATAGTTCTGCATATAGGTTTCTGATTATCAAATCAGAAATATCTGGAATAGATGCAAACACTATTGTAGAGCTTCGTGATGCTACATTCTTTGAGGATATATTTCCTATGAAGACTAGAACACCTCAGTCTATTTCTAGTACTCCTACTAGAGATGACTCTGCCTCCATAGAGGTCCCATTATCCTTAGTGGGTGTACCTTCCTCAAGTCACTCTAGATTAGATAAATCTAGTGAGTGTACAGAATTGAGAAGGGGCAAGAGGCAACGTGTGTCTAAAGATTTAGACCAAGACTTTATCACCTATAATATAGAAGGTGACCCTGTGACATATAGAGATGCTATGGCTTCTCCTGAAGCTAAGCATTGGAAAGAAGCCATTAAAAATGAAATGGACTCTATTATCTCTAATGCCACTTGGGAGTTAGTGGATTTGCCTCCTGGTTGCACCACCATTGGATGTAAATGGGTATTTAAGAGGAAGTTAAAACCTGATGGGTCAGTAGATAAGTTCAAAGCCCGCCTGGTTGCTAAGGGATTCAAACAGAAGGAAGGGATTGACTATTTTGACACTTATTCCCCTGTTACTAGAATTACTACAATCCGAGTATTGATAGCACTGGCATCCATATATCATCTTGAGGTCCATCAAATGGATGTCAAAACAGCATTTCTTAATGGAGATCTTGAAGAAGAGATATATATGGATCAGCCAGAGGGATATGTAGCTTCTGGAAGTGAGAATAAAGTCTGTAAGTTAGTTAAATCTCTATATGGTTTGAAACAAGCCCCAAAGCAATGGCATGAAAAATTTGATAGTGCTATGCTATCGTTTGGCTTTGAAATTAATGACTCTGACAAATGTGTATATACTAAACTGAAAGGCGAGAGATGTATTATTTTATGTTTATATGTAGATGATATTTTATTGTTTGCATCTGACCTTTCAATTATTAATGAGACCAAGGCCCTCTTAAGTGGGAAGTTTGATATGAAGGATATGGGTTGTGCTGACATGATTTTAGGGCTAAAGTTGACTCGCTCAACTGATGGAATAGCAATTTCTCAGTCACACTATGTTGAGAGAGTGTTAGAGAAATATGGCTATAGCCAAGTTAAATCAGTTGTCACACCCTATGATCCTTCAAAGACTCTCCATAAGAATAAGAGTGGCGTGGCCGTGTCTCAACTAAGATATTCCCAAATAATAGGTAGTCTAATGTATTTGGCAAATTGTTCTAGACCTGATATTTCTTTTGCTATAACGAAATTGAGCAGGTTTACCAGCTGTCCGGACAGAACGCATTGGGATGCATTAGACAGAGTACTCAGATACCTAAAGGGTACTATATCCTTGGGCTTGTGCTATGGGAGGTTCCCTGCAGTCCTGGAGGGATATAGTGATGCCAGTTGGATAGCTGACACCGCTGAGTGTAAAGGCGTTACTGGCTATGTTTTTACACTTGGAGGCGGTGCAGTTGCTTGGAGGTCTGTTAAACAGACGATTATATCCCGTTCTACATCTGAGGCAGAATTGTGTGCTTTGGATACCACAGTAACTGAAGCAGATTGGCTTAAGGGTCTTCTGTCTGAAATTCCCTTGATGATTAAGCCAATACCTTCTATTTCAGTACACTGTGATAATCAAACAACAATAGCTCAGATTAGAAGCTCCAAGTATAACCAGAAACAGAAGAGACATGTACGAATCAGATTGAAGTCTATTCGTGAACTAGTGTCTCTTGGAGTGGTGTCTTTGGACTTTGTAAGTTCAAAAGACAATATTGCTGATCCACTCACAAAAGGTCTTGATTCTGAGAAAATCAAGAGATCCAGTAAGGGAATGGGACTGAGGCCTATCTTGGTTTCATCTATAGCGGCAACCCAACCTATCTGATTGGAGATCCCAAAAAGTAGGTTCAATGTGGTATAAACAAGCTATAAGGGTGAACCGTAAGCATCAAACTGATTGAGATGTAATCTCATAGTCTCTTCCCTGGATAGATGCTTGACTGCTAGTAAGGATGAGCCTAGGGGCTCTTAATGATTTCAAGGTCTTTATGACAGGATGCTTGCAGTACATCCTTGGAGAACTCACCTATGTAAGTGTAACTGTGAGGCCGCAGTGTGGGGGGTCTGGGCAACTCTCCTTAACACTTATGAAACAAGATTCGGTGGCATGGCCGTAATGCACCAACCCAGAAGGATTCAACCGTCGCCTGTGATGAGTTGTTGCCAATTGATTTTCACATATTAAAGGTTTAAGTTCAAGACTTAGTTCACTTCAAACCTGTGTGAATAAAATTGGTTTACTTAGGTGAAAATTCAAACCGGAAGGTATTTTCACTGAAAGCTCGTTACAACAAAGCCTCAGGACCTGTTTTTTTTATTATTTTTCCAAAAAATATTTTGAAATTTGTGGGGGATTGTTGATTTTTGAATTTCAATATATGTTTTTGGAAAGAACCACGCACCCACAGAATAGCCTGATCGGTCACGGTGACCGATCAGGAAGTATCCTGATCGGTCACAGGGACCGATCAGGAAGTATCCTGATCGGTCACGGTGACCGATCAGGACGTATCCTGATCGGTCCGGTGACCGATCAGGTGCTGCGAAACAGGCGTGCGCAGGAGAGAAATCGCGCTCGACGCGACGCTTCGCGTGGTCGCGATTCCTCAGCACGAAGAGGCAATGTATTGCCTCTTCGGATCTATAAAAGGAGAGAAAGAAGGCAGAGCAATATACTCACTTCTCTCTTCTCTTCTGCTCTGTTCTTTGAGCGAGATCCTCTGTTTTTTTCTGAGCATTTCTCTTCGGCTTCTTCGGTTTTCGGTCGGTTGGTCTTGAGGCTTCGTCTAGTGCGATCTGAGGTTGAGTCCGAAGGCAGCGTTCGTCTTGGAGTGCACCTACGAACGTCGCGAGGTTGTCGGATCTTGGGGGAATTTTGCCGGGAGCCTTTGCATCGTAGGGCGGCAATCAATTCTCTAAGGACAGTCGGCACGCCGACGCTTCAACCGGATAACTATTTCTAACTCGCTATTTCCTTATCAGATTCCTGCATATAAATATTTATTGTCTACTTAAGTGCCTGCGTTATTTATACTTAACATCTTCATGACGAGCTCCTGGTCGGTCATCTTCCACAACCGCTCGATTTCCTATGGAATGCCTCCCAGCTGGAGGTCGCGAGTGCTCACCCCCAAGAGGCTGCTGGCCCTGCGACGACCTTTGAGGCCGTCGCCCCACCAGTGACCTTCGAGGTCACTCGCCCTCGCGAGGACCATCGGCTCTGCGAGCAACCTCGGAGGTCGCTCGCACTCACTGTGCTGCCTCCTCCTTGAAGCACGCGGCACCTCACGGGGCTGCCGACAGGAAGAGGACGTCGCGCGGGCCTCCAATCGCGGTTGGGTGAGGTCAGTTGCGACTCTAAGAAATAGTTGTACACATTCAAACGTTGAAGGAGGGAATTACTTTCTGCCCAATTTGGGCGGGAACAAAAATGATGAAAAAACTATCTACTGATGAATTTATAAATCTATCTATTCATTAGGTAAAGAAAAGAAAGGAAGATAACCCTTTCTATTTTTTCGAAGTAAATAAGAGAAAGGAATATAATCCATCCTTTTTTACGAAGTAAACAGAGGATGGAAACTTTTTTTTTTTTTTTGTAGTTTTTATTTTCTTCGTCCCAAGTAAACAGAACCTTAAGCATTTCCAAAACTACGTGATCGAACTACATACTACATTCATGATCGAAAAAACACATAATCATTTATGTTATTTGATAAATTATCCAGATAATTGGGCAGCTAAAAAGGTAGAGAATATATTTTGTGTGGCATAAAACATACGCATTAAATTTGTTTTAGATAGATATGATAATTTGGTCCAATGGATGAGGTCATTTGACACCTGGATGAGCTTTTTCTTTTTAATTTTTCATAATATAGGTATCTATCCCTCTAAATTGATTAATTCTAGAAATGACTGACTCGATTTCATTGAAAATTTGCATCGACCATTAAAATAAATTAGAAAATACTCGCGCTTTAACATCCAATAGCTAGCATTCTTATATCTGTTATTCCACGAGAGAAAAATCTCTCATGTAGTGCGTCATAGTTTGAAAATTGAAACTTAAATATTTGATTAACGATTAAATATCTTATCACTACACCATAGCCCCAAGGACATGGATGAGCTCATTTGAACCATTCTCATAGGTATCATAATTTTTTTTTTTCGCTTTCCAATTACCCAAATGTCGTTAAACAAGTCTAATGATTTACTCCTCATACATCATAAAGTCCAAATGGTATTAGATCATTTGGACTTACGGAATCCAAAAAACAAAAACAAAATCAAATGAAAACTATAACTTCATTTCTCTAATATTATTGTTTATATATATCATTGTGTATATCTGATTTAATCATTATATGCATACATATATAGTGTATTTTTGTTGGAGACTTGGAGGTGCCAAATCTTATAATAGTATGTTTTATAACGCATACCTTTCCGATTTGATAAAAGATCAACCGTGTCAACAAGAAGTACACTGCAAAAACGATTCATGAACAAAGTGCAGTAAAAAATTTGGAGTGCAGATATTGGCTCCTGAGGTGCCAGCGATTTGAATTGCACCAATTCGTATGAGAATTTATTTTGTAATTTACGTGCGACTTTACGTTTAATTTGAACTTTTGAAAAGGACAAAACCTTATTTAACAAACCATATTGCTGTGCCTTTTATTTATTTATAATCCAAATATTAACAAACCAATGTTGGAGACAATCAACCTATAAAAATTTCTCACCGATTCCTAAAATAAATCAGAAAAATGACAAATGATTAACCACTCCGGACAAATATCCTCTCGAAAATTGACCCACTCCGGACAAGTTGGCAAGTACGCTGAGGCTAACAAATCGCCTTTTGCCAATATTATGTCTCTTGCACTAGGGGTACGCCATTTGCCAATACCATTTTAACATTACAAAAAAAGCAACTAGTAAAGGTCACCTGAACAACATAGATGTGAATAAAAAAATAATTAACAAAATTTTTTTAACCTCGGACAATCAATCCGACTCTATGAAAATTTTTCATCGATTATCAAAATAAATCAAAAAAATACTCGTAGCAAACGGTCCAAAAACCCAACATCACAGAATTCGCACCCCATTTGAAAGTTGAAGGTCAACATAGATCTGAATAAAGTTCTATCGTGAAGAAGATAATAATGAATCAAATTCGGATCAGATTTAATATTCTCCATCTTCATATCAACATCATATATTCATTTGAATTACTCATACGCATTAAAAGATCTAATATATTATATATTAATAATTTTTCTTCTTTCCATCCAACTATATCATTCAACGAAAATATATTAAAATTATCATCATATTTAAAAAATACATATTTATAGTTTTAAAAATAAATTAAACATCTATATAACATTTCCTAATATATATATATATATTCAGGTCGAATATCAATGATCCCTCTATACCCTACTTCATTCAAATTGAATATCAAATCTTGTGAAAAATTTGAAAGAACTTGACATCCCTAATCATCCATCAAGTTTTGTAGCCCGTGGAATTTAATTTGCTATAGCATGTTGTACGACTGGGTAGACTGTTCGAATTACATAGAACATGAATCGTGTTAGCTGTTCCTTATTAAGACGCCCAAATTATATCTTGTTTCATAGCTTAACATATTTAATAGATAATAAATATTTAAAATTTCGAAATTATCTATTAAAAAAATCCTAGATTTGAAATCAACATTCATAGGTCTGGATGAGAGGTGGGGGAAAAAAAATAAAGCGAAACAAGTAACATTTATCAGTTTATATATTGGCAATTAAACATACATAATAAAATGTTAATTACAATGAAAATCTAATTGCCGAGACTTATGCATGACAAAATTTGAGGGCAGTTACCAAGAACACGCCGAGATAAATAATAATCGTTTCTTCTGAGCTAGGAATCTCATGTTATGAGAAGGCCACAGATGGTGCCATTTAAAACCCAGGCAGAACTGAGAAATCTGCAATTCCATTTGGTAGATCTGCAATCCTTTTGAGAATTGCTAATCTGTTATTCTTTATTTTCTCATCCTCCTGTCAGGAATGAATATTAACACAAAGACATTGAAGTTAAAAAGATATCAGCCGTATGCAATAGATACATATTAAGGAACCAGACACAAAAGTGAAGAAAAGAAAATCTCAAATGAGAGATTATTCAAGCTAACGTCCTCAGTAACCGAATTGGATTACTTAAGTTAAAATCAGCTATGATGAAATATGCGAAAAGGAATTTTTCAAAGTCAAAATCAGCTATGTATATGTGAACTCAAGGTGCATTCAATTAAAGGTTTTACATAATTCCAACAGAAAATTTAAGAATTAGTTCTGCCTCCTTTGAAAGACCAATTCTTCTATTCTATTTGGTTGAAGCCACTTTTGATTTGGGGCATTCTAACAAGCTAATGAAGCAATTGGGAGTAGTTAGCATCAACCCTTTCACTAATTGTTAATGGATTGTTTAAAGAATTTAACTAAATTCCAACCTCAACTAATAAGAAATTTAAGTAGCATCAGGCTGAAAGGAACCCATTGATAGATGTTGAACTTTAAAGATCTTTTTAACTATTTCTATCTTTTGTTTCTTAGTGTCCATATTTCATTTTATTATTTTCTTATTTTAGAGCTAATATTTTTCCATGGCCAACTACTTGATCCATTCTATGGGTCTCTCTTGCAGTTATTTATCAAAGAGACTCCCTTTTTTTACAAATAATTGATGTGGAACAAGTCAGCATCTTTACTTTATGTTCTATATTCTAGTGCATTCCGTGTCCATATGCAGGTAAGGTTTTTTTGCCTTAATTCCCCAGTAGTAGGTAGAGAGCCTACGTCAATAGTTCAAACAATGGATATACGCATCAAACATACCGTCATACATGTCAAATTAACAAGAGTTGCAAACATATAATGAAGCAATTTAAAGTGGATGGAAATTGCTATGATAAGCAAGCTAAGTAAAGAATTCCACACAACTACCACACTGAAGGTTATCCACACCGCCTCACAATGACATGTCAGTTCTTGACTTGCAATGCAGAATAAAATCTGGATATTTGCTAAAAAAAAGCCAAACAAAGCTACAGAATAATCCTATATAAAATGATATTAGATATTAAATAGAAAAGTATTTCATGGTGATGGTGGAATACAGTGGCTATGTATATATTGTCAAATTGGGTTCACCTTTTACTTTCTGAATCTTGATTCAATAAAGACAATGGTATAATCAAAAGTCAAGACACATACTTCACTAACTTGAAGAAAGTGCACCTTGTTTTTGGCAAAGTAAATAATTACATAAGAAGACACTCACCGCCATCACGAAGACATTGTTAAAAAAATCTTCTAGTGGACACAGCAACACCAATGATCTTCAAAGAAATTATCCATACTAACACCTAGAGACAAATAAATGACAAAAGTACACCAACATAGCATAAAACTAAAAACAAAAAGCACAGAAGATTGATCAAAAAGATTACACTGTCATTTAATTTACCATGGTGAATTTTAGATGCAACTTTCATGTAAGCATTCCATAAAGCTGCTTCTTCGCTCTTTTCAAATGCAGCTTCAGTTACCTACATAACAAACTTGATGTCAGGTTACTGTCATTGGCATTCAATTAATTTTTTTTTTAAATGAAGTTTGTTTGTTGTGGTTATAAATAAAATCTTAACTTCACTGTGATTCTTTTTGTGTGTGTGTCGGAACAACCTAACAAGAATATTGGAAAGCAATGGCTGATTCTTCTACCTCCATCCCCATTGGAAATCTTCCACCTCTATCCTTCAATGGCCAGATTACTCAACAAAGACCGAACAAAAGAATGGTTTCAGTATGCTATTTCTTATAACCAAAGGAAAAGGGAACCCCGAGTCTTTGACAATCTCGTCTGGACTTGCAAACCTGAATTTCTTGATGCAGTGAAATAGCTAATGTTATATTTGAAGGTCTAATTAAGGGTTAATAGGAATAACTATATGCATCTTGGATGTTTCTAGGGGTGAATCAATTGTTTAAGGTTGAACCAGGATGATCATTAGTTGATCATGAAAGACCATGGAGAAAGCAACAATATTCATCTGCTCTTGACATTTTCAATCAGTTAGGGCTCTCTACTGTTGCAAATTTGCATATTGAATAAACTAACAACAAAGATGAGCAGAAATCTGCTGAGTAATGAGAGGAAAGTGGTAGTGGGGCTCTAAAGACACTGGAAGAAGTCTGAAACTGCAAGAACAATAGCAGAAGTACCAGAGATCATCTAAGATTGCAGGCTGTAGATGAAAGAAATCACAGGGAAGATCTGGAGGCAGAAGTCTGTTGCAAATGGCAATGTGAACAGAAACAGAAAACAACAGTAGACTGGTGAGCGCAAAGTTGGAGGGAATAACTAATGGCAGAAGTGACAAGATCGACTGTGTTCAAGGTGGTGCTGATTGGTGATTCCCTCACACAAGGGTTGTTCAGAGATAGTAGATGGGGTGCAGATCTCTCCAAATACACAACGAGCAGGACACAATACAGGGCTTCCTGCAACTAGGATTTTGTAGAATGATGGAATCAGTGTACTGACTATTCTCAAGTACTGAAGTGTTGGTCTACCTAAACATACGGTTTATGTTGAATAATGGAAACTAGAATAATAAAAACAACAACTAATTACAACAATAAACAGTACATAGAAAGTAATAAATTTCAACAATGTCAACTAAATGAAACAATATATTAAACCATGATTACCTGATCAAGATTTGTGCATGACAAAGTTTGCTCTTTGATTTTACCAAACAGTAACTATGTAGGATTTGGTTTCTAAGGATACAGTCAACCAAGTACATGGTTCACTGAAAGTTAAAAAATTTCCCAAAAAAAGGCTCAACATTTGGGCAAAAGCAAAATAGCCCAACAAGAAACAGAGAGGCATCAACTATTAGCAGTCAACAACATGCATTTGTGGCAATTTTCTTTAAAACTTAATTGTTTCAACTTTCGAGGAAAAAAAAAGACTAAAGACCTTCCAAAGCTAGGTCATAAACATGAAAACATGGTAAAAAAAATAGAAAGGATATACCAATTACCTCAATATTAGAACCAAATTTCTTTCCACGAATAATTCTCGTGGGTCGCGAGTATGCTTGAATCACTTTCGAAAACATCTCACTTCTCGATAATGCCTCCATCTACATTTGATATAGACAGAAATAAGGTAATAGCCAATTGCTTAACACCCCAATTTGTAGCAATTAAATGGTTTTTTTTAATAGCAATTTTAAAATGTCCATTTGAAAAATAATTATATTTGTTACCCTACTTATGGTGCT
Source organism: Boesenbergia rotunda (assembly GCA_024364735.1). Classification (NCBI taxonomy): domain Eukaryota; kingdom Viridiplantae; phylum Streptophyta; class Magnoliopsida; order Zingiberales; family Zingiberaceae; genus Boesenbergia; species Boesenbergia rotunda. The sequence goes on from JAGFNQ010006042.1 coordinate 522,379, forward strand.
CACCTTGTGTGCGCCATGTATTTTTTTAGAGCTTAGGGTTTAAGGTTTAGATTATAGTATTTAAACTAAAGAAAATTTAAAAAATAAAATAAAATAAAAATTTACACATGCACCATCAAGGTTTAAAATCTCGACCCACGTCGAAGTTTCGGTTCTAGACCGGAACGAAACAATTTCGGTACCGTATCGTGTCATGCCGATATGGTTTCGATATATATTTGTGTGTGTGTTTTTATCTAATATATATAATAAAGTTTGGTTGTTGTCGTATTAAATTTTATGTAACTTGACAGTATATCTTCCTCAAAACTTGTAAAATAAAGAATAGGTGTCGGTTTATATTTTATGTAACTTGACAATTAATTTTTTTTTTGAATTATTTATATAAATATTTTTAGCGTCCGTGCCGATTTTAGTGTGCGGGCGGAACGGTACGTTTTGCGCGTTTCGCCCGGCATAGAATGACATCTGAAACACTATGCGCCATAGGTAAGTAGGGTGACAACTCTCTCTCTCTCTCTCTCTCTCTCTCTCTCTCTCTCTCTATATATATATATATATATATATATATATATAAACCATGGACATTGGTTATCTAGAATTGTCACTGAGAAGGCTCTCCTAATATGTGGATGCATACACTTAGGACATGACAATTTTTAACATTACAAATAAAACAAATTACTTTTAGTGTTAAAAAAATAAAACAATGAAACTTAAACCAGTTTCGACAAATTCATGAAGTGATATGCGGAGATAGAAGTGTGAATAAAACCAACAAAAAGAAACAAATAATAATAAAAAGTATGATGCATTGAAACAGAACAATAAAGAAAGATAAACAAGTTAGAGCTTAAAATAGGAGTAACTATAATGGTGAGAATCTTAGCAGTCAAAAATTTATCTGAAGAAAGTTTCTTTCACCAAATACACATGACATCCTGTATTTAACAATGATGGAAACATGCAAAACCTAACAACTATATAAGAGATGAAACTTGGTAAAGCAAACTAATCCAAAACTAACTCAATATACAAATCATACTATCCAATTTCATGCGAAGCCTCTAGAGACTTGGAAAACGAAAGTTATCCAGAACTAACTATATAAGAGATAAAATCGTTTGGACTGTATATAACAACGATGTCATGCAACTTTTTAACAAATATACCTGAATAAGTACCTCATGAAGCATAATACCTAGAATCATAACTCTAGAACATCCAAAAAGAAAACAGACAGAAGCATTTCTTAAGAATATGCATGACAAGTAGAAGAAAAGGTAAAAAACAATGTTAATAGGGGGAAAAAATGGTTGCCAAGTATCACTTACTTCAATAGCTGACCTGGCAGCTAGACAAGGCCAATTAGCACGCTCTGAGAGCACAGCACGCACAATTTCAGGACTTATGCCCTTATCTACCTGGAAGGAGAAGCATTCTGTTATAATTCAAAGAAAAATTGATCAATAAGGAATAGTCAAGGAAATTAATTTAAATATCCAGACACATTCTTTTTGCAAGAAAAACATAGTAGGTTGATCCATACAAGATAATATAAGCCCCAAAATTTGCTTAGAATGTTTTTATCATTTTCTTTTATTAATGTTATTCTTCTGAAAGCATTATCACAGTTACTTTTATTTTATTTTATTTTATTTTGAAATGGATGTTTGGTGGCTATATGATTTTTCAAAACAAAAAAAAAAGAGGGATCCAAGCAAAGCTACACTTATAAGGGAAGTTTGTTTTTTAATAATAGAAACAAAAAGTAAGGACTCCAAACACCATGCCAGGTTAAGTCGGACCACCCAACTGATCTGTGTTGTGTACTACTGGCCAGCAAGTCGGAACTACAACCCAGCTCAAGCACAGGCTTTAGTTGGGGGAACACTTAACCTACCCAACCTTTTATTTTCAATATTGAAAAACTAAAAAAAGGGCAGCCCGATACACAAAGCTACTACGGGTCCCGGGAGGGTCGGACCACATTGGGAATATTGTACATAGTCTTAGCTTACATTTTGCAAGAGACTATTTCTGCGACTCAAACCCATGACCTCAAAGTCACATGGTAACAACTTTACCATTCTCAAACCCATGACCTCAAAGTTACATGGTAACAACTTACCATTAAAAAAACTAAGAATGTAAAAATTACATAATACCAAAAAAAAACTTATTTTTAAAATTTCTTTTGATAGTCTAATTGTTAAATTGTTTATTTAGATTATTTTATAATTTTTTTAAAAAAATCTTAGTTAAAAAATGACAATCGGTGCACGAAGCTCTAGCCAATGTGAGGTCCCGAGAAAGGATCTATTGTACGCAGCCTTAGCCGCTTTGCAAGAGGTCATTTCTGAGACTCGAACCTGTGACACAACAACAATTTTACCGTTGCGCCAAGGCTCTCCTTAAAAAAAATCTTAGTTGCAAAAAAAAATCCAAGAATTGAGCATGCAACATAAATTTGCTGTGCAACTTAAGCACCATAAATTCTAGATTCTGTAGGCATATGGATGGCATAACCCATATATTTTGTACACTCAACTTTCAGATCTCAGTTCTACAATTTAAATTTTAAAAATTATGTAAATCTAAAATAAAATTATTTTGTATAATTTAAAAATGAAAAAAAAAGTTGAAAATAAGAAAATTTTCACTTGATTGAATACTCCACTATGATTTCCATCGTAAATGGTCAGTTTAAATGACACCACCTCACTAAAGCATGAGTACATGAGATTGCTCATTTCATAAATGAAAGCCTCATATATTGGATTGAGCATCTATTATGAAGATCAAGTGGAGTGTGTTGTTTGAGGGTTCAGGTGGGGGTTATTGACTACAAAATTTAAGGGCATTTTGGTAACTTTAAGACAAAAGGACCAAAATTGCTCCGCCTCAAAAGTTTTTGACCAATTGTAAGGGAAAATTGATCATCCAGCAGCAATTTAAAAAGTTAAGGGAAATGCAGATGAGCCAGGCATGATTGCTTAACTTTAAGACCAAAAGACCTAAATGTTCCAGCTAATTTAAATGTTTTGACCATCATAAGAGTAAATTGGTCATTTGGAAACAATTTCAAAAGGGTAGGGGAATTTTGATGGGTCAGGCACTAGATTGTGTCTCCTGTTACCACAGCGCATGAACATACAGGACTGGTCTCTGGTAAGATCAATCAAGGAAACAGTTCAAAATCTACCAGACCTAGAGATACCTCCAGAAGACTGCTTCATAATACTCGAAGTTGACGGATGCATGGAAGGTTGGGGAGGAATTTGCAAATGGAAAAGAGCAAATTTGACAAGCTTATGTGTGTCCACACATGAGACTATGCGATGTTGTGTTGCACTCTGTCCAACGCCATGGATGCAACACCCAATCCAACCTCAGCTCGAGCTTAACATGAACTGTTAGGGTTAGGTCATCTCAAGCAAGACCCTTTTCATGTCGGGTTAACCCAACCATGGCTACAACACCAAAAGGTTGTTCAAGTTCAAGATATTTTGCAACTACTAATTAGTGATGTCAAGGTCTTAAATCTCAATTTGTTGTGTCTCGAAACTAGCTCAGAATGATGATTTGTATAAGCCCTAACCTACATTGATTTGTTCTTGGCTCTAGATTTACACAAGGCAAGTGTTAGGGGAATTGAGGTATACTTTGCTGCAGGATTTTAGTGCTTTACTAGCATCAAAACTTCGAAGATTTGTATATCTGGTTTCATTTATTTTCTGTATCTTATGTATCCTATTAGCTGATATCCTTAAATTTCAATATATATTTTTAAAAAATTATTTCTGTTCATGGGTATATATGAGTTTACATGTTCTATATTCATTTATAATGATCTCTATGTTGGTAACTAGCTATACTTCTCGGATTCAGGTGCATGAGTATGGATCTAAGTGTCTGACACAACTATTTTTAAGATTTGTTTACATGAGATCAATAGAATTATTAAGTATACACTTAGAATTATTAAGTATGCCTATGTTGGGTATCCAACATAAGTATGAAGAGGCTAGATGCAAGGTTCAAAATTTCAAGTTGTACTAGAATTTTAGACTTTGACTGGAACAATACTATTTTGGTATCATGTTGGTGTTTCGACATCTGATGTTGGTGGAGAATTGGAGGGGAAAGAAGATGAAAAATAATAAAACTACAATGACATTATGATGTATGAACACATGGTACAATCAATTAATCTTTGACATATTTTGTAGTGTGCCAAGGGGTGTCGAATATCAATATGGCATGATGCTTATGATTGGCACAACACCATAGGATAGATTACACATGTCAAATAGTATCGAGTTTCATTGATTTATCGGAATGATATATTTTAACCATGTCGTTGCATACAGTACGAGATTTAAACCATGGGTAGATGAAAGTTAAGTTGTGTCATGCTACGTGCGTTCTATAACACTCTTGTCGTGTAAATCAATGACTAGCAAAGGCTATGTAGATGAAACTATTGTCATGACAAGTGGATCCCATCGCATCCATGGGAAAGGAACCACTAGGGCATGACAAAATAGAAACCAATAAGTTAGTAAATAAAATTGATCTAAGAATAAGGATAGAAGATTAAAAACATTCAACTAAATCAGAAAAAGTTCATGTGGAACTGATGCATACCAATAGCTGTTCCAACCTTCTAGTAACAAATTTTGTTACCTGAAAAGTAGTGAAGCAAAAAAATTGGAGAAAATGAAAGAAATATGTTTGGCAAAAAGGTATTTGGTGACATCAAACTCACATCATCAATAACACTAGCACTAATTTCTATGGGTTGGACATCAGCCACTAATGTCAAAGCCTCTTTCAAGGACAAATCCTTGTTATTCTCCACTAGTATCTGAACCTGAAAATGAAGGATGCAGAGCTAAGAATTTATTTTTAAAGTGACAAATGCAATGGCATGACTTACTAGTCCATAAGACACTCTTCTCAAACCGAAGGGGTCATTTGTGGAACTTGGCTGACATCCAGAACCAAATAAGCCAACAAGACTGTCCAGTCTGAAGCAGACAGAGGCAAAGAGCTAGCATCAGCAGTAGATGCACCAAATTAAGTTGCAACAATATTTACAAGAGGAAACAACCAAATATATCAAAGATATTATTCATCGGAATCTTGGCAAAGAGATAATTTTATTTGAATAATGACACAAGTCACACAACCATCCAAGAATTAGCACCAAGATATTTCTATCCGGGAATGAAGGTTATATCTCCAGCTACTGGAATTATCATCATTTTCACCTTCATGTTAGAAAATTCTCGAAGTAGTTACCTCTTAAAGCAAACTCTTCATTTATAACTGATCCAAAGCTGTGCGACCATTTTTTTTTTCACATAGGAAGTGAACAAGTACTTCAAATTCAAGAGTTTGTTCAACCCAGACAACACTGAAAATATGAGGTAATAATGGCGAGCCAATGGAGGTCTAAATGCAATAGGAAATGCAGCAATCCCAAAAGTGATATATTACAATTCATTTTGACACAACACAATTAGTAGATGTTCCACATAAAACCTGAAATTTTCTAATTTACCATGGATAGCCATTTTGAGAAGTTGATATATGTACAGAACTAGGTTCCTTAACAGAAAAAAAAAATGGAAGGAGAGTGATTCATTCAGAATAGTGGCCATTTTCTAATTTGAATTGTGGTATAAGCAAAAGGTTACTATACCTGCACCGATCAAGGCTTCCCTTTGAGCAAAAACATCCCTTAAATGAGGAGCGTTTTTTTACTTTGATCAAAAGATGGATGCTGATAATTCTACCAATTCTTAGGCTACTTTTCATTTTGGAAAGGAATGTAGCATTGAAGAATGGAAAGGCAGAGTTGTTGCTAATAATCAACCATTGGATTCATATTATAGTTTTCTCTGGACAAAAGAGAAAACCATGCACACCTCCGAAACTGTTGAAGGTTGTACTGGGACTGGAATGACCAAAACATCCCAAATTTGTTGGAGAGTTATCATTTGGAAGATAGAATTCTGAAATTCAAGATTTTGTTCATGGAGTACATCATTATCTTCAAGCTTAATAAAGGAACATTAAATCTGCATACTGAAATTCAGACTCCCATGAATGGAACTTTGCAAAGGGACACAATTAAAAATGGAGGAAGATGAAGCCATTCATAGTTAGTTAAGGCGCGAGTCACCCAAAATCACATAGGTATTGTGAGGCCCAAACCGCTAGGCATAAGGTGAGGTGCATGACTTACCAAAGTAAAGCGCTTTAGCTATAGATTTTTACAATTCAAATATATATAGAAAATTTCTGCTAAATATTTCACTAACAAAATTCAAATATTTCACAAACTATTAGACAATAACGTAAATATAAAATCAACTAATATTCAAATATTGAAATAGTTTATCTTCATAATGAAAATCAAACTTCATATTAAAGGAAAAAACAAACTTCAAATATCTAAATCATCAAAATCTTCATCATCTTCCTCAATCATATCATTATCATCATCATCGGATGTTCTTCATCGATTTCCTCAAGACCGATTTCTTCCTCCTCTTCATCAATAAGTTGACTTTAGAAGATCTTCGATAAGTTGATGTAGTTGCCCTTACTTCTTTTGAAGATGATGAAGCTCGAGATCTAAAACTATAGGCATCATCACCAACTCCAAAAAACTTGTACAACTTCACTCAAAAGTCAAATTGTCATCATCAAATACTAAATCATTTCCTTCATCAGGGCTATCATTCAATCCCCTTATCAGTCATACATTGATATCATCTATCTCATCAAAAGCAATAGGATCAATACTGTCACGCATATCATTTCGATAACTCAAATCCCTATTATACATAATAAAAACTAAATCATTTAGTCTTTTTTGTTTCAACCTATTTCTTCTTTTGGAATGAAGCTTCATACAAAATAAAAAAATGTTAATTTTATTTTTATAATAATTTATTTAATATTTTCATAAATATTTATACTTGCATGTTCAAAAACACTCCAGTTTCATTCACAAGCACATGAACTTCATTCACAGCACATGAACTACATGGCACACAGAACTTTAATGACAAATGCTTGTAATTCCGGTGTGGATCACCGCTTACCACCGTTCAACTGGCAAATATTGAAATTTGAAATTAAATAATAGCTCCTAATTTTAAATATGGCAATTGATCAAAGGGCACACATAAAGTTGTGGAATTCTTAAAAGATGCACCTAACTGTCAGATTTCCCAAAAAGCACACTTGTTTTCCAATTTACCCCTCCTGCCAAGTGTTGCATTCAAAGGTGTTGTATTTCAAAGAATAGTACCACTGTGATGCTGATTTTCAAAATGCAACAATAAAATGGTGTTTTCGACCGGTGCTGATTATTTGAAAATCAGCACTACAGTGACATCCTAGTTGGCGGGAGGGGTAAAATGAGGCGAAGAAAATCACGCCTTAACCTCTAAAAGGCATGTGCATAAGCACGCTTCATTCAAGTATTGTGTCTGGGTCATTGCCCAAGCATGTGCTTTTCCCAACTATGGCTATTTAAAAATAAAGACCTTTCTTAACTTTCGAGATGCAGATATTGTGGAAACCAAATGAGTCACTAAGTATTCCAAGTGGAATATGCTCAAATTACTGAATTAAAAGTTATTTATCAATTATAAATATATACCTACACGGTAGATTAATAAAGCAATATTGAGAGTCAAACTCTCAAAAATGGAACTTCACAAAGGGACACAGTTAAAATTAGAGAAGACAAGGCTATCCAAAAAAAGATCTTTCTTGACTATCAAGGTGGAGATATTATGGTGAACCAAATGGCTCATGAGGTATTCCTAGTGGCATCTGTTTAGATGACTGAATTAAAAGTTATTTATCAAACTTATAACTAGATAATATATAAATAAAGTAAATATCAACTATAAAAGTAATTAGTTATATATGTTAACTATATATTAATCATATATATACCATATACAACAACAACCAAAATCTTTATCCCACTAAGTAGTGTGGATATAAGGATCCTCTTGTACCATTGGGCTCAATTCCTTACTATATTCTCGTCTATATTTAAATTAATTTTATGTTGTTTTATTGTTGTTAACCAAGTCAATCATATATGTAACATATGATATAGAGTTACAACGAAACCATAATTTATAATTAATCAACCATGGCCTATTTAAGTACATGATGTTCATAAGTTGTGTGAATATTCTAGAGGTTAGCTTCTAGGTATGTATAAGTTGTGCTCCGGATTTATCCAGTAGGCGAACCAAGAGAAGGCCGTCTACCTTTAATCTGGTGAAACCTAGACATCTAAATTACCAAAAAAAAAAAAAGTATATGATGTTCACAACTTTATAAGTATCTTGTTTTTACCAATCAAGTTTACAATTGTAATTGTTCCCATTTCATGCAGATATTGCCTCCCTTCATCTGCTGTCTTTGCTTATCCATTTCACCCTTGTGCTCAAACCTCCCTTCTCCCCGTGACAAACCAATTTCATTCCTAGTTAATTATTCATGGGTAATTATTCATGAGCAAGGTTCTCTCAGCCTCAGCAAGTGCAAACCAAAAGATAGTTATACGAGTCTAGGCAGTAAATCTTAGTGAATAAGAGCATGTCTGGAAATTTATTGTGTCATCATTGCTCTTATTTTGATCAAAATGGACATAATGGTAAGCTATACCCTGTTGAACAAAACCTAATGGTGTACAAATCTTACTCAGAAATAAACAAAACAAAACCTTGCTCAGCACCAAAAAAAAGCGCGCACACAAAAGTGGCCAGCTATTCCACATTCAATGTGAAGGAATTTATATACATTTCGTGTCACTAACATAATCATACCATATCAAAGGGAATAAAGCATCAACCATACTATAAAAAATTGATGATGATGAAGGATAGCTTACCTATCAGCAATGGCCAGAATAATTCCAGCATCAGACTTTGGAAGTATATCCCCAGAAAATCTTGGAAGTGTAATTTCAAAAAGAGCCTCAGCAATCTTAAGAAATATAAGCGAAGTCAGCACAAAAATAAGATCTAGTTGTAAAGCAGTACCAAATTATCAAACAAATACAATGATCTGAGTGAGCATGTGTGATGATCAAAGCGTCAAATATATATGCAATGGAAATGCAACACACTAATAAGGGAATATAACGTGGTTTAGAGACCCACTCCTACTCCATGATCTATAATGCACCCATGTAAATGAGGCAATGGGGCAATCATTCACAAGGACGAGGGATGTTGCTAGAACTCAATGCAACAACAAACTATGAAGGACTCGATTTAACCGTCGACTACAATCAGCACACAACATTTAATCTAGATCGCCCTAAAACAACAAATCATGATCTAGATTGCCCTAAATCAAGGTGATCGGAAGTTGGTAGGGGTGCCGGATTTCCTCTCCGGTTGGCTTGGGTGAGTTCTTTTCTCAGGTAGAATCTCAAGGAGGGGCTTCTTGGTGTCGGTTATTCCTCTCACGGGGGATAACCGCTCGGCAACCGGAGTTGGACTGCACAACAGAGTTCTCTGACGACTATATCAAAGACTCTTTTGCATGTCGACTGTTCCCTTGCTCTTCTTCCACAACTTCTAGTTCTCTGAGTTCTTGTCCTATTGAGTGCTCTTGGGGTTCACTACCACCCACAATTTCTAAAGAAAGTGAATCCCAATCCGGCTGGTGTTTTATCAGTGAAGTGCGCCAACTCCAATTTGTGATCCATAGGTTCATTGCCGGCGGTGAACTCTGATGGACGGCAACGTCTCCGATCAAATGGCAAAGTGGGAAGGTTCCTTGGTCATTAATTAATGCATTAATTATTAATTAATTGCATTAATTATTGATACTCTTTGAATTAAAGCTCCTAGTGGTGGTGTAGTACGTGGAGGAAGATTCCTTGGCCATTAATTAATGCATTAATTATTATTGATTAATTGCATTAATTATTTATATTCTTTGAATTAAAGCTCCTAGCTGTGGTTTAGTTGTACGTGGGTGGCATATTCATTTAGTGTTGACACCTTGCAAATTTGGAGTGCCACTTGTGACTTCACAACCAATGGGAAAAAAGAAAAAGGGATATAAATATTCCCCTTTAAGCCAAATAAAGGAAATGCAAGGTGTCTCTTTTGGAGAATGTCGGTTTAGCAGCTTGGAACCGGTCAAATTGTTGACAGCAACAATTGTGGACGTGGAAGGCAAAGAGAAGGCTCCAGTAGATAAGAATCTTGAGGAATTGGACCAAGGCAGCATGTGTCCAATTGGAGGTGATGCTAGAGTTGACCATGAAGCTGATGTGGACAAGCAAGGTGATGAGGTGGAGGATCAAATGGCTAATGCTCAGATGGCCCACTCTATCGGCACAAATGGAGCTCACATGAAGCAACCTGATGTGGACGAGCCAATGGTTGATGTTCAGAAAGAAAAGTCTACCGGGACAGGTGCTAGCACGATGGAGAAAGAGAATAGATTGAATGAAAGGAACTTGCATATGGGTCGTAGTGTTGGAGGTGAAGATACAAGACATCCTACGAATGAGACAAAGTCATGGGCTAGCCTATTCCGAGACAACCGTAAAACGGAGACGGCAACACATCTCCCACAAAATACACCAACAGGGACGACGCTAAAGTTTAGCTTTGATGATATAGAGACAGTGGAGGACTCGATAGGATATTGTCTAGTTGGGTGTTTCATGGGAAGACATCCAGGAACAGATGGTGTGGATATGGTGGCTCAACGATGGAAGGTACCTTACAACTTTTATATGCATAAGAGTGGTTGGGTTGTGTACAGATTTGAGACGCCGCAGGACCGGGAGAAGATTCTACTTGGAGGACCTTACTTTATTTTCGGAATTCCACTATTTCTGAAGCGCATGCCCAGATGCTTTCTCTTCAATGAAGATGGTAGATTTATTCCAGCATGGGTCCAAATCCATGGGCTACCCGCCGACTGTTGGACGCCAAAAGTGCTAGGTATGATTGGCTCAGAGATTGGCAAACCCCTCTACACTGATCAGCTGACAAGAACAAGAGAAAGATTCTCATATGCAACGCTTCTCGTAGAGGTTTCGATTCGGGAAGAAAGAATCACAAAGATACTCATCATGTTACCTACTGGAGTACATCTAGAGTTGGAGGTCATCTATGAGACCATGCCGGATTTCTGTGAAGATTGTCGGAGGATTGGGCACAAGAAGGGTGCTTGCTATAAAGGAGACATACCTTCTGAACAACGGACAAATCAAGATGAAGAGAAGGCGCCAGAAGAGCAGAACAAACAGTATCCTGAAAGGCACCACTCCCCATCTGCAAGAGGTCGTCGAAGATCAAGATTCCGGCGGCGCACTAGGCAAGCATGACAACCTAGGGGGAATGCACAAAAGGAGAGGGCCTATGATGATGATCCAAACCCTTTGGCAATTGTGGCGGTGTGTGCACCGGTCCCTACTGCGGTTGAAGTACCCCTCGACACTAATAGTGATGATGCAAGAAAGAAAGAGATGCAAGAGAAGGAAGATGAGGGTCGGCCACAACAGAAAGGGAAAGAGAAAGAGGTGGACTGCGTCTTGGAGAGCTCGAGCACATTGGGAATGGCGTCTTCCTCATCTGCAGACCAAACACAAGAATCTACTAGTGGGGCATCACTTATCTCTGCATCCTCTTCTTCCTCTTCATCGGTTGTATCTGTGACCTTGGGCTCAACATCCTCCTCTTCTTCCTCTTCATCGGATGTGTCTTCCTCTTCGGGTGAATCTAGGAACAAGGTGGCAGCAGGAACGGCTATAAAGAAAGTCCCAATGACGGTTCAAAGTGATAGACAATTACGGATCCGAGCAGCCCGCCCAGGAGGTGCTAAATGAAGGTGGTCGCATGAAATATTAGGGGCTTTCATAAATCCCTGAAACATGGAGGAGTCCAACACCTACTCAGGAGCAAAGATATACAAGTTATGGCATTACTTGAGACAAAGCTCAATGAGGACTCCCTTCACCCGATCATGAATAGGCGTTTCTCAAGTATGGGACATATGCATAATTTTGATATATCTAACCATGGCCGTATATTGCTCCTATGGGATATACACAGAGTGGATATAGATGTACTCATGATGAATTCCCAGTTCATTCATTGTCGGGTTCGGTGCCGAGTTTCGGGAAGGGATTTCTTGGTGACTTATATATATGGACTTCAGTCTATTACTTCTCGACGGCAGTTATGGGAGAGACTTACAGAGATTGGTGGAGACATCTTGGAGCCTTGGATGATCATGGGGGATTTCAACTCCATCTTATCGTTGCATGACAAAAAAGGAGGTAACCCGGTCACAAATTATGAAATGCGTGATCTCCAAAATTTTACTCATACGTGTGGATTGGTGGATCTTCGCTCCATTAGTTGCCGCCTCACATGGACCAACGGTACAATTTCTAGTAAATTAGATAGAATTATAGTGAACTCCCACTGGTTGATGGCAGATTATGATGCATATGGGGAATTTATGGCGCCCGGGTGTCTCTCGGATCATTCCCGTGCGATAGTACACACACTTGTGAAAGACAGAGCCAAAAATCGACCTTTCAAATTCCTTAACTTATGGACACTGCATGGGGATTTCAAGAAGATAGTGGAGGAATCATGGGCGCCCCCAGTCAATGGCAACGCTCAGTTCATACTGAAGACAAAGTTAACCAGGTTGAAGGGTCAGTTAAGAGATCTAAACAAACATCATTTTGGTCACATCTCAGAAAAGGCAAGAAAGGCAAAGTCAAAACTGGAGGAATTACAAAAGGGTATCCTTGATGGTGGACAGATTCCTACAGATTATGGGGAAATAAAGAGGCGAACAACTCTTCTTGCGGAGGCCGAGAAACAATTCTACCAACAAAGGGCAAAGAATGTTTATCTAAAAAACTCAAACAAATGCACCAAATTTTTTCATGATGTGGTGAAGCGTAACAACAAAAGAAATGCTATCATCACACTCACAAAAAGGAATGGGGATCAAATATCGAGTCTGAGAGAGGTAGCTGATGAATTTGTGAATTTCTTTCATTCATTGCTTGGCCAGTCAGAGGAATGTGGTATGCTCGGTGACTTGGTTCTCTCTGGAAGAAACCTAACAAGTGGACAAGCAGCAGATTTATGCAGACCAGTGGGAGTGGAAGAAATTAAAACAACCCTTTTTGACATTGGATGGGATAAAGCGCCAGGTCCAGATGGGTTTGGAGCAAAATTTTTCACATCTACATGGGACATTATTGGATCTGACTTTATTGCGGCGACCCAAGAGTTCTTTCAATCAGGAGAGCTATTAAAGCAATGGAACCACTCTGTGATCTCACTAGTACCAAAATCGGACCATGCATCTGGAGTTACAGATTATCGGCCGATTTCGTGTTGTAATGTTTTCTACAAGGTGATAGCCAAGGTACTAGCCGGCCGATTAGCAACAGTCTTGGGTTATTTATTAGATCCGGCACAGGCGGCATTTGTGAAAGGGAGATCTATAGGTGACAACATCAATCTAACCCAAGAACTCTTGAGGAAGTATGCTCGAAAGCGAATCTCACCAAGGTGCATGATCAAAGTGGATTTGGAAAAGGCGTTCGACATGGTTAATTGGGACTTTCTTATATCGACACTTGTTGGTTTTGGTTTTCCCCAACAATACCGAGAATGGATTAAAGAATGTGTCACGACGGTTTCTTATTCTATATCTTTAAATGAAGGACTTTGTGGTTTTTTCAGTGGTCGGCGAGGCTTGAGGCAAGGTGACCCCTTATCACCCTTGCTCTTTAGTTTATGCATTGAGGTACTATCGAGAAGACTACATGCTGCTTCTTCACTTCCCTCCTTTCGCTTCCATCCTATGTGTAAGGAGATTGGGATCACTCACCTAGCGTATGCCGATGATTTATTGCTATTTGCGCGGGAGAATGAAGCCTCTACCAAGGTGTTAGCGGATTGTCTGGAATTATTTGGTAATGAGGTGAGATTGAAGGCTAATCCATTGAAGCCCCACATGTACATGGCAGGAGTTGATGACAGAACGAAGCGCTGATTACTCAATATTCTCGGGTTCCAAGAGGGCTCTTTTCCATTTCGGTACTTGGGAGTCCCACTTGCGGCGGAAAAGTTGCAAATTGCGAATTATGGCCCCCTACTTGATGCAATCATAAAGAAGATCATAGCTTGGCCGAAACACACCCTTTCCTATGCGGGTCGCTTGGAGTTGGTTAGATCGGTCCTTCAAGGAGTAGTATGTTATTGGCTCTCTATGTTTCGCATCCCCGGTGGTATTATTGAGAAGATTAAGAGTATATGTCGAATGTTTGTTTGGTCTTCCAAACACCCTCCAATCTCTTGGGTCACCCTTTGCCTATCTAAGCAAGATGGAGGTTATGGAATTCGTGATCTTCATGCATGGAATGAAGCGCTATTATGCAAAACATTATGGAATATTCAATCCAAGAATGATTCATTGTGGGTGCGATGGGTTCATCAACATTATATCAAGGGTGCTGATTTTTGGAGTTGGAATGTCAAGCCTTCGGACTCTCCCCTCATCAAACGCCTTGTGAGCATCCGTAATAAAATTTTACAAGGTTGTCATGGACAAGGTTCGACCAATATGGAATTGATATCTTGGTTTACAATGGAGAGAAATGGGGCGGCTAATGCATATGAATTCTTCAAGCCTAGAAGAACAATTATGACTTGGGCACCGGTAGTTTGGAGACCGGAGATCTTGCCAAAGCATAGATTCATTTTATGGCTAGTAGCCCATGAGAAGCTTCGTACAATGGATAGAATATCATATGTTCCGGATAAGACTTGTGTGCTATGCAATGGATATGAGGAAACAAATAGGCACTTGTTCTTTGAACGCTCTATCACCCATGCACTATGGAACAAAGTGATGTTATGGCTAGAGTTCAAACATGATGCCCGGATGATGGAAGAACTCCTTCAAGTGCTAGGGCGGCATTACAAGGGAAATAAACGGAAAATGAAGGCTCGACATCTCGGCATCTCAAGCATGATTTATGTCTTATGGGAAGCACGAAATCGTTGCCGCTTTGATGGGACTACTCCAGATGTTAATTGGATGCTTCGGAAAATTCAAATCCATGTATACCGATTTGTGGATTCTTGAGTGTGCGCTATCTTTGACCGTGTGGGGCTGCACGTTCTTGTGGAGGCACAAGTTGAAGATGAATGTTCGTGTTTTGTCAAGATTGGTGTTGTGCACTTGAGGAGAACTCATCCATGTGTGTTTGCATGTGATTGTGATTGGTCCATGTAATTGGTGTGATGTGATTGGTCCATGTAATTGGTTGATTAGTTGTGGATGTGGGTGTGAGTGATGCATGAACGTGTGAGTGATGCATACACGTGATTGGCTATGATGTTTACAAAGTCTCACCTCATAGAGCGAGAAATGTAAGTGCAAGGCATGGTGGCCGGATTGTTGGAGACTACCTCGCATGTTGAGGTAGCTGGCTCCAAGTTTTGATTGTATTTTGCTCTTGTGGAGGGGGGTCACAAGTCACAACCTCCTGAAGCGTTTATAAATATTTACCTATTTCAAAAAAAAAACAAATACTTGGGATGGATACCCTCCATCCTAGAACAACACTACTGAATAGTCAATTGCCAAGAGGCAAGTGGATTAGCCAATGAATAGAAACATTTTATTCTTAGTTCAATCAACTAGAACCCTTTTAGTTTACTATATCATACCTAGGAAATCACCCATTATTACATTCATCTACATCTAACACAACCCTCCAAAATGCATCATGCAATCACAAGTACACATATCACACGTCTTCAAGTGTCTTCCTCTAAGTTCGACGATCATCTCGAGTATAAAGCTTCACATGGCTCACTCGATCCAAGGTCTATCATCCCAAGGTTAATCAGTGATCTTCCACTTCAACACATTTAAGTAGTGCACACTTCATGCACCATATCAACTACACATGTAACTTAAGATGTATATCAAAATATGGTTAAGCCTAACCACAATGAAGAACTCGATATACCAACAAATAAGGCATGGTTGGGATGAAGATAGTAGCTTCTTTTGTGGTTACCTCCCAAAAGTTGCTAACGGCTAAAGCTACATTGGCAAAGGATGTCATAGGTCAATGGCAATAAAGAAGACATTCATAGATCATTCTTCCATTGTAGCAAGTAATATCGATGGGGCCTAGGAAAATGTGTCACCAATCTCATGAGTTTATTTGTTGTCCCTAGTTATATATGTGGTGGTGTTAAGAGTGTTCTTTGGGCTTCCTATATGATAGTTAATTTCCCCACTATTAAGTCTATAATATAAAAATAAGCCAACCTCAATTACCACTTATCATTACACAAATATGTGTAATTGGTGTTAGTGAACTTGATCCTCTCAACAATCTCATTTCATTCCCCATGCTTCTCGTTACTTCTTGTCCAATTACAAAACTTGATAGGCTCAAAATATAAAAAAAAAAAACTGGAGTCTAGGCAACTTCTTGAGAAGATACAATGCTACAAGCAAAGGTCAATGGTGAATGGTGTCCAGTTAGTTAAAATGCCTAAGCCATTCACATTGTCTTATATTGGCATTCTATTCTCTTATGTAGAAGCACCATGCAAAAAAAAAATTAAATTAAACGTGTGAGATTTAAGGCACCTAATCAATAACAATTTGCTACTTAAAAATTCGAATATTGATATATTACAAGAATGAGAAAGAGAGCATAAGTCAATATAATAAAAAATAATTTAATTGATTTAAATATTACTAGTGATATAGCATTCAATCAAAAAATAAGGCAAGAAAGATACTAGAAAAAACTTTTAACTGATCAATTAAGGAGTAATTTTCTGTATTGATGTGGGAGAGACATACAAACTTTAATGGTTAGTATAAAAGAAGCCAATAAAAGAATTGACAGAAACAAGTTTTCACCAGATAAATAAGTAAATAAAATGGCAAAAGAAGCAAGTAAAAAAACTTCTACAGAAGGTCATTTACAAATTGGATCGTAATATAAGTCCTTAGAAGATGTCATTCAAATCAGCAGCAGTCAAATTTTAAGAATGACAACTATATTAGACAAGATTACATATCCCCACAGGTTTCTCTAATACATGTGTTTCTAGTATTTCAAGAGTACACGAATATATTGAGGTGTAATCAATTCATTTGTACCGCATTTGCGATCCAGTTCTCTAGAAGATTGAAAAATTCACTTCCAGTGAAACTCGCATCTCACTTAGCTATGTAAAAATCTGGTCATTACTGATATCAATGTTCTAGTTGAGGATGAGTGTTAAAATAACTTTTATTATTTGAAGTTGTTGAATTACTATGTTATATTGTTCTTGTGGTATACTAATGCAGCGGATAACTATCAATTTCGTTAATTCACACACGGATATCAAAATAGATTATCAAATCCATTGATTGGTGCATGAATACCAGAAGCGATCTTCTAAACCTGTTGATTCGAAGAAGAATACCAGAAAGTAGAAATATGCCTCAGCTGAAAACAACATTAATCAAAACTGTTTTCAAAACATGAAACAGGACGCTTATATAGACTCATATCCTAAGGCTCGAAGAAAGGAAAGAAATCCTCATATATGAACCTCAATTCCTATCTTTTACAAAATAAGAAAAGAAATCTTACCGGAAAAAAAACTTCTTAACAAAAATTCTAATTAATTAAAGAGGACGCTAATAAAGATAAAGCACAACCCGTATATACCAGAAATACCAAAAACACAAAATATCCTAAACAAATTCAAAAATTCAAAAATTCAAAAAATAAAAGATAGAAATTAATAAAAATACCCTAAATATCAAACTTGATAAAAATAATAAAAATTACTAAAATTATCTTTTCTGTTCCCGCGGCATTCTCTCCATGGAGGAGAAAATTCGCCCTCGAATTTATAGTATCAGGTGGTAGCTCACGAGGAAGATTATCTGGAACCAAATTAATAAAATGTACTAGTAGTTGCTGGACTTTGTGAATCCTCTACCGACGAGTACGATATCACGGATGCTACTCTTGTTCTCGAATTCATCTACTTTTGCTAAATGCGTCCATGGTTCCACCTCATTTGTCCCTTATGTACTTGTGCTTTGTGTGATGATCCAGTCCATTCTTTTGGACTTTCAATTGCATATTAGCAACTTTTCCAAGATAACGTATATTAATTCAATGAGCATTGAGGGCATCAGTTAGTGTTTGACCATCCATTAGTGAGACATCAAGAGAGCAAGGAGCTTCAACGAACTTTGGAAGAACTATATGAACAAGATAAGTATCAACTTTCCTGACCAATGCTTCATCTGCAATTTCATCCATCACATCATTAACTAGCTCACTAGTTGATTCGGTCTCGTCTTCGTCGTAAATTGAATCACCGACTATTTTGATTTTATCGTTGTTGTGAGGTGCAGGGGTAATTAGGTCTTTTCTTTCTATTTTGCTCCATTAGGGTTTTGCAGACTTTTCTATATGACATAATTAATATGTCTTTAGAATTAGTTACTTTAGAATTGGTCAATTGACTAAGTCCTCATAAACATCTATATATATTGTATTCTTCATTGCACAGAATGAATAAGATTAATTGGGTTATATCTCTTTCTTCTTCTATCCAACATGGTATCAGAGCCAAGTTTCTCAAAACCCTAAATTTTAATATGCGCCGTCCCTCCCTCTCGTCTCTCTTAGTGTCGCTGCTCTTCCCAAAGACAGAGAGGATGACAGTGTCCGTGTCTTCGCGTGCTAACGGCGGAAGGCGTCTTCTGTCTTCGCGTTCCTGACGGCTCTACTCATCCCCTCGTCTCTGTCTTCGCGTGCTGCTCTTCGTGGCGGAAGACTTCCTCTCGCGCGGCTCTGCCCTCACACCGCGCGAGCCCAGGAGCGTCTTCTCTCGCGACGCGCGAGCCCAGATCTTCTTCTCGCTCTGCTGTCCCCTCACGACGCGCGAGCCCAGGCGTCTTCTTCTCGCACGTCACTCTTCTCACGTCGGCAAGCTGCGTCTTCTCTTCTTCTCGCACTGCTCTCCCCTCGCGACGCGCGAGCGAGCCCCGGCGTCTTCTACTCGCGCGTAACTCTTCTCGCGTCGGCAGGCTGTGTCTTCTTCTCGCGCGTCACTCTTCTCGCGTCGGCAGACTGCGCGAGCCATCCTCGCTGATCACCTGCTTCGAAGCGAAGCCGGACCAACTTGGCCCTCTTTCTCAGCAGCCTCCAACCCGGTCCGAACCAAAAGGGGATTGGTGGCCTCGGTGCTCTTCTTCGCTCGATTGAAAAAAAAAAGTTTTTTTTGTTTTGTTTAACCAAAGAGCCCTAGACCCAAGCAGGGCTAAATACGAATCGGTACAAGTCCTAAAGTCTCTTCTTGTGAATTGGTATGGCAGACACATCCGGAGAAAGTTCTGGGATGTCTACAGATCAGTTGACATCTTCTAGGCAGGTATAATCAATTTTCACAATGACAAGATCGGGAGGAACTGGCCTTCAAATAACCTCGGAAAAATTGACCGAGAAAAATTATGCATCCTGGGCAGTCGCTGTTGAACTTTATGTAGAAGGCCATGATAGACTTGATATTCTTCATGGTACTAGAGTGAAACCAGATGAAAAGGATCCTAGCTTTCGTACTTGGAGGCGTGACAATATTCTGGTAATGACTTGGATACTTAATTCTGTTAGCTCTGGCATCAAACAAGTTATTCTTCACAACAGAACAGCGGTTGATATGTGGAGGACACTGGAGCAAATATATGGACGCAAGCATGATATGCTGCATACTTATCAGATAAGTAGTCTAATTTTTAAACTTGAGCAAGGTTCTATGTCTGTTACAAATTACTTTGCCGCTCTAAAGGGGCTATGGGATGAGTTTGACTACTACAGGATGGACAATTAGAGTTCTGCAAATGATTATCAGAGGTATTTGAAGCTTCTGAAGAAAGACAGAATCATTAAGTTTCTTGATGGGCTTCATGCAGAGTTTGAAAGTTTAAAAGGACAAATTCTTGGTCTTGATCCTACTCCCTCTCTAGAACAAGTTTACTACAAAATTCTGAGTGAGGAAGGCAGGAAAAGGACCATGAACAACAACGGTAATATCTCTGCAACAAGCACTCCAATTGGGGAGACATCTGCTTTTATCGGTTCTTCTAACAAGCTCAAGTCTGGGGGAACAAAAGGAAAAGGTGGAAAATTGTGTCGGCATTGCAAAAGGACTAATCATGATTCAGAATTTTGTTGGGAGAAATATCCAAAAAAAAAACCTGAAAAATTCAAATACAGTGACAAGAAGGTGTCTGGTCGTGGGAATCTTGCTGCCCAGAAATCAATGGATGGGGAGACTACTAATTCTTCGGTACCTTCTAATATTGAGTTGTCATCTACTGATATTGTCAATCTTCAGCACCTTTTATCGCGACTTCAGACTTCATCCGCTGCAAATTCGTCTCAAGCGCACGCAGGTATCCGTGGTCTGGAATTAAGTATTGATGCGTCAAGATCTTGTATCCCCTGGGTCATTGACTCAGGAGCTACAGATCATATGACAAATCTTGCTAATTCCTTTATTTCCTACTCTTTGTCTTCTGGGCAGGATAAAGTGACCATCGCTGATGGCACCAAAGCTACTGTGGCTGGAAAAGGTTCCATACAACTGGCAGACCACTTTATCCTATCCTCTGCACTTCATATCCCTTCCATTTCTCTTAATTTACTTTCTGTTAGTAGTATTACTAAACAACTACACTGCTCAGTTACCTTTTTCCCTGATCATTGTGTCTTTCAGGATCTCGAGACCAAACAAACGATTGGGACTGGCCGTGAGGTAGGAGGTCTTTACTACTATCATTGTGGAACAACAACTGCTCTGAAGTCTACAACCCAGTGTTCAGAAAATAAGCATCAAGAAATCTTGTTATGGCATTCTCGTCTGGGACATTTGTCTCTTCGGTCATTAAAGGTCCTATTTCCTAATCTTTTTCCTTCTGTTTACCTTGAGTCTCTTAAATGTGAAGTCTGTCAGTTATCCAAACATTGTAGAACTCATTTTTCTAAGTCCATGAATAAAAGTTCGTCTCCATTTGACCTTGTTCATTCAGATGTGTGGGGTCCCTCTCCCGTGCCTTCGTTAGATGGCTATCGATACTTTATTTCTTTTATTGATGATTACACCCACTGTACATGGCTTTATTTGATGAGAGGCAGAGACAAAGTTCCTCGACTCATTCAACATTATTGCAAAATGGTTGAAACTCAATTTCACACACAAGTGAAAACTCTTAGATCTGATAATGCACGGGAATACTTTGCACAATCTCTAAATACTTTTCTAGAGGATTTAGGAATTCTTCATGAGTCATCTTGTCCCTACACACCACAGCAAAATGGAGTGGCTGAGAGGAAAAATCGTCATATCCTTGAAACAGCACGTGCATTATTATTTCAGCGTCATTTACCCAAATATTTCTGGGCGGATGTTGTTCTTGCTGCTGCTTATATCATTAATCGTCTACCATCAAAAGGTCTCGGGTATCGGTCCCCTCTCACTATTCTTCGTCCTGATATAACATTGTTCTCCCTTACACCTCGGGTATTTGGCTCCCTTTGTTTTATTCATGTTCTTGGTCCTAAATCCTCTAAGCTTGATCCTCGCTCTATACGGGGAATTTTTCTAGGGTATTCCACTTGCCAGAAAGGCTACAAATGCTTTGATCCTGTTTCTAGGACTAGATATGTCTTAAAGGATGTTACCTTTTTTGAGTCCGAATCCTATTATTCTCCCCAGACTCGTCCTCAGGGGGAGAATCGCACCTCTTCTCTTGTTCCTCAAGTGGGTACCTCTTCTCTTGTTCCTCAAGTGGTTCCTTCTCCTATTTCTTTGGATGTCATGGAAAATAACAAAGATGATGCTTCATTACTGGGCTCGCAGGCTTCACAAGAAATTATTACTTACAAACGACGAAGACATAAGCAAGGACCTACTACTGATCGGCTAGTTGAATCGGAAGCTTTGGCTCCTAATCCTGTATCCTCATTGGTTGAACCAATTGCACCTCTAAATATGAATGAGTTGGACCTTCCAATTGCTGTTAGGAAGGGGGTCAGGTCATGTACTCAACATCCTATCTCTAACAGCTATCAAACCATACCATACCTTCTTCTTATCATGAAGCTGTAAGGGACTCAAGGTGGTTGGAAGCAATGAATGGAGAAGTGGAGGCTCTTAATAAAAATGGTACTTGGGAATTAGTAGATCCCCCAAAGGGGAAGAACTTGGTTGGTTCTAAATGGGTCTATGCGATCAAGTATAACTCAGAGGGTGAAGTGGTCAGATATAAAGCCAGACTTGTGGCCAAGGGATTCACTCAAACATATGGGGTGGATTACTTGGAGACCTTCGCTCCAGTTGCAAAACTCAAATCAGTCAGGGTGATACTCTCTCTTGCCTCTCAGTATGGTTGGTCGTTATTTCAGCTAGATGTAAAAAATGTCTTTTTGAATGGCAACCTTCACGAAGAGGTCTACATGTTACCACCTCCTGGAATTGAAACAAAAGGGAAGGTGTGCAGACTGATAAAAGCTCTGTATGGACTTAAACAATCACCCAGAGCATGGTTTGATAGGTTCTGCAAAGCCATGACATTGTTTGGCTTTAGACAAGGAAATGTTGATCATACACTCTTTGTGAAGAGGAAAGAAGACAAAACTACCATTCTTTTGGTTTACGTTGATGATATGATAATCATAGGTGATGACGAGGTTGAAATCCAGGCTCTTAAGTCTAAGTTAATATCAGAGTTTGAAATTAAAAACCTTGGACTATTGAAGTACTTCCTTGGTATTGAAGTTGCTCGATCTCAGGAGGGAATATATATATGTCAAAGAAAATATGTGTTAGATTTGCTCAAGGAGACAGGGAAGTTGGGTTGTCGGCCAGCATCAACTCCTATAGAAGTAAGTCATGATCTTACTAGTTCTAACGGGGAAAATCTTACAAATCTGGAAAAGGAAACGTATCAAAGGTTGGTTGGAAAATTACTCTATTTGTCTATGACTAGACCTGACAATACCTACGCTGTTAGTGTAGTAAGTCAGTACATGCATGCTCCTAAAACTATCCATATGAAAGTCGTTGACAGGATTTTGAGGTACTTAAAGTCATGTCCCGGAAAAGGCTTGTTGTTTAAGGGAGGTGGTAATCTGAAGGTGGAATGCTATTCTGATGCTGATTGGGCTGGTTCTAGAGATGATAGAAGATCCACTTCTGGCTATTGCACCTTTTTAGGAGGAAACTTGGTAACTTGGAGAAGTAAGAAACAAAATGTTTGTGCACGGTCCAATACGGAAGCAGAATATCGAGCCATGGCACATGGTCTTGCAGAAATGTTATGGTTGAGTTTTTTATTAGAAGACATGGGATTAAAGGCTGAATTACCTCTCAGGCTGTACTGCGACAATAAAGTTGCAATCAATATTGCAAATAATCCAGTTCAACATGACCGGACCAAACACATCGAGATTGATCGCCACTTTATTCGGGAGAGACTTGATTCTGGAGAGTTATGCTTGCCCTATGTCAAATCTGAGGACCAACTTGCTGATATATTTACAAAAGTTATACCCCAAGCCGTGTTTAATTCTGCCCTTAGCAAGTTAAACATGTTTGATATATATGTTCAACTTGAGGGGGAGTGTTGTGAGGTGCAGGGGTAATTAGGTCTTTTCTTTCTACCTTGCTCCATTAGGGTTTTGCAGACTTTTCTATATGACATAATTAATATGTCTTTAGAATTGGTATTTAGAATTAGTTACTTTAGAATTGGTCAATTGACTAAGTCCTCATAAACATCTATATATATTGTATTCTTCATTGCATAGAATGAATAAGATTAATTGGGTTATATCTCTTTCTTCTTCTATCCAACAATCGTCAAGAACATCCAATTCCTCCTCCGAGTGTGTTTGGTGATTGTTTTTGCATTTTAGACCAAATTTCTTCAGTTTTGGTTTTCAAACCTTGCTGCCATCCTTTCAACAAGCTTTTCCACAATTCCTACCATCTGTTCCATACATTTATCAAAAGATTCCATCTTTTCCATTCGTTCACCAATAGCTTGAATCTGGTGGTCCATATCGCGCTCCTACACGTTGTTCATGCCGTTAACTCGTTATTGTCTTCTCGGCAACATGACTCCACAAGAACGACTTTGCCCTAATATCAAACTGATGCAACGGATAACTATCAATTTCGTTTATTCACGCTTAAATATGGAAATTGACTATCAAATCCGTTGATTCGCGTATGAATACCGCCCGTTGATTAAAAAAGAATACCAAGAAATAGGAAAATAATGGCTCCCGAAAATAGTATTAATAAAAAAAATGTCTTCAAAACATGAAACATACCTCATATATGACCTCAATTCCTATCTTTTACATAAAAAAAGCAATCTTACGAAAAAAAGGAACTTCTTGACGGAGAACCTAATTAATTAAATAGGGCGCTAAAAAATGATAAATCATAACCCGTATATACCAGAAACATCAAAAATGCAAAATATACTAAACATATTCAAATCCAAAAGTATAAAAGATAGAAATTAATAAACATGCCCTAAATATCAACATGATAAAAATAATAAAAATTATTAAAATTATCTTTTCCGTTCCTGCATCATATAGTCAACCTTATTTTCTCTATATAAAAGGCAATAGTTCCATAAGATAAGATCCTGATAGTTTTCCTTACACCATAACAGCTATCTACAAGGAGACATCAATTGTCTGTTGCAAGTCATCGGGTTAAAAGTAGTTGTCTAGAACAGTTTGGTGAAAATTTGAAGGACAGTTTGCAGCATTCAGAGCAGCATGCAACATGGAACCTTTTTAACAAATTATGTGAAACCAGTGGCAAATTCCCACTTCTACTAAAGGATGCGGGTGCCAGCTGCTCTGCAGGTTGTCTTCTTTGAAGGTAAAGCTAATATAAGCAATAAACTTGGAGTGGGTAATTAGGGTGGTAGAAGGTAAGCTGTGGATCATGGAGGACGGGTTATATGATGGTCTAGCTGACCTTCAGGAACTGATAAATTTGTTGCCCATGTATATCTGCTTTCCATGAAGGACTATAAATAAGGGCATACTCAACTAGGCTGTTAAATTACTAAAAGATATAACATAAACATAAACCTATGCCTAAGAATACCACCCTAACTGGACAAATGATACTAATGGGACAGGACAAGAAAAGAAAATCACATGCACTATGTAATTGTCTCACACCTGCTCAGGATACCCATCCCTTAGAGCATAATGGCGGGCCATTATTCCTGATAGAGAAGTGAATTCAGTGACAATAGAAGTTGCAAGATCAGACATGGCAAGAGCTGCTGCATCTTCAACAATCGTATGCACACTTTTCTCGTTTCCCAGAGAATGTGACAAATTTCCAACAATCTTTTGAATGCGAACCACCTTGTCCAACATTGTTCCAAGTTTTTCCTGTATAACTTAATTAGAGCTAAAATATCATGTAAATAAATTGCTGCCAGTAATCTTTATGACTTACATGAAAAAGAATTCCACTTAGAAGGCCTCGAAATTCAGAAAATTTCTTTTGGGTGTCCATTTTATAGAAAAAACTTGCATCCTCATAGCGGGCTCTGAAGAAATCAAAAATTATATTTTCAAGTAAATATAATATTTATATTCATATATAATTTGGATAGAGCACCTGTACAAAAAAGAACGAAAGACATGCCAAAACTTTAAGGCTCCCAATGCTAATTATTTTACAGTTACCGAAGTAAGTACTTCTATAAGAAAAGGTCTAGTATATCAAAGTCCTAAATGTGCAGGTGTAATTGTTGTAATCCAGTTCATTCCTCTTAATTTGGTGTATCAATGGGGATCCTCTCCTTAGTTTTAAGGATTTCTTCACAATTTGGTGTAGGCTTCCCACCATCCTATGACTTCTCTACATAACTATGAGATTTCTGCTTACAGCAGCATGCCAAGGCACCAAACCCTCAATCAACAACCACATAGAAGTATATTTTGCACCTGCCTTCCACTCTGAGCCTCTATTCTACCTAAAACTATGATATCCATCGAGGTAGCACATGAAGGCACCAAAACCTCAATCAACAACCTCATCAAATATCCATACTTCCAGCCTTGCCAACAAATTTGTCTTCCTTCAAAGAGTCGAACACTGTCACTGCTAGTAGTTTTGTTATGACTGCATCACAGAATTACAATACTATATAATTGCATTTACTAGTACTTTGATGATTTAGTAGCATTATATCTTGTGTTTAATACTATAATATTATTTTTAATATGTACTAATATTATAGGGAAGTTGGGATTCAAAAGCTTTCATTTATTGTTAAATAAAATATGATATTATTTAATAATAATTGTTTATTGACCATTGTTACTTCAATATATATCCAACCAATAATGATACAATGTAATATTAATTTGATATTAAACAATTTTAATATGGTATACCATTAATGGCTTTAAGAATATAAGTGTTAATGATGGTCTTTGAACCATCAGACATGACAAATAATCTTCCTCATATAATAGTTCATATTTTAATTATCAACTAGTAAAAATCATTGAGATAAGCTACATCTTTATTGAGCTCTATGCAATGCGATATTACTAATAATATTCAAATTAATTCAATAAGTTTGTATTAGATTGACTAGTGTTTTATTTGGTTCCCTCCATCCCTATACCTTTCACTTTAGTTGGCCAAAATTTGGAATTCCATTCCATGTCAATCAGCAGGGGCAAAAAAAAAAAATTCATTCTACCCATTGTCCATTGATAGACACGTAAGAGGTTCCAAAATCCCTAGTACATAAGGGATACTTGTGAGCTCTTCATTCATCTATGAGTTTATCCATTGTCCACAAGACAATCTGTCATCTAAGAGTTTGTTTGCCATCTGTTAGTACATCTACCATTTGTGAATTCATGCCTTAGTTCAATCGTCATTTGTGTTAGTGATATGAGAGAAGTGTCCTAAGGCAATCGCCTTATGATTGTAAACATTTATTTCAATAAATGAAAATTCACTATTTGAGTATACATGTTTGTGTATTTAATTGGGATCTTAAACTCATCTACTGAATGCCCGCAATACAATTCACAGCATAAGAGAAGTTGTGATGGGATCACAACTAGTGATTATCTCTAAATGTGCAATTGTGAAGTATTGAAAATATCCCTAGTCGATGAATTGATAAAAACGGACACTATCAATTCTGTTGAGACTAGCATGGGTTATTCTCTAATCAGCTGATTCTCACTAGCTGGTGACATTGGGATGTCCGGAGATAAACATGGATGCTAGTTAAGGGAACTAGTTCATTGGAGTGACTGACTGTAAAACTTCACATGGTAGTCTATACATAGACAGGTCAGTGAAGTTCTTACCGCAGCTTAAGTGCGATGTTCCTTTGACTTGCGGTGTTCAAGTCATCTTGGTCATGGAGACTTATACTTTAACATCTTAAGCAAGCATCTCCAAGGAGGTGTGGACCCAGGATGGTTGGGTATAAGCCGAAGTGCCCGAAGATGTTTGAACAGCCTACAAAGGATTCACCACTCCTTGCGAGGAGATGTATACCCAGGCCTATCGTCGGATTGTTACTCAAAGCCTCTGGCCAGATCATGTCATGTTTAGAGTATGAGTCTCTTTAATACATGAGAGTAATTAGAAATCCAAAGGACGAGAAAGACACTACTTGGGCTAGGTGTGACGTAGTCAGCCTAGTGGGGACTGACACGCACAGACCATGTCCTGAACCAAGTGGGTATAAGATGGTGAAGGGAATGGGGCACGATTCATTAGAGCTGCTGAAGGGTTTCAGAATAATTTCTGAGGTCAACCGTTGATCTTTCGATTAATTGGGGAACATGATGTACTACTAGGTGCCACTCATGATCGTTCTATAATTAATGAATTATAGACGGCCAACATAAATCGAAAGCCTATTTAGTCACACGCACTACGAGTAATCTGAGGGATTTAAAACGAGTTGAAAATTGGATTTTCCGATCAAGAGAAATAAGTCGAATCTGAATTTATCAGAGACGCAACGGAAGCTTAAAATGGCTAAGTCTTTTGAAGGCTTATTGAGCGAATTAAATGAGTTTAATTCGCGAGGGAAGGGCTTGGAGTGGCCGGCCAAAGAGGGTGCGGTTTGGCCGGCCACCACAAGGAGAGAAAATCAATTAATTTGGTTTAAATTATAAAATAAATCAAGCGCGATTTGTTTTATAAAATTATGGATAAATAAATTTGTTTTCATGGAAATTAAAATAAACTTTAAATGGTTTATTTTTATAAAATCAATTATGAATTGATTTTTCCATGATAAGAAAAATTTATATAATAAATTTATTCTTTTTATGGAAATTAAAATGAACCATGGATTGGTTTATTTTATAAAATCAATTATGAATTGATTTTTCCATGATAAAGAAAAATTTATATAATAAATTTATTCTTTTTATGGAGATTAAAATAAACTTTAAATGGTTTATTTTTATTCTATAAAATTAATTATGAATTGATTTTTCCATGATGAGAAAATTTATATAATAAATTTTATGAAAATTTATTCCATAATTAAAAGGAGAGATGTGTTTGTTTTATTATAAAATTAGTTATAATAAAACTTGGCATAACGGAATAATTAATAAGAAAATTTATAAGATAAATTTCTTATGAAAATTTATTCCGTTAATTCCGTTAAAGGGCAGACATGGCAAGGGAGAGGCTACTATATAAAGGAACCAAGGCTAGGCTTGAATTCCTCAATTGAGTTATCAAGAGATTAGTAGCTCCCTCTCTCTCTCTAACTCTCTCTCTCTCTCTCTCTAGGGTCGACGCCCCTCTCTCTCTCTAGGGCCGGCTCTCTCTCCTCCCCTAGGGCCGGCGCACATCCCAAAGGTGGCCGAGAGCTTCATCCGCCAAGAAGGTGCCGAAGAAGAAGAAGCGGATCGCGACTCCTTCTTTCCTTTCCCGGAATTTTGATTCCGTTACTTGGTGGTTACTTTCCTTTCTTCTCTCTTGATCTTCTAGTTGTGCCTTTAGAGAATCTAGTAGTTCTCGTCGGCACAAAACTCGTGACTTTGCGAAGTCATCCCGAAGAGAACTCGGCGTGGACGCGAATAGAGGCGGTGCTTCCAAGGGACGCTACGGTTGGATCTCGTCCCTTATTTCGAGTTACGCGAGGTACTTAGTAAATTAGTTTACTTTTCCGCAAAGTTTTAATTTATGATCATGTCCACACATCATAAGGTTGCATGCTAGATACGTGGTTAAAATAATTTGAGAAATTATTTTATGCTAATTCTTCCGCTGCACGTAAAAATTTTAAAATTTACGAACCCGTATCCTTGTCAACATGCACCCGGTCCCAACAATTTGTGACTTCATCTGGCTGTTTATCCTTTGTTCACAAATTTGTCTACAAACGAGTAGTGAGACTATCCTTTGTCTGCTCATCCAAATCCATTGTTCGACTGATCTGAGGACATCCTAACCCTAGCCCTATCACTACGACCTCATCCTTCATAAATTGTGTCCTTTCACCTAATGCCACAACACCTCCTTTAGTTAAGTGTCCCTCTTCTTCTTTCTCCTCCTGCTCCTCACCAAGGAGAGACTAACACCATCTGTTGGCACGAAATGAAACAACATGCAACTGTTTCATTTTGACCGGGGACTAAACCCGTCTCAAAATAAAATTTTAAACAAATCTATTGGTCGTTTTTAAACATGTTTGAACTATAGAATTTTAAACAAATCTATTGGTCATCTGTACACATATTTATACTTCCTCAATATATTTTCTCATTTTATCATCCCCTAGAGCTACACCTAATTGCACTCAAATAATAATATCTTTTTTCTATTTCTAACTTCACAATCCATCATATCAGTCTCGTCTCAATGATATTAACTTTTTGTTAGTATTATTTCTTAACAACATAATAGTGCGAGCTATTGAATAAATTCAGAATAAATTATATTACACTAATATCACTTATTAACTACATTTTTAATTGTTGCTAAAATACATATGTTGATAGTTAAAGAGAAAAAGTTAATGGAAGCAGTTTCATGGTAATATCCAAAATTGTTAGGTCTTTGAATTCAAGTTTAGGAAAGAAATGCTTTGTAAATCACTATTTTTTATTTCAGTTATTAAATAATTTTACTTTTCACTTTCATTAAAGTTTTTCTACTGTTTTGATCCACTAATTCCACCAATACGGTCATGCTTTTTTATTTATTTTTTTTTGGCCATCGGATACAGATCAAAATCTATTCCTATTCTGCAAACTTAGTAGGGAATCCTATTTACTTATTAATAGAAGTGCAATTTAGAATTGCAATTAGATACTGTTTCTTCAACAGGAAAAAAAAAACTATGGGATGAACAAGATTGGGGCACTACTGTTCACGAGTGGTCAGTGCAAGTAGGAAATGATTTTCCACATATTGATTTGCTAAAGTTTATGCAAGCATAAACTGGCACTGGCAACTGAGTGGCTTTGCTCTGAAAGATCCAAAGATGAAGTGGGAGGAAAAATAAATAAGAGAGCTGCAAGACAAAGGAAAAAAACAAGGTAAATTGCTACAATTGCTTGATAGAATGGAAAACTGTTAAGGTGTGTTTCCTGTGGGGGGAGAAAACCAAGAAGGAAATAGAATGACCGCAAATTTTTTCCCAGCTCCACTTTCGCTTGGTTTTCTTATGAGAAAAAACTAGAAGGAAAAGCCTAAAGAAAATTTTCTTCAGCTTTCCTTAAGATTGCTTCCATCTTATTTGGGTGGAAAACTCACTTTCACACAAAGGAGCTGAAATTTGAGCTTAAAAATTTTTAAAAGAAACATTATTTTAATTTATGTTATTTTTTAGTTTTTAACAAATAAAGTTTTTAAAAAATTTACACTCTTTTTCCTTCCACCAAAGGAAACAAAAAAATCATAATCTTTTTCTGGGATCTTTTTCCTACCCTCTTTCTTTATTTAGTTGTTTCCTTTCTTTGCATGAAAAAAGTGTCAGGGTTTCAATTTATGTTCACCTCTTTCAATCTAGAGAAAATAGCATCCTGTCGAAGTAAGTCGAACCAACAAATTCTGAAACTTCAAAAGGAACATTTAATATAACTGAAGAATCTGAGAAACAGAATAAATCACAGACCATATCATGGAAGACTTTAGAGTAAATAGTATTTGCACTTTCTAGAGTAAGAATATAAAAAGATTAAGAAACTTCACAGAGGATCCACAAAACAAACAATCGGATGCCATTACCGCAGACTTTCATCAATGAAAAGCCTACCAAGCTGCAAATTATCTGATTTACTTTGATGCCAGATTAATTTGGTTCAAGTTCAAGAAATGAGACAAAGCTTACCTTAGTACAGCTTCATTTCCTTTCCGAACTACTTGTTCATCAATTTGTCCATTTGCAACCTATACGAAGAATAAATAAGTGTAAGATACAGGGGAAGAACGACAGCAATACAGAATGCAGAACTAAATGGGGTTAGCTTGCAAAATGCTTGGAGGATCACTAAGAAAGCTTACAGCAATGAAGTATGGCATTAAAGTTCCAGTATGTTGGCTGATCAAGGGGAAATACTTTTGGTGCTTTTGCATGACCTACATGATAAAATATAGATAATTACCTGATACAAGAGTTTACATAGTCTTGCCCAACATATAACTTAACTGACAAAAGATAAACAATACCATAATCACAAAATATCATACATGGTCAGTGTTTGAAATTCCATATTGTACCGTTAGGTATTGACTGAAACTTTAAAAGTCCATGCAGGGGCCCATAAGTGAACCGACATAATTCAGATGGTCCACTTTGACTTGTGAGCAACTTATAGCAATATGTTGCCAAATGACTAGCTACATAATAAAGACTAGAAACAAAAAAAATGAGGCATACCATTTTTTGATGTTGTAATCTCATCTGCAGCATTTTTTTCTAATTTAAAAAATCATGATTCAGTTTATTTGAATTTATTATGGGCATGAGAGCATAAGTTCTAGCAGTCTTTTCATGAGGTTGAGGGGTATCTATGGAAACATGAACCCTTATTTCTAAATTGAGAGGATCAAGAGGTTCAAATGCAATGTTGGAGAAGATTGAGGGTTGCTTCTTCGCAACCTAAGAAGCATTTAGGAAATTCTTAGACTGTCTGAACATCCACAAATAGGAAAACTAGCAAGAGAGCTAGGATCAGAGACCTTTCCTTTGTTTCCAAGGTAATATTATGTTTCTACTTGCTAGGATCAGAGACCTTTCCTTTGTTTCCAAGGTAATATTATGTTTCTATCAAGATTCAATCATTGGAGTTGTTTTTTCTTTTCTAGAAATCCTTATAAATACTTTGTTAAAGCTAGAGGCAGTGAGGAAATGAGTGGAGGTGAGAAGATCTGATAAGCCTCTAGCTTGATGGACCTAGCAGTGATTTGATCACCAAGCAGTCCATTGTGAGCAGTAAAGAAAAAGAAGAAGAGAAAGTGAGTGGGTGAAATTGGTTATGACTTGAGGTGTTGATCCAACAGGATTATATAAAACAAGTATGGCTAGTAAATATCCATATCCATGAATTGATGAAGGTTAAGGCAATAATTTAGCTTAAAAAGCAAAGGGTAGCTATTCAAAAACACAGTAGTTTTTGCTGCTGTTGACTGTTTGATTAGACACTCTTTTGACTTCAAGTAACCCCTGTGAATACATTCTTTGATATGAATATCACATGAATATTTGATATTAGAGTGATAGTCTCATCGACTGCTAATATTCATGTATTTGATGTATGCTTTCAATCATGGAATTATTATTGCAGCATGATTAAGTTTTTTTTTAAATTATTTTTTTAAAGGAAAGAAACCCAAGACTAGAACGGGGGCTAAACCTGAGCTTCTAGTTTGGCTTATTACATAGCTGAAAAGATTTACAAGTGAGCCAAAATGTGAGAAGATATGCGCTCTATATAACAATTGAGCATATTTCACAAATAAATTCCTCAAAAGTAAAAAACCAAGCAAATGTGTGCACTTGCACCTCATTCTTCGTTGTCCCATTCTTAGATCTTCATAAACCAATTTAGATAAGCTGAGCGTAAGCAATAAAGAACAGAAAACCCACAAAGATTCAAGAAACGCCCACTTTAGAGCAGGTGAAGACCATACAGTGAACAGCAAACACAACCAGCGTAACACACATCCTTTAATGAGTTGCCACCTGTTGCTGTGGACTTCTGCCTGTCCAACACAGTTCGTTGATATGTGCAGCATGATTAAGTCATGGCTGTTATATGCACATTTCAGCTCAAGAGTGTTGTTCTCAATAAGAATGCAAAGAGAAGTTGGTTTGCACCTCCTAAATCTGACTTCTATTGCACAATTGACAGAAGAATTGAAAGATCCATTTGACCATCATTCTTACAAGATGAGGAAGATTTGGTGAAGGAATGAAGGTGTTATTTGACACAGATGATCTATTGAGGAATGAGCTAAGGAAGAGTGAATAAATCAAGTGGACATTGACTATTGAGTAAGAAACACTGGTTTATCCTGCTGGTTAACATGGTACGCCATTGTTGCATTCACAACAATGCTAAAACTCATGGTAAGTGCAACAACTCTCAAACACTCCTCTGGTAACTGCAACAACTCTCAAACACTCCTCTTTTGATATAGGAAATATACAGAACTGAAAAAGAGGGAAATACAGCATATGAAGGGAAGTAGCCAACATGTCACTATCTCACAGATCATACTATAAGTCCATTTGTTTTGCAGAAAATAACTTATAGGGGTAATATGTTTGCAAAGGAAAATTTTACAGGGAATATATATTTTCCTCGCCTCCAAAATTCATAGTACCACTACTTCTACCCCTCTGCAGGAAGCGAAGGAACTCACCACAGATTCAGCCTCAAAATGGTTGTTGCTGGCCTCAAGCATCTATATTTCTAGGATGACGATGAACACACTTCAACCTCAAAATGATTTTTGCTGGTCTTGAGCATCTCTATTTCTATGATAACGATGAAAACACTGATTCTCCTGCTCCTATATTGGCTCACCACCTGATCTGACTGCCTGCTGTGAATCCCCCACCAGGGTATCCGGGGTTTCTGGTGCCAAGAGGCTGCAACTACTACTTTCCCCTTGAATGGCAATCAGTTGTTTAAATATGTAGGCCACCTTGGTAATCCTCAAGAACGACTCCATCAACCATGTCTAGGCCCCACTAGAAAATCCCGGGGCAGTCCATCTCCCATCACAATTTATGCAACATATTAGTTGCTCCTCCATAGAACACTGCCTCCTAACACTACCAAGCAATGAAAACGCCAATGACCGTAGCCCCATTAAAAGCCACCCCCAAGGCCCTCACCCACAGCTCCAATTGACTCAGCTTCCACATCAAACTAAGCTGAGGGGAAATGACTTCCTCTCATTTTGAGCAGAAGTTATTTTTCCCAAAATGGCATTTTCAGTTGATTAGCATTTTCTTTTGTTGACCATGGTTTTCCAATGCCCCGAACATCAGGAAACTAGAAAAAAATAAATGAAATACATTTTCCGCAATCAAAGGGACCTTCTAATTGGTACCTCTAATTAGTCTATAACCACATTATCAACAAACTCAGCTTGTCTTCCTTTATCATCTCTGTAATGGGTAACCCATCTGACAGAATTTTTAAAGATTATTGCATATACAAGAAGCTATGTAGTGATTACTTCAGTGATATTTGTTTTTAATTTCTTGAATTGTCTCAGATATTTGTCTCTGAGAAGAAATTTTAAAATCATAGATTATTTTTAAAAAAAAAATCTTAAAAATTAAGATAGAAGCCAAATAAACATAAAATAAACAATTATATTAGGAGAAGAATGTAAAATGCTGGAAGCAGAATAACACAGGTTACCATAATCAATATGTCCTTTGGAATCTCCAAGAAATATTCATCAAATCTACCAAGTATAGCAAGAGGAGCCTCCACAAGGTTTACAACCTGGTGGGAAGATATTTAGATATTGCAATATACTAAATTAATTCTTGAGACCAAATAAAAGTGTCAATTGATACCTCCTCAACTAAACTGTCCTGCATTATTGCATTGCTGTTAACATTTGCAGCTAATGAGTCAGCATCACAAATAATTTTTTCTTTCCGTTCCTGCAATTAAAAATCATAACAGAACATGATAAACATCTTAATTTAGTGTCAGACACTCCAAACAAGGATAGTTGTCCTTTATCTACTTAACAGGCTGCAGACTTTGCCTGTCTAATAATAGAATAGTCTAGATATAGGATGACGAAAACCAAGCAAGTATATGACCAGAAGTTTCAGATTGAACAATATTCAACTTGGGACTTACACGATATAGCTGTTGATAATCTATCAACTAATTGATTTTAGAGATAGAAGTGTGAGAAAATTGAGTCAAATCAAATAGCACACATCTCTCAAATTATCACTATCAATACAGGATGCATTTGTAAGAATTCTGCATTGCTATATATTTTTGATACCTTGAACTGTACATCCACCATCTTGTCCCAAAAATTAAAAAAAATACAATATGTGCAGTATATAGTGCTGTGATAATACCTACTCAGAGGTTGCTTGTAACTATGCATGTCATGCAACTGCATCCAACAAATCTTTTCTACCAACTCTAGACACCCTAATTACTAGGCATTGCATCCAATACACTAAGGGTGGGAAAATCTAGACCCAAACCAAATCAGTAAACTGAACAAAACCCAAAAATTCAGCTTTTTGGTTCAGTCGGGTTGGAAAGTAGTCAACTTTTTCAGGTTCAGTTCAGTTTCAATTTACATCCTAGAGAAACTGATAAGCCAAAACCAAACTGATTAGTGATTAGTAATTATATACATATAAATATCCACTTTAAACCACATTAACCATAATATTTAGTATCTATTTGATTATTATCTATATTCTTTTCAGTGTTTAGAATGATTAGCAACACTAAAATGATTATTAGTTATTAAAATTCAAGATTGCAAGTGGTTTAGTAGTTAGTATGTACTTGGTTTGTATAGATTTTAATTAAAAATTTCAGTTTAAACAATCAAACCTGAAGCCAACCAAAAACTTTGGTTTGGTTTCAGCCCATACTGTTTTGGTTTTGGGTTAAAAATTTCAAGCCAAGAAACATTTATTTCGGGTGTGGTTATACCTATGAAACCAGTAAGCCGAACAGTGCCCAGGATGTACAAGCTTCCTGGTAACTGTATTTTTTATTTTGATCCATATTTCTCAATAATATAGCAAGCTAAATAAACAACCGAGATATACCTTCATATTAACCAAGATGCCAGCTTCCCTCATCTTATGCAGGTATGCCTCTGCACTTTCTATCTGAGATAAGAAAAGCGTTCAAGTTAGCTCTTTGTTAAGTTGGCCAATAAAAAGGAAGTCATTGGAGAACAATGTACAGAAAACACAACAGATGAAACCAAAATCCAATCAAGAATGACAAAAGCAATTTTAATTGTTTCAACAGAACAATGAGACAAACGACACTCGATTAAGGTTACAACAACCAGCTTCAATCCTGCCAGCAAAGACATTGTGCCAATGCTAGAAGGTGATGACAGATGCCATGGGTCAGAATTGATCAAAGTGTGATGACCTAGTATACAAGAAGAAGAAGAAAGAGGAGGTCAGTTTCCAACCTAAAGCAGCTGTGGCAGCAACACAGGAGGAAGAAGGCCGAAGAAGGGGGAAAAGAAGAAGTTTCATCTTGTTTTGGGGCTCTTGGCATAAGATGCCATTCTATTTCTCTTTTAGTAACCCCTTCACAAGCTGTGATCATATCCCGCTCATCATTTCTATTTGTATTTCTATTTAACCCAAGGTTTTAAGTATCGACCCGTGCCGATGTTTCGGTCCCAGACCGGAACGATACGGTTTCGGTATCGTATCGTTTCGTGCCGGTATGGTTTCGGTATTTTTTATTTATATATAATAATTATTAGATAAATATATATTTATTGTGTATAATTTAAAAATAAGTTGTATGTTGATTTGATATAAGTTTTCAATTATTGAACAACTTAATATTGTTAAGAAAACAATTAAATATAACTTTCTTTAAAGAAAATTGATCTATCAATAACTCGAATTAAAATTGATACATTACAATATGTTGTAATGATAAAAATATTAAAATATACAACACATTACAATATGTTGTAATTGACAATTTCATTAAAGTAATCTACTACAACACATTTTTATCAAGTAAACTTGGAACAATAATTTTAATTATTTAAATAATATATATTTAAAATGATAAAAATATTAAAATATTAATTAAATATAAAATAATAAATATAATAAATAATTATCAGATTATAAAATAATTTTTTGAAATTTTTTAGATTTTATTTAGGGGTTTTTAAATTTTTTTTAGAATTTTTAAATAATATTTAAAATAGAAAAATAAATTCAGAAAATTCCTTAAATAAATCTATTTAATTTTTTGAATTAAAAAAGGAAATGCTGAATTTAAATAAATACTTTTATTTATTTTTTTTTTAAAATCAGATTTTCAGAGAAAATCGGGAATTTCTTTCCCGATTTTCCCGAATCCGCCGCTGAGCCTTCGCCTGCGCGCGGAGATCCGCCGGAGAACTCGCCGGAGCCGCCCGTCCAACGGCTCCAGCAGCCTCCGGCGAAGATTCCGGCGACGCCGGAGGCTTCCGACGACGTCGCCGGAGGCCCGCAGCGTCTCCGACCCGCGCGTCCAGCGTCTCCTCTATCTGCCGAAGATGGAGGAGCCGCGGTCCAGCACCACCGTCTAGCGAGGCTTCCGGCGACGCCGGAGGCTTCCGGCGACCCCTCCGGCGACGCCGGGAGTCCCGCAATGCCTCCGGCGAAGCTGCAGAGATGGTTTGATCGCGCGTGCCGAGCGTTCACTGTTGCGCGATTCGGTCTGTCGCGCGCCGCGAATCACGCGGTCGCCACTCGCCGCTGTCGCCGCTGTCGCCACTCGCGCGTGCGTGACGCTGACGCTTGCGTCGGCACCGTCTTCCTCGTCGAGCCGGTTTCGGCGCTCAGGCGGAACGAGACCGTTTCGCCTGTTTCGGGCGGCTCGGCACCGCAAACCATGATTTAACCCCTTCACAATCTGTGATCATATTCCACCCATCAGCTCGGCACCATTTGAAGCACAAAATTGTCAACTTTCCAATTGTGTTCACTATTAAATCCACAACCCTGGCTCACCACTCTCGAGTGATGACTTTCTCTTCCTCACATCCTCCTGAACTCTTTCGCTGTCACTTCTGCACAAAAATGCCAATCTTCAACTTCTGAGATCATCTGCTTCTCCCAAAGAGAATTGGAAGAGGTCAAATATTGAAGGGGTAACATTTCTGGAGAAGCATAGAAAAGACATCGGAGAAGATGCCTGAAAGGTGCCAAGTTCCTCTTCCATTTTGCATTAAGATAAGTGGAATGCAACAACTCGTGATAATTCTACAAATATCAAGCAAGACAGCTCGAAATTTTAAATGATGCCATAATGCTATAAATGTTATATCGTGGCACAGATAAGCATAAATCTTGCTACATTGTAATCTAAAATATCTAGAAAGTATTTCATCAATCATTCAGAACATTCTAGTATTGCAACAATCATCATTCCAAGTAATTGATGTTGCATTTTTATGAAAGAAGAGTAGAAAGGTCTGTATGTAATTATAAACACAGAACATTTTGCGATAGGAACCAAGTAAAAGGTTCTGCAATTTGTCGGGTATTCACGTAAAAGTTTTACATGGCAACATGCTAAACAAAGGTGGAATGAAGAGAGAAAGAAAGTGGATGAATAAGGTAGTAACACATTGCTGAAATTTGTGGATGGCTTTTCTAGGGATTCAGCTCATAACACCGAGATCAGCTTAGCTTTAGATCAGAATGAGACAAAAAGAAAAGAACCATGTTATTAATTCATTTCTCTCATCCCTTCTCTTCACCATTAAGAACAACATAAAGATGATGGTAAATGAATATCAGACCTCAAGCAAAGATATTTTTAAAAAATTTACAGATTTACCAATTAAGCTTAAATTACTATTCGAGGAAAGACAGAAAACAACAAGAACACAGTTGCCAAACAACTGCTACTAAAGCACACATAAAACTGTGTTAGAAGAGGAATAAATATTCAATAAATCACACTAGAGCAAATCATTCCTCAAAGAGTTCCCCATGGTTAGTTAAATCAAAAATACAACCTTTAGAATAAAAGGTATTTGAAATTAGATATCTTAAAGATTGGCATTACCTCAAGTATGGCCGAGTGTGAACTCCGAAGCCCACATGTTTGCCTCCCACTATCAATAGGAAAATAAAAAGAAAATAAGTTGGTTTCCACAAAGCAATGGCTCTAAGGTCTACAATAAAAACAACATCAACAAACAAAAAAACGTGAAATTTGGTTCAAGGTTTCTAAGATCAAAAGAGTTATATAGCCAACACAGAACAATTAGACCATATTATAACCAATCTGCAAAGGAGATAAATTGACAAGTAATTTTCTTAACACAGTTTTTACAATTTCATAATACAAAGAGACACTCTGTTACAATGTTCATTTTCAGACAACCTAGACACAAACATTTATTTCCAACACTATTACAGTCTAAAGGAGTCAGTTGCAATGAATTTAGAAAGAATTGCAAGGGATGACAAGCAATTGACTGAACAATTTAAAATACCACGATGATCCAATCTTAAACTAGATTGAATGAGATTTTTGTACATTGATTCACACTGTCAAATCTTAAACTTGCCAGAGTTTCTACAGTTTTGGTGCCATATCATGTTGTGTTAATATCATTTTGATATTTATTAATTCAATTATCGATGATCACATGATTAACTTATTAATTCAATTATTGATGATAACATGAATAATTTCACTTAGTATACGTTGTAACTTTTAATTAACTATTTTACTATGATTAACTACTTAGTAATTATAATTTACTTGTATTATAATTATATATTGATAGTTATAATTGATTATTTACTTTTTATTTGCTAACAGTCGACTTATACTTATGATTTAGTGACAGTTACAAGTAAATATTTACTATAAAATATAATACAAGTAAAATAATTACACAATTACTATTTAACAGTAAATTATCTTGACCCTAATTACTAATTAGCTCAGCATACCTACATATTACTACCAGTAATTAAGTTGTTAAATAGTTTATAATAAATAAATTAACATATAATTTATTACATCCTATTTACTATGTTAAAGTTTATGTATTAACAAGTTTATTAAGTAATTTATTTGTTATACATTAATAATTTATTAGCACTCATGAGTTAGATACTGAGGCTCATCCACGACTTCCGCAGACTCACAACACTAAAGGCCATCAATGACTTTCACATGCTTGTGATGTGGGCATTGGTGTTCAAATCAGTGGCAATGGCCTCAAGATTGGCACAAGTAGGAGCTAAAACCATGCACATGATCACCTGATTTCATCCTCTAAGTTCATCTAATTGATTCCTCTGTGAGCTAACGATGTTTCCTTCTTGAGTCAATGAGACAAAAACCTTCTCCAACCAAGATGGCCCCCTTCTACAACCAAAATAACCATGAAACTGCACGGTAAATTTGTGAAATCACTCTCAATCATAGATAGAAATCTCAAGTTGCTTAATCCCATGCTCTAGAAATCACATGGAGCAGTAAATTTCAATAGCAATGTGACTTGAGATTTCAGTTCATGGCAACCCTAGTACAAGGTCAAGGAGAAATTTGATACAACTGTTAATCAATGTCCAATCCATAATTGTTAAAGCAACAAGCGAAATTTTCATTGATTAAACAAAATCATTAAAATCATCTAACTTGGAATAGTGAATGATGAACATATCTAAATTTCTTTGATTAAACAAAATCATTAAAATCATCTAACTTAGAATTATTTATAAAAAATTTAAATTATTTTAAATATTTTTATAAAATTTTAATCTATTTTTAATTTATAAAAAAAATTTAAAGTTTGATTTTAAAATTACTTT
Source organism: Boesenbergia rotunda (assembly GCA_024364735.1). NCBI lineage: Eukaryota > Viridiplantae > Streptophyta > Magnoliopsida > Zingiberales > Zingiberaceae > Boesenbergia > Boesenbergia rotunda. Next base: position 563,641 of record JAGFNQ010006042.1, read on the forward strand.
AAATTATATAACTATATATTATATAAATTATCTATGTTTTTATATTTTCAATAAAATCAATAAAATTATATATTATAATTATATTAATTAATTAACAGTTTATTTAATTAATTATTAATTTATATAATATATAATTATAATTTATACAATAATTAATTAGAAATTATATATAAAATATAAAGGTTTTAATTAAAACTTAATAAAACTCTACTTTTACTCCTCCAGCTTCGCGATTCTGCCGCTGCCACCTCCCCACGAAATTTTTTCTCACCGGCGCCGATCTCTCACCAGTGGCATCACCTAGATAAGTCTTCATCCCCAAATCAATTATTCTTCCTTCTTCCTTCTATTGCGCGCGGGTGATGCACGGGATAACGCACGCGAATTTTTTCCGTGTATTGTGCCAGTCCCGTATTGAAACGGTAAAAACCGTCTGTTTCAGGCAGCACGGCTCGAGACTTTCCTTGGCTGAAATACAAGATAAGCATAGTAATGGAATGGGAAAATAACAGCAGTTTGATTCTATGAAGAATTACCTACAACAGAACTCCTCCAAAGTAAAATGGCAAAACTATTTTATTTTATCTAGATAGAAGCTAAAATGCCAGATAAGGACAGCAAATGGAATGAGAAAAGAAATGGATTATTTTTGTCTCTACCAAAAAATTACCAACCTTGAAACTCCTCCAAAAGAAAAAGGCAAAACTGTTTCACCATGTAGTGCTAAAATCCAGCGAATTGGCCTACTAAACAAGACCTATATATGAAAAAAGGCAAATATCTTAAAATTAATTGGAGAATAAAGTATATGGCATAAGGCATGAAAATAGAGTATAAACAAGGGTTTCAGGTAACATAATAACAATATTAAAAGATTGAGAAGAAGTGCCTAGACAAAAATCAGATAATCCATGATTGTGAATATACGCATTTAGACAAAAAAATATTGTAAAAATTTGAATTCCAAAATTAACCATACATATGCAAGCAAATTTTATCCATGAAATATCAGACGACAAATATGTATTGGATGGCCTGAATGAATGGCTCCCTCCAACTTGACATAAATATATCTAATATGTCAAGTAAAGATATCCAAGACATTGCGGAAATTTAAACGGCAAAATACTATGCAATCTAATCAGCACATCAAGCCAATAAATCAAAGTCCAACATTTGTGTAGATTGAAGTAGTCTCTTTACAACAAAACTTTTACTAAATTTCATAACTGTACCATAATAAATTTTGTTGAGGGCTATGATCTGACAGACAGCACAAAACAATATAAAAGATCATTGAGCATGGACCATAACTATATTTGTTACAAGTCTAGGTCATCAACTAGCAATGATATAAACTACAGTCGCAGAACAAATTCATGTTTTCAACCTCAAATAATACCCATAACTTGCTGTTGTATTATCACAGTATAGTTGAAATCAACTGTTCTTCAATGTAAGAAGCATTTAAATTTTTGGTTTGAAAATCTCATTGTTGGACCAGTAAAGAGCTGAAACTGGCACCATTACATATCACTCTTACGAGAAATAAAAAAAAAATCAAAAAACGATTAAAACAAATAAATTTTTAGTTTTAGTGTATAATATGCATCGATATGGAACAGTACAAATCATATTGCAGAGTGGCACAGTACAAATCATATTGCAGAGTGGCACAGTACAAATCATATTGCAGAGTGGCTGATCACATTCAGGTATCTTTTCTCTGTACCGGCCATTATAATTCATAATTATAAGTGTTGTTGGTAAGAAAACCATCCTGTGTTAAATAGTCTATTATAAGCTCAGCTTAGCAAGTGTATGCTAGTGTCAAACTGTAGCACCAAGTAGAGAGGTGGATAACACTAAATATAGTGATATAAATCTAGGCTAAGCTGTTGTTGAGTTGACACTACTATCACAGTGTTGACCTATATGACTTTTGCAAGAACATACTTTTTTTACATTGCTCTTTATGTAATATTTTGGCTCTTGATCAATTACAAACTTAACTCTCTTATGACAGTAGTATGCAAAATAGTGCAAGAAGACCTCAAACCATAACTTAGATGTACTTTTCATGGACCAAATCAAATAAGGAAATGAAATGATCATATCACAGCATAAGAGAAACCTAACCATCAATGCTTGTAGACATTTATGACAGTCGTATGCTAGAAATTCAGTAAAGAAAGTATATTGTGCAAAAACATCACATTGATGTATTTGTTTCAAAACGATGCAATTATTAAGTCCAAATTGCTGAACAGAATGTTAAAAGGTGGCATTTCTCACCTGGGAATTCCATCTCATCGATTTTGGAAAAGAAATCATAGCCAAAATACTTGGTAGACCTTCTACTAGAACCTAGTAATGCCAAAAAGCAGATTAAAGCAATATTCAAATAGACTCCTGTAAGAAACAATATATCATATTGGTCAAAGACTTCCATATAATGCAATCAGAGATGGAATCATGCCACTGATCGATTCCCAATTTTGGAATATATGGATTAATGTCATTGGATACAAAAAGCCCCCTTAAGAAGAAATGACACCTAAGACAGAAGAATTGCATAGAAAAGGAACAAAGGAAACAGTCTACATCTCAAAAGTTTGATAATATAATGTAGTCAGAAGAAAGAAGTTCAACTGTCTCAGAAAACAATATAATTCAATAATTATAGACAAAGCTATGAACCTCAAAAGTGGATTGTTTTGAATCCTTGACCCTAGCATATACATACTCAGTCTTTCCTGCAAAAAAAAAAAAGAGTAACAACAAATGACATTTTTTATTATTATTGATTTTAAGAAAGCAATACTTATAAGACCTGAATTTGAATCACAAAATAAAAGCATAAAGGATTCTGTAAACAGAAACTCCATAGTTAAGCTTGCATGAGTCTCATAAAAAGTCAAATAAAACTTATTTGACAGGAGACACCAAAACAAGTTCCTTCTAAGGGATTTTTAACAAGTGCATGTTGCAGTCACCATAACACTGGGTTTTTCCACCATCTCCTCACTCTTTGAAATATGTGAGTTCCTTCCAAAGAATTTGTCAGAAGTTCAAAACGTAATCATCATTACAATGGGTTTTTTATCATCCCCTTACCTTTCATTCCCAATAGGTAGGTTACAAACTTGCACTATTATATTCAAACTTTTAAATGTAGTTTCACTAATAAGAAAAGAGGCAAGAGAGTATTTAAGATGGATGGGCATGAAACCTTTATAAGAGAGATATCAGGGAGCCATTAATTAATGTAAAGAAAGAGACATAACATCAAAGATATCTTTACTAGAATATTTTGATGGTTGAAATGGAAAGGAGAGTTTCATTGTTGACTGACGTACTGTGTTGAGATACAAGCTGGTCTCAGCCAACACTGATCAACAAGAGGAGGAATATGATGAAGATGAAGAAAGGCAGACACCGGCATATCGAATGATGTTCGTCATGCCTGTTGATCTGGCTTCAATCAAATCAATGGATATTGAGGTAGAATGTAACTTTATCCACTTTTATTCCCTGAAAATTTGTTCATACAATCTCCCCGAAAATTTGGTATCATAGCCCATTACGACCATGGAACTGTAGTATATGCTTGCCACTTCATACTCACAAATCAGAACCTTAGACTATTTAGACTTAGCCCTAAACCAAGAACAATTATTACCCTAGATAAGAACAAACATAGTTACTCTTACAGACTTAATAATCAGTTTAGGACTAACTTTAGAAACCCATCAACAAAGTCTAGTCCACAAATTAGACACCTTCACAAAAACTTTGGGACAAAATTACCAAATATTAGCTGAAGTGTTATGAAACCTTGATTATCTAAAAGCCACTCAAACAAACTTAAAGAATACTTTACAAACTGAAAATTTTCTTAAGAAAACAGAACTAGGACAAAACTCAAAAACTGAATCCAGAGGTTTGTTACTTCAATCCAAGGAATTAATAGCAACTAATAAAACACAACTTTATGAAAAGCTAGAAGCTCTTCATAAACTACTTGAGGAAATCAAATATAAATGAACAAACTCATATTTGAAAATACACACTACGAAGAAGCATTGGAATACTCCCAACAATTCTCAGTTACTAAAGAAGATGGCTATTGTTATCAAGAATTAACTGGCTGAGGAGATCAAATACACATACAACAAAATAATACTATCTTAGCCTTGTTAACCTCACTTCACTATAGATTATCTTTATTTGAAAATAAGTTACTTGCACTAGAAAAGCAAATACTTGGTAACACACAATCTACTGATTGGAAAGAAGCCTAATCAAGTTAAACAAAGATTTAAGCCAATTATCTTTAGGAAAAACAATTCCAAAACAGCAACCAATTACTTCTAAATTTTTAACTTATAACAAGAATAATGAATCTCACAAAAACTGACTCGTTTACTGGTCCGTCTTACACAGTCATAAAACCAACTGAAACAAATAATACTTCTTGGTTAGACACTTTTCTCATTCAAAGAAATAGTATGTCTACCATAGAATCTTGCTGGTTGGAGGAAATTATTGATATTGAAAAAGATTTAACTATTTTCTCCAATAAACAATTAAATACTTTAAATCCTAAGAAACTCAGCTCCTCTAGTACTTTCGAAGATTCCTTCTCACCACTTCAGCGAAGACAACAACCTTCCTCTTCTTTTCTCAGTCTTGGCATGGATCTGTTTTACAACTCCTAGTACTAAGTTGATATTCCTTAGAATGTCAAGTGCTGATCTTGTATTGTTTGATCTAGCATTGGGTAACAGATCAGTTGTTGGAGTGTTGATTAAAGGTATGTTCAAATGAGGAGTGTAGGTTGGAGCAAACAAGTAGGTTCTTTCAAATAGGATGTTGTTATTTGGTCCAGATTTAGGAAGGTAGATTGTAAATGGTTCCTTTTTGTTGTTAAGAGGATCCTATCGTTAAGGATTGTTATGAACCACAAACATAAAGTCGCACCAAGTATCAATAAAGAACTTGGGAAAATAAGCAGAGTTGCAGAGGAGTGTTGATATCAATGAATACGAAGATGCCTTTTTTCCATTGGACAAATAAAAGGGACCTTGATGTGAAGGTGGAGTAGAAAGTGGACAATAGATAGATCCAAATAATAATGCACCAACTGTGAGTGCATAACATGCATGGCAGACTGACCTTCAAATTTCTTGTATAGATCATCCAGGGTTATGCCATTCTTGCGGCAGAATCCCTTAGCGGCCTGACAACAGAAGAAGAAACTTCAATCTGATAATAATGAATACAGACAAACTCTGCATTGAAGAAACGAAAGGAAAATGATAAACAAGAAAATTTATTTGAGCATTGAAAGTTGGCTGTTCATCATCGAAAAGGTCAGGTACTTGGATGTTTGTTAACATAAACAGTTTAACAATTTTCTGTTTCCAGGTTTTTGAAAGGAAAAAAAACACCTTTTTTGACTTCTTGATACAGTGAATTTATTTTATATGGGCAGGGTATTTTATCTTCCTCTAAACAAAAGAACTGCCAATTACAGTCACTATAATATATATTATTGAAAATTTCTAGGAAAGCGGAAAACAGCTTTCTTTCAAAAATCCTTCACAAAAGATATAATACCTAAATGAAGTCTTTTCATCGTACAACTCATACACACAAAACTAGCATTTATGATGTTCATTTGAATATTAATCATTAAGATATAGGTGCACAAAACAGCATTTATACACCATAAAATAAACATTAGTTAAGTTATATTACTTGAAAGGACATCATAATTGCCAAACAGAAATAGAAAATAGGTGAAACATCAGATGTTGCATGAATTTGAAAATTTTAGCATATTGTCCTTCTTAAGAGGCATGCTAACTAAAATAAGTTAGTAGGAACTGAAGCAAAAGATAGACCTGAGTAGGAGTTCCTTCAGGATCAAATGCCCTTGCTGCTGGAGGGCCTCGAACCTCAATCTCATTCTCTGTTTGCATATGACTGAGACTCTCAGCAAAGACCTGTGAATTGATCCACATGGCTTAATAGTTGTATACTGATTGCAGCATTGTAGGCAATTATTGAGCACAAAGCAGATTATATCAACTACCTGCTTTAATTGGGAAAATGACATGGCAAATCTTCGTCCATTTTATTTCATATTTAAACTACTAATTAACCTAAGTATTTTAGAATGGCTATGTTCAAGGTCTTGATCAAGAATAACTTTAAAGGTCCAATGTGCTGCTAACAGGTCAAAAAATATTCCTCTGAATATCATAAAGTAGTTAGATCAAGTATTCTTTACCACTTTATTGACAAGTGTAGCATGTTTGTTGGAATATCAATTGATCAGCATATTGTAATAGCACATACAACTGCAATGTGAAATGCCACATAATTTTGAAACTTTTGTTATACACATTGCATATGTTTGACTAATTGTCATTTTGTGACTGCTTTATGGTCTATCGATATCAGAAATTATTATATTAATAGCTAAAGCAATAAACAAAACCTTGGAGGTATTGTGAAAATATGAGTACAACTATGTTTTAAACATACATGGTATAACAACTTCATTCATAGAATTGAGTAACAGCAACTGATCAGCTAGTGAAGAAACAAATAATGTATTTTAAACCTTTTGCTAGCAGAGGGGCACAAAGATGAGTATATTCCTGAGAAGTTTCGCAGGTATGGTAAAATGGAACAGAAACCTTTTGACATTCCATTAGAAGAAAGACTAGTAGTTTTGTTTTTTTTTTAGAAGAAAGACTAGTAGTTACAAGAGAGAGAGAGAAAGAAAGGCAGAGGTAAGATGATGTTAATAATCCCCTGAATAATGTACTATTTAAATGGAAAATAATGATGATCCTGGTGGCAAAATAATGACGATCCTGATAACATGTGAACAAGATTTTAAATAAAACATGACGTTCATTTTTTTCATTTAATATGATTTTTTAAATTGTTATCTTCTACATCTAACAAATTCAGTTTCTTTTTCCAAATTTCATTTCACCTTCTATAGAAACTTCTCAGCCAATATTAAGTTAATGATGATGGTGCTATCATGTGATCAAGATTTTAAATAGAACACAATGTTCATTTTTTTCATTTAATATGACTTTTAAGAATTATTATCTTCTACATCTAGCATATTCAATCTTTTTCCAAATTTCATTTCACTTTTTGCCAATATATTAAGTTTTTGCAGCAGGATAATATGGATCATCATCAAGAAGTTCAATCCAATCCTAATATTGAATAAAGAAGATAAATTAAGGATATTAACTATGTATGATTGTCTGTATCTTAAACATGAATAACAATATTGCATAAATGTGTCTATCAAAAACACCAACAAATAAAAAACCAAATTGGGGTTGGCCGCATAAACTATTAATATTATCCCTCCATTGACGTATATGCAAGACTATATCACCATGATACTTGAATCAATTATAATTATTTTCCCTTAGTTAAACTACAAATCTTTTCTATAGGCTGATATTGATATCTTCTATCTTCAGTCTGAAGTTTACTATAAGAACCTATTACGTCAACAGAGATAAACAAATCAAACATTCAAGCCATCTTACAAGAGACAGTTAACACATCAAAAGTTCCAATATCACTTTTTGAGTGACTAAACTGACACAATCGGTTATCTTTTCTCAATCAAACAAGAAAAGAAATCCAATCATCAAAATTTAAGATACCAACAGGACCAAAGTTAGAGAAAGCATCTATCATAGTTCTCATCAAAAAAAGATGCAATTACACTTCAAACAAATAGTAAAAATATTGAAAGGATCATTTCAAGCTGAGTTGTTACCACAAGTCGGCGTGGTGTACCATATGATGAAACTTCTCCACAACTCAGTCTTCTTTTTTTCAGGTACTCCACAGTGAGACTTCTAAGCTGCAAAGAGGAACAAAAAATGGAAGAGAAAAAAAAATGCACCAGTTCTCCAATGGAAGACCCTAAGATATAACTGCCCACTGAAATAATCATTTAAATTAGTAATATCTAAAACAAAATATAATGCTTGATACACATAGCACAAAACTGCATCCCATTTTACAGGATAAATTATGAGAAACACATTATCCAGCTAAGGAAGTTACTTCTTTATATGTGTAAAACATACCTGGTTACTTGCTTCAACTACATCATGAGGAGGCATCTCTTCAGTACCAATCTCAAGAACAAATGCTCCAGGACGTTCCAATACCTTGTGATAAAGCAATAGAATGGGGCAAAAAAAAACATTACACATTACACGTGATGAACCTTTGTTAATTTTACGCAATAAAAACTCACTAATACAAAATTTACAAACTACATTGGAGCAAAAAAGACCAAACAGTTTAAGCCTTTTAAATTAACTCAAAGGAACATAAATAGTTCCGACTCCACAGACAAATCAGTCTAGTTGTTTAAAGCTGTGTCTACTAGGAAGGAGGGAAAGGGGAAGGGAGGGTAGGAAAGGAGTGTAAGGTGGAAGGAAGGGGAGAGAAAAGTGCAGGTACTAAAACATGTCTATATGGAAGGAAGAGATTTTTACTAGACAGTTTATGGCATCACCCCTTAGGGCCTGCAAAGCTTTCAACTAATGGAAATGACCTATCATTCAACAGCTGTTGCTTTAGGTGTTATAACTTACCAAGAACTAAGACCAATATAGCCCATTAAGCAACATACTAAGACTAAAATTTGAAAAGGAATTAACCTTCTGCAATTGGGAATTTGGAAGATTTTGAAACAAGAGATCATTTTCCTTGGAAAATCCTAATGGGTGCCCAAGAGCTTCCCGTGTCTTCAACCAAAGTAGAGCACATTGCCGAGCAAGACTGCAACACATTTAGAAACAAATGCACTGAAAAATAGATTAGTAGTTTATCTTTTAAGATTAATAATTCAAGAAAATTTTAGTGGATAAAAAGATTGTCATTCATCAACTCAAATTTTAATTTAACAAAAATATTAAGTATGAATGTGAAACTCCATATAAGAAAATCACTTAAATGCTAAGTCATTTTATCCATTTAAGGATTCTATCTTCATGATATTGCATTCCAAAAACCATTGTAATTGGTGTCGTCAAATGCTTTGTAACCTCGATTTAGGGGATTGGGTGGATGGACATTTGCTTTTATGCTCTCTTGTCCACATCCTCTTCCCAAAGCAAAATAGAAAAGCTAACCATACGCCCAGACCTAAAACCTAGTAGAGACAAAAAGTCTTCTCAAATTGCTTAGATAACTTGAGATAAAAAAACATTAAGTACACATATCTTTAGATAATAGTCATTAGGTACAATCAATTTAATGCAATGAAATAACTTGCGATTCTAGGGCTCCAAGTCTGCCTCCTCATTACTAAATTTCTGCATTAATGAATAGACCTAAGAATGATTGAAGAAGTCTGCCATAATCTGAACACACTTAACTGCCCTAACAACCTTGGTATCAACATTTTTCTCAACAATTTGAAGGCGCGCATATGCACAAAGGTGTCCAAAATAGAGAGTATCCATTTGTATTGTAATCACCTGAAGCAAAAAAAAATTAGACTGATTTCTCAGACTGTTGACTCAGTGGAGCCTGATTTGCTATGATAAGTAGAGTTTCATGATGGAGAATGCCTAGGTATTCCAACTTTTGGAGTTGTAACAGTATACAGCCAACCAGAACAGTTGATGATATGTCAAATTGATCATCTAAGGATGTGTCATCAGTACCAATGAGCTAGTATGCTAATCCAAATGGTAAAATAGCCACTATGGAGAACAAATTTGACCCAGTCTCAGTCGACCTCATCACATTAACTCAGTGAAGGCTACAGCTATTATAGATAATTTAATAAATGTTACACTTTTGAGACTCAATAACCTTAGATTTGGTTGATTGTATATCCAAACTCCTTGGCTTATAAAAGGAGAAAAACATCTCAGGTATAGAGGCATAATAAATTGTAGAAGTTACCTAGAATGTTGTCTTTTCAGATAGTGTCACTAAAAGTACAACAATATAGCCAAAACTTCAACTGAGCAATAAACAATATGAACAAGACTACCAAGTTGAGCTATGCACATAATGCACTAATACGTATTAACACATTCATAATTTTGTTGTCAATCACCATTGCAGATATGCTCATATGCAGTCATAAAATAATATAAGAAAAACAGACTTACCTTCGCATTCGTGCAAAATATCTAGCACGTTCAGTAACACCAACAAAGCCTCTAGCATCTAATATATTAAAAGCATGAGAAGCCTTCAAAAGCTGATCATACCTAAGTGCAGCAAGAAAAGTCAGAATCAAATCTAGTTCATGAAGGAGATAAAATTAGTTACTGATAATAACAATTGGGCATACGCAGGGATTGGAAGTTCAAGAGCCAGGAGGGATAGGCCTTCGTCTTCAAAATTCTCAAAGCATTGTTGAATATGACTAATATTTGCATGCTCCAAATAGTATGCACTCATTTCCCTCCTAAAATAGACTAACACTGTTATCATGACAGCAAAAGCTAAATGCCTCACACAACTCAGACAACAAAATATATTACAATTTAATAGTAAAATGTATGATATTGGCCAACAAATCACAGTATCATATTACATATCATGCATTAGAGTCTAGACCATGACCATGTCAAACATTACAAAACCTTCTTTCCAGGTATATTTCAAACCTACAAAAAGAATTTAAATCAGAAGTATAAAGACTTTGCATCCAACATTACAAAAGTTATCTTCAAAGAAAACATTAAGCAATAGAATCAATAATTGCAGAAACCAAAATTTGTTTAATGAAACAGGGAAATTACTTACTAGTACATAGTTGTCCTCAGAATTTTAGAGGAGATAACTAAAATTGATGACAAAGAAAAGCATTGAGAAAAATTATATGTCATCATTGCATATGGAAGGCAAGAGTTTAAATTACCGATCTAAGGCTGATTTTATGATCGGTCAAGCTGACATCATACTGAGTTAAAATTCCAACCTTCCATTTGGGAAGGTAGGTAACGTGAAGGACCTTCAAATCATCCATCACCACCTCCAATCTCAATCCAATATTTTGACCTTTTGAATGTTAGGAATTTATGATATGATGTCTAAATTCACAAACTATGCAGTCAAATAGAACATAACTAAGTTTTAGATATTAAATAATCCAGAAAGTTATAATAAACTTGGATGAGTAGGTACTCACTAGCATAGTACCTAGTAAGAAAGGACTTAACGTCTTCTGAATTTCAATGTCCTAATACGAAATGACAGCTACCATGACTTTATGGTGAGAATCCGTGCTGCCAAACTCTTCATTTGACTTGCCTTTCCTAGTAGACAATAATTCAATGGTGGAGCATTGTCAAGGCCTCCCCATTTATATCTCAAGCTCACTTAAAGGTCAATCTACCTAGATATAGATATCCTCTGAATGTAACTCTATAAACTACTTGTGAACCATATCTCAATGTACACATAATAAGACAATCACAAAGATTTTATGAAAGATCTAGCTCAACAACCTCAACAACCAAACCTGAAATTGGAGGCAACAAAAAGTCAGAGGGGAGGAAATACATGTATACAAAAAAACGATTAACGAGATTTTTCCAACCTCGGACGACCGGCCCAACCTCACAGAAGTTTCCCACCGGCCGCCAAGGTAAATCAGGAAGTGCTCACAGCGGGCGATCTAGAAGCCCAGCGTCCCAGGGTTCACGCCCCATTTAGAGGAAAAATTCCTGCAAAATACGCCATAGCTAGGGATCGAACCGCGGATGCCTGGGATGACAACTAGTCGCCCTTCCGCTGCACCATAGCCCCGGGGGCGAAAATATATGTCTATAGGTCTTTATGTATCTACTCTGATTTGATACTTCATCAGACATGAGTAGTCCCTACAGACCCATTTTGAACTTTTTGACCCATGCTATACCACTTTTACTTATCCCCAAAAACAGTATAACATAAATGGAACAAGTTGAGAATAGGAACACAAGAAAAAGTGCATTCTTTAACAGTGTAGATTTTCGCCACAATTAGCAGCTACACAAACCATTTGAATCAAGCCCCATTTATAACAAGTAGGATTAGTCAACATAGACGTCCTGAGATCAAGCTAACATGCTATACAACTTCATCATAATCTCACTCCTCGAACATGATTGAAAATAATTATCTTAAACCATTGACTCTCAAATGGGAACAATAGCCACACACAACATTCACAATGGGTTTTGTCGGCCCAAACATAAAACTCAATTTTCATAAGAAAACCTAATCCACCAATTAATCAAACACGTACCATAATTTCACCCCCTCCCCTTAATCTAACACAGTACATAGAGCCAACACCATCCAAAATAAAATTCAATCATCCATCCATTGATATTCGCAAAGCAAAGGGAAATACATGACCAACTTCCAACCAACTAGAGTAAACATCACAAACATGTGTTGAAGATCATTGATCCCGAGTTTATCATCTGTTAACCAACTACAACTAACAAAATTTATCAATATCAACCATAGGGCACACTCCAGCACCAAGTTTATAATCTGATCACCAACTCATCAAATCTATAAATATCGGCCACATGCCGCTCCCCATGCTAGTATTATCGACATCTTATTAATAACAAGACCATAAAATCAAATATCCACTAATAGACCATCAGAAAGCAACATATTTGTTTTCACAATATCCACCAATCCCAATTAATCCTCAACGTCAATCAAACCCGATAGCTTTCTGAATGATGATAGAGTAAAAGGAAGTCATCCACCCTTCTACACCCACTACCAACAAATTTAAAGATATCCACCATAGATCAACATTGCATATTTCTGCCATACCAACTAAAGGGATTATACCTCAAAGTTATTGAATCCAGGATATAGGGAAGTTTGTTACAGCATATTTTTAGTGAGACAGACAGGTCATGAGCTCACAAATTTATCTACCCAGTGACCAGCTCTCATCATTGGGTACTATCAAGATGCAGAATGATACCACCATCCTGCCAAAGGTGTTATTGATCCATCAGAAAAGATGTTATTGATCTATTGGCACCAATAATTGGGAAGCACCAGTGCACACACCTTACTAGAGCACCAATTATCTATGACTGCAACACTTCGAAGTTTGTTGAACTCCATTTATAATCCTCTCACATGCAAGATAGTCCACCATGGGCACCTTCCCTAGAGCAGGAATCATGCAAATCCCTGGTCACCATCCTACTAAAGGGAGTCTCAGACTCTAACTCATCAATGCCATTACCATTACCCAATACAAAGGTGGTTGATTACAAAGGAGGGTGACGAACAAGAAAAGCATTGACAAATGAAGGGGAGAAGGATCAGAATGGGTATTGAACCTCAATAATTCAAACTTTAGGTTTATCAATGAACTATGTATTTCATAATATATGTTCGGTTAAATGGCAAATAATTTGGTCTAGACCGATAAAAACTCGATGCAGCCCATTGAAATCCTTAATTTGATCCAAATTGCATAAAGATACGAACCAAAAAACAATCAGCTCTGCTCTACATGATAAATATTTAAGTTGATTAGATCAAAACCAATGATAATGAAGACAACCGGTAGTATTCCTAAGTTAGTTAATCAAATTATATAGTTTGGTTTTTAATTAATCTCAAGAATAACTTTCTAGCGGTATTGTGGATATCATTGTCATCTTTGTGGACTAGCCATTGTGGTGACATGACCAAAAACATATAGATATCTTCAACAAATTATTACTCATTGATAGCTTTTGTGGATGCACTGACATCAAGACATTTGTCATGATGTTCACCGATTTCCCCTTTAGGTTAAGATGCAAGCTAATTGCATGGTCGGATGGAGGTTATAGTAAATGAGATGGAGATAAACAATGTTGCAAGTAGGATCAAAGTAGTTGTCATAAGTGAGATGGAGATCAACAATGTTCCAAGTAGGATGAAACTAAACCCTTTTCAACTAGGATGCCATTATAGCAGATTGGACAAGGCGCTTCAGGATTAATATTGACAAACAATCAAAAAAAAAATATTAAAGAGGACCCTATATCCCGAAAATACCATTGTTCTTGTTTTAGTAGCTTTGGCCAAAGTTGTTCCAACATATTCAAAATTACTAAGTAATTATAATCAAAATTTATTTGGCATTGGTTAAAATTGCTCAAATATTGGTTAAAATTACTCTACTTTAGTCAAATTTGGGTCAACTTGGTTAAAACTAGTCAAATACTACTGAAGTAGTTTTGAGCAGTTATCGAAATTCCTTAAGCAGCTTTTGTCAACTGGTGCTCACTTTAGAATGCACTGCTTCTCCTCCCTCACTAAGGTCTGTCGTCCATGCTAGGAGTTGTATGTTAGTGCATTTAGGTGCTTTGGTAAGGATTGTCTGAGCTCACTGCCCATTCTCAAAGACTGAAGTTTCAAATCAGGAACTTCAAACTCTTAAAGAAAAATTGTTGTTTCTAAGTTGAATAGCAACCAACCTCTCTGTTGGTGACAACATTCAATGTTCTTTACCTCCTGATATGGTTGAGTCACTGTTGGATCTTCCTCAGTAGACTCTCTACCGGCATAGTCTCACAAGTCATGGTCAATATCTAAGCAGTTGTCGTCGCCTGTGGAGAGTTGATATTAGTAGAGGAAAGAAAAATGAGGTCAATACGATAAGGAAAGATCACTCTTAAACAGCATATTTGACTACATTGCCTACTCCCCAGGCTATCAACAATTTCCCATAAATTGGTTGTCGAAAAGGGATTGAAAGAGTAAAGGCTTGAAAAGAAAGAGAAAAAAGATAAACTCAGGAAGATAACCAAACCCATACTGTTGATCATCTTATCCTTTACCCACACAACATGTATTGTGTGTACATTTGCTCTCCTATGATGGCGGATGCATGATTTGTGAGTTAGAGGGGTGACTTAGTACTAAATTACTAAAATTTTGTAGTATTAAGTAAAGCAGGTGAATGCTAAAGTATAGTTGATAATTTATAATAGAATAATGAGAAAATTCGAAATTGGCATTGGATCAAGGTTAGTCTGATTCTAAGCTAATAGACGACTAAAACTGCTGAAAAAAATCACTTAACAAGCCTCTCATTGAAGGATTGTTGTTGATTAGGTCTACTTGGACACTAATATTACAACTCAGCAATTGCACAACAATGTCAACCTGATAAACATGACTCTAGTGCTGAGCTAAGAAACAATGGTTAGAAGCATTCATAAGCTAACACAAAGTAGCACTTCTGTAGTAGTAGTTGGAAAGCCTGATAAAATTAAAGTGAAAAAAATACTCAAGAAGTTCAATTATAGGTATAAAATTTACTCATTCTCCAGAAACAGTTCTCCGTAAGTAATTCCATCTGCGTACTGGATTTTCTTGAAATGATTGACACCCTGTCAAACATGCTCATTCAAGAATAATAAAACAAGAAGTAAGTTATATGGTATTCTGAACCAGGTAATCTTTACCTGAAGAAGCATGAGGATTCTTTCAAGGCCATAAGTTATTTCCACTGAAATCGGCAAAAGTGGAAGACTGCCAGCCTGAAAACCAAAAGGAAAAAAACAAAAATTGGTCTATAATAAGGGCAAAGCCTAATATTACATTAAAAGAGAGATAAAGGATGCTAATATTATATTGCATTGGAAGATACAGACAGTTTCAACATAACAAAATAAATTATGACATAAACAGCAATAAATTAAATGATGTAAGCCAGCCCAAAATTGTATAAGAAACAAATTATGAGTAAGACTGTCTTAACAATGATAGGAGTGATCCTAGTTTGTTATCAAAAAGGAACAAGATGAGAAATGTAAATATATCAATCTCCTAAGAAAACAAACAATATTACCTAGAGATTACAGAACCAACATACCTGCTGAAAGTATGTGAATTGTGTAATTTCCATCCCATCCATCCATATTTCCCAGCCCAATCCCCATGCACCAAGAACCTATAAATCATTCAACAACTCAATACAATCACTATGGTATAATTCCACCACTATGTAGAATAGAAAATCCAGAATGGAAAATATATATATATATATGATATTCCTTACAGGGCTTTCCCAATTGTCCTCCACAAAACGAATGTCATGCTTATCTACATCAATTCCTGTGCAGAGAAATGAAACAGACCAAAATTAAGAAACAACTTATATATTAAAAAGAGACATAAGAACAGAAATGATATAGCAACTCTATCCATTAATGGCTACCCTTTTACATTTGAATATAAAATTTGCACTGAACAAAACTTCTGTACCTTTATATCATCAGATACTAAATTGCCTTGTGTTAAGTACAAGTTATAAGATACTACAAGAGTACTAGTTATCCATAAATTTCATGGTACTCGCTCTCGTCATGGTATGGCAATCCTTGTTTCAGTCTTCAAAGAAACTAGCAAGAGGAAATGCACAATGAGCTGCAACTAACCATCTTTTTTGGTGATGTAATTGCACCGTCATCAATGACATCAAATGGCATTTTTTGGCTTTAACTCTAGCGTGATCTAGCCCATTTTGAATGGATGCACCACCCCTATTTCTTTCTTTACTGTGACTAACACCCATCCCGAGTATTATTAATTTTGCCATTGTCAATCTTAATGAATTTCTGCTTCTCGTGTTGAATAATGAGCAGGCATAGGATCAACAGCACCATGGCATGAGTAAGAAGAACTCACCCCTGTGAGAATCTATCGAGAACACCTCCATCAAGAGGATTATCCTTGTGGGCATGCTGCATTGGCAGTGTGAACGACAGGCAACTCGGGCTTTCAAAGAGCAGTGATGAAGGAGAGGAGGCAAGCCTCACCCATGTTGCAATACTTGGCAAGGCAATGGACTGTGTGATAGTAGACTAGAGCAGAGACCTTGAGCTTGTGAATGTAACAAAGGAGGTGGCTCTGCATACCCAAGAAGGAACAAATCCATGTGGAAGCCTGTCTGAGATCGCTCCCATCAAGCAGAGTAACATTTCTCCATGTGTCGTCCTTGTTGCTAGAGCTGAAAGGGGAGCAGAAGTTGTGTACAAAGCAGAATCAAAAAGGGAATCGTAATCATATAGGAGAAAAGTATAAAGGAAAGTGGTCACATGCATAACAAAGTTTGAAGTGGAGAGAATTGGGAAGAGAAGCCTAAGGTACATAGTGGTCAGACCATAGCCAAAAAAGGAGAACCGCCCCATGAGGAGTGGATTCTGAACCAGCCACATGCATAACAGAGTCAAAATCTGCATGCATAGTGAAGTCAAAAGAGGAGGGCAGCTGTTTAATGGGTTGCAAAGTGAAAACTACTAGAGGCCATGAAAACAAAAGCTAACCCGAGAGAGAGGACTGTTTTCTGTGAAGTGTGCAATTGCTGAATTACACTACCCAACAGTTGTAACCCTGAGAATGTCTTAGAAAAATTGCCCGGACATGCTCGAAAACCCTTTTGAAGTAAAGAATGTAATAATTTCTCCCTCTCTCTCATACATAACATTCTAACACTCAATAATTCATGCCGACACTTGCATCCCATCCTTGGATCGCACCTTTACTCAGCTAGCAAAAGCCCAAACCTACATGAGTTACTCTAGGATGTAACAATTGCTTTACAATAGCCAAATTTGAGGGAGGGGGACTATTATCTTTACTCAGTAAGTTAATTACCTTAATAACATCAAGGTACAAAATAGAACTAAAGTGACTTGCCAGCAATCCTGTGTAGGACCATGAACAATGGCTAGATTCGCTAGTCACTGTTCGGGCTAGTAGCCCCCTTAATTTACCTCCTCCGTGTTGGCCCTGGGACAGGTTGGCGGCGGCATTGAGTGCGAGCCAATCGCCTTTTGCTGCCATAAACAATGGCCAGACAATCTCCACAAATGCCAATGCGAGCATTGCAAAACATAATGAAGTCTTGCCTTACTCGGGCAAGCCAAAAAAAAAAGGAGCACAATCATCCTCAACATTCTCATCTTTGGCACTGGAGTTCGGAAAAATAAGATCAAGTTGGAACGTTAGACAAAATGTCCAACTTGTAGTAGGTTGCAGTATTTTCTCATTCATTGGAAGGGACAACCAAAGATAAATAAATCATTAAATAAGAATGTTTTCCAAGTTCTCACAAGCCCAGTAAAATGTTTGACCAAATCTTAGGATACCTAGTTATAACCCTATCCACTAGACCCTCTCATTCAATTGCAATTTTAAAGATTCTGACTTCTTCTGAGGAACACAACCATGTGACTGATGGGTGACGCACATGGATCAATCAACAGTCTCAATTGTGCTGCATGGCCATTGCCTTTGCCTTCTAGTTTTTGAATCAAAAAGAAAACACTTACAATAATTGATGTAGCATTGAACTGGAAAAATCGAAAATGCAAACATCTTGAGGAAAAAAAAATCAGACCAACTATTATGTGTTTCACCTAATGCCAAAAGGCTACGAATGAATAGTTCTTGTGAATTTCCAGGATCAGGTTTCAGGATAACCTGCAGACTTATATAAATTACAAAAGATTAGTAAAAACTACTTGGATGATTAATTGAACAAAAATGCCTTAGCAAGTTATATCAATCTTAAGCAATTGTTGACAAGAAACTAAATCGAACCTGAAATTGAGTGTGACGTTGGAGCCTATTAGGATTGTCGCCATACCGACTATCATCTGGGCGTACACTAGGTTCCACATACCTTTAGCAAAATTTTGATAATAACAGATCAGAGCATTTAAGAACAAATTAAGAGGATTCTGTTTAAAAAAACTGGTGTCAAGGCTATGTTTGTGGTATCAGTTAAAAGGAAAGAATAATTAAACTCATTCGACAAGTGAGTAGCTGCACCAAATATAAAACCCCTGGCATAATAACTAATAGTCCAAAGGATTTAAGACTATTTGTTACAATGCTCTCCTCAAGTTGTAGAATAGTTAAACAAACAAGTTCGACAAAATAGAAATTAAAAAATCAGTGAGAAGTTTGGTAAGGATATCAATATTATGTTTATCAGGCAAGGTAAAGATAGAATCTCTTTTGATTTTAAATGTGAGGCATAGAAGAATTGGGAGCCTGTGAACACGACAGTAAACAAGTATCTATGCCTGAAAGGAGGAGAAAAGAGAAGAAAATGATTAAAGAGAGATAAAGAGAAATGTTTGATATTCTCTTATCGAGAGTAAAGGTGGAAAAAAGTGTCATGAGAACAGAAGATTATGTTTCCATGTCCACTCTTTCAAAAACAAGGAGGAGATGTAAGATGAGAGAGAGAGAGAGAGTAAGAAATTAGCATGGACGATTGAGATCCATCCATGCCAATAGTGTAAGGACCACGTGATTAAATGGGAGCATATTTATGTGACCCGCACTAACAGTCAGTTTTAGAAAGAATTGCGATAGACAAGGACTACATTTGTGGAGCTTGACAATAGGCAGCTGCTTCATGAGGATGTTATGACGGGTATAAGTAGAAGAACAGCAAAATAGGGATATTAGATATCTAGATGAGAATGAGTATATCCTTGGCTGAAGAGAGCTTAACAATTGGCAGCTGCTTCACAAGGATGTTACGATAGGTATGGGTAGAAGAACAGTTAAAAGTGAGTAATAGATATTTAGATGGATATGTATGTATATATCCCTGACCGAACCGAGTATGTTTTTGTACTAGTGAATTTGAGGATGTTATGTAGAAATTGGTTGAGAGTATTTTGATAGGACGATGATAAAGTGAAGACACTGTACATTACTGCACTCTATGCAAAATAACAAAAGTAGGGTGGCGATGGGTTGCATTTGCCTGGTAGATGCAATACACTGCAAAAGAGTTAGGAGCAACCAAGGCAAAGGCAACAGTTGAGGAGGCAATGGTAGATTAATGGAAGATGCAAGGTGCATCAAACTTGAGTCCAATGGAAGAAGTAGGAGCAACAAAGTCAATGGTGATATTGCCAACTTCAAAACATAGTGTGACCTCCTCGGCAAACTAACAACATTGAGGATAATTAACATGTGATTGAGATGGAAAAAGAATTTGTTGTCCATGGGGATGAGAGGACACACACAAAACAATGTTGTTGAATGTCATTGTCAACAGATTTTGCAAATGTGAAGGAACATAGATGTCAACAAATCAATAGCACAATCCATATGTAATTAAGATATTTCACATTTCAAGAATGCATAATGGGGCAAAAATGTAAAATAGTCATAATGGGTTGCAGATTCTGATGGTGTAAGTGAATGTTTATGAAATGGTCATGTTGCTTGCAGACTTCTTAAAAGAATGCTAAAGTTTCTGGTGATCGGGCAAAGTTTAAACTGTAAAAAAGAATAGTTGTTCCATTATGTCATGTCCTTGGATTTTATCATACTTGAAAACTTGTATTATATACTACATGAGTTGCATGTTTGCAAAGTGTTTCAATAAACATCAAATATATTCCTGTGTATGAGTGCATTTGGTATATATTATCCTTTGTCATAAAAAGGCATCTCACAATCTTGCGCTAACCACCATGGCATAAAGGTGTCGATGAATTGAGCCCAGGCACAAAAATCAGCTAGATTATGGTAAAGTCATGCTATCCCGCTGTGGTTTTGAATGGAATGCGTTGGGCGCAGCCTACGGCCACACCACTTTAGGCCCAACACAAAACCTGAGCATAACCATAATTCAACTGAACCATCGGACCACAAATTTAATAAATATAAGTAATAGAATATTTATAATAATATAAATTTCAAAAAAAAAATAAGACCAGTTTAATAGAAATTATTTTTTTTGATTATTCTAGGGATTTAAAGGCTAATGTGAAAAGTTTTAAATCGAAAAACTATTTAAAAGGATACCTTAAAGATCAAACTAGGCTCATGACCATCCTCAACCCATTACACAGGTCATGCAATTACTTGATCTCATGTCATATTTGGCACAAGCCTGTTTAAGATCTCTACCTTATATTGCTAGGAACATTTAAATCTTATATATGACATATATTGTTGGCTATACTAATTTTGGGCACATTTATTTTTATATCAAAGAAAAAATTGTGCCACTTTTGAATAAGGAATGGTTTTGGCATAAGTCCTTCAAATTAAGTTTTCTCCTTAATAATGTCAAAAAAAATAAGGCATTGTCGAAACATTAATGGAGCATGGAAAGGAACGGTGCAAATGTTAAATAGGATATAATCACTCAAAAGTGACTTACGCAACATTCCATGGTTCTGGACCTAATACCCTCAAGAATGTTGATGGATTCATTGTCCCAGCTCCAACCTAATAGATCAATTAACAACAATTCAAAGAAATTTAAGTATCATCATAGGGATAGTGAACTTAGAACACACCATTTGTCAAACTCTGCATATGAATATTATAATATCACAAGATTATATAGTTACTCAACGTGGGGTTGTCGAGATGCACCTCATATATTCATTAAACTAAAAAGTATATTCTATGGGATACATATGTATCGCAAAAATGGCTAAACGCTCATACATTTGCCTGCAATCTAAGGATGATGTTTATTAAAGAAAGATCACAGTAAAAAGTATAAATAATACCTCAGTATTGCTGCATTGCATTATGGCACACCCCACAGAAGCCCAATAGTCCTACAGTTTTACTGAAAATGATAAGGGATCTCTAATAAAATCCAAGAGATATATATAGTAGACTACATTCAACTGAGGCCTTCAACTAACAGCTATTCATAAATGGTACACAGATTGGAGGCTCCATCTTACAGCTCAAAACATGTAATATTGCATATGATTACCAATTAAACTAGAGTAATGAATGCTAAATATTAAGCCAAATATCGAGAGCTTAGGATTGGTGTATAAAGGACTATCAATCAACATATTGGCTCCATGTTCTATGAATTGCTAATATCAATAAATTAACAGATGCGTCCTCTCTTCTTGCCATCAGATTCAAATTTCTAAACTCGTACCTAGCAGGAAAATCAATAGAGTCAACTGAGCAATGACTTCAAAAACGACCACAAGATAAAAGGAACATAGATGATGGACGACGTGAAAGCTAGAGATGCTTAAGTTGTATTACTTTTTATGCTTAAGTTGTCATATTAGACCTCTGTTCTAAGTTTATAATTGTTAGTATCATACGTTTTACTTGCAATACTGATGCATCCTTTCTTTTGAGTATTGGAGTCCAATTTCCTGATCCGCCCCTTCTCAGTGAGAACAATAGCCTCGACTAGACAATGTACTCAAAATTCGTGGGCTACTGGACTAGAAATGCTGAGAAACTGAGAAATCGACGGCAAACCTGGAGACGCTGAATAGCCTGCTGAAAGGTAACCACAGGAGACTCGACAAGAATTCTATCGGATTCGGATTGAGATCGAGGAGCAGAAGAAGACAATATCGCAGCGAAGACGTCAGTTCGTGGGAGGGAGGGGATCAATCTGTTACAGAAAGAGAACTTGCTGGAACGATCATTGTCTCGCGCTCGTTTCCAGGCACGGAGAGGAGGAGGATGCGAACGAACTCCGACGGCAAGCGGCGGAGCCAAGAAGGAGAGGGCAAGGACCACCATATGATGCGAGTGGAGGAGGAAAGGTTTGGAAATCACGAAAGAGGGAAGAGGTTTGGAGAATGAAGATAACCCACGCACAGGATGAAGGAATCCCATATTTGTTGCCACCCGCGATCCATCTGATCCAACCAACCGGCGCGGATCCTCTGGTCCAGGGACTCCTGGTCCCTCCCTGGACCACAGCCATCCTATAAAATGAATGTCACGTGCTGCGCACGTGACACTAATCAACCCGAAAAAAAAACTCGCGACCTCTCTCTCTCTCGCGCGAATCTCTCTCTCGCGAAAACCTCACGCGCTCCTTCGCCTGCGCCGCCGTCGCAGACGCAAAACCTCACGCTCCTTCGCCCGCTTGCGCCGCCGACGCCCGACGCCCGACGCCATCCATCGCCCGACCCGTCGACGCTCACGCTCCTTCGCCCGCTTGCGCCGCCAACGCCCGACGCCCGACGCTCCTTCGCCTGCGCCGCCGTCGCAGACGCAAAACCTCACGCTCCTTCGCCCGCTTGCGCCGCCGACGCCCGACGCCCGACGCCATCCATCGCCCGACCCGTCGACGCCCGACGCTCTCTCTCGCGCGAAAACCTCACGCCTCCTTCGCCCGCTTGCGCCGCCGTCGCCGACGCCCGACGCCTCCATCGCCCGACCCCTGCCGCCGTCGTCCGCCGTCGTCCGCCATCGGCGCCATCACCCGACCCTGCACCGTCAACGCCCGACGCCTCCATCGCCCGACCCCTGCCGCCGTCGCCGACGCCTCCATCGCCCGACCCCTGCACACCCGTCCATGCCATCGGCGCCATCACCCGCCCCTTCACCGTAGGCACCCTCTCTCTCTCTCACGAAAACCTCACGCCCTCAGCCCGTCCCGAACGAGAACGGCAGCACCACTTCTTCAACCGCCGCCAACGGGAACGCCGCCAACGGGAACGTCACCAAGCCAAATTCTCCTACCCAAGCATCGTATGGTTATTTGTTTTCGCCTCTATTTTCTTCCGAGTTTGCTCTTTTAGGGATTTGTTATTGTGATTCTTTACGTCAAAATTATGTTTAAGACAGAAGAAGATTTACCTGTTTAAGCATGGTATGGTTGTTTATTCTAGTTGTACTAAACATTTTGTTTGATACAATCATAGTATGCTGTCACTATAACTCCGTAGTGTATACTAATTTAAAATGTTCACCCTTTGTAGTTGGTAGCCACTAATCTAGGAATTGATGTAGACTAATTGTGGTTAACTCTGTTTTTTGTACTTGCATCTTCATTCCAGTCACTCACTAAAATTTAACAATACTTAGCAATACCTTGCTTGACTTTTTAGTAATATGATTGTGTATCTGAATTCTAGTTAATTTATAAATATCATTGATAATAAATTGTGTGTATGCTATTGATGTTAAATTGGAGATTCATGGTTTATGATTTCTCAAAAGGACAAGCATTAATGTTGTCTTTTGGTTGAGATATGTTCTTTAATTTTGTCACCACTTCTTATCATGGTTTATGTGATTGAATTTCTTCTTGTTAATGTTCTTTCATATAACTTCTATTCAATTTTCTGTTTTGCCCTAAATTGATTTTTTTTTACATGATAAAAAGTAAATATTATGGAGATGGACGGTGAATCTACTTTCAATTTCGAAGGAAATGAAGATAGTTGGGACAGGGGCTTTGATGAAATGAATGAAGGTAATAATAATCACATACGTGAAATATACTAAGCTTCATTGTATTGAAATTTCCTATTTAGCCATCTTACTTTGTTTGTTTGATTGTATAGGTTTGAACATTGAAACAGATTTGGATATACCCCAACTGGGGTTGGAATTTGAAACTGAAGAAGATGCATACCAATTTTATTTGGCATGTGCTAAAAAGGTTGGATTTGGCATAAGGAGAGGTAAAATTCACAAAGATCAATCAGGTAAATTACTTGATAGGGTCTTTTATTGTTGTGCTCAAGGTAAAAGAGGAAAAAACAAACGAGATCTTTATGTCAAAGCAAGTCGTGATGAAACAAGGTTTGGTTGTGAGGCTAAAATGAAGATTTGTAATCGGAAAAAAAATAAATTTACTGTGGTGCAATTTGTTAAAGAGCATAATCATGTTCTGTCAAGTCCGAACAAAACACATCTCTTTAGAAGCCATAGGAATATATCTTCTTCTGCAGCGAGACAGATTGAGATGGCAAGTGATGTGGGAATCCCCCCAAAAGCATCTCATGATCTTATGGCAAGGCAAGTAGGTGGGAGGGAGAATATAGGATTTATTCCTGAGGATTACAAAAACTATTTGCGATCCAAAAGAACAATGACTATGAGAGTTGGGGATACTGGCGGTGTATTGGAGTATCTACAGAAAATGCAGTTCAATGATCCTAATTTTTTTTATGCTATCCAAGTTGATGAAGATGATTTGATTACTAATATTTTTTGGTCTGATGCTAAAATGAGAGCTGATTATGCTATTTTTGGAGATGTTGTTTACTTTGACACAACCTACAGAAAAAACAATGAAGGTCGGCCAATTGCATTATTTGTAGGTGTTAATCATCATAAGCAATCCATTCTTTTTGGTGCAGCTTTATTATATGATGAAACCAGTTTGACTTTTGAATGGTTATTTGATACATTAACTAGAGCTATGGGTGATAAAAAACCAACTACTATTCTTACCGATCAAGATGCAGCAATGGCAAAGGCGTTAGTTTCCAGATGGCCTGAAACACATCATCGTTTGTGCATTTGGCACATTTATCAAAATGCTGCCATACATTTGAGTGGAGTTTTTTCTCAGTTTAGGGAGTTTGCTAAAGATTTTGCCTCATGTGTATATGATTTTGATGAAGAGGAAGATTTTATTTCTGCATGGAATATGATGTTGACTAAGTATGCACTTGAAGACAATGATTGGTTAAGACGCATGTACAACATAAAAGAAAAATGGGCTTTAGTATATGGACGGCAAATGTTTTGTGCGGATATGACTACAACTCAAAGAAGTGAGAGTATGAATAGTATTGTGAAAAAGTATGTCACTTATAAACACAAGTTTTTAGACTTCTTCAATCACTTCCAAAGACTCCTTGATGATCGCCGATATGAGGAATTAAAAGCTGATTTCAAATCAAATACAACTGTTCCATATTTAATGTTTCCAATTGAGATTTTAAAGCATGCTAGTGAAATTTATACTCCTGAGGCATTTAAGTGTTTTCAACATGAGTGGTGCTTATCACATGATTCTAGTCTAGAAATTTATGAGGATGTTGATACATTTATAAAATATAAAGTTACTCCTCTCAAAAAGAGAAACCATCATATAGTTACACTTGATAAGATGTCTGACAAAATTGTGTGTAGCTGTAGAAAATATGAATTTGCTGGAATTTTGTGTTCTCATATTTTGAAAATATTTACATGGAAAAATATCATGAAGATTCCAAGTGATTATGTATTGAAAAGGTGGACAAGAAAAGCAAAAGTTGGATATTTTGGTGTTAATGATTCAATGAACAACAATGCTAGTTTGGATCCGAAAGTACTTCATAACATGCGTTACAAAGAGTTATGTGGGTTGAATGTTCAATTAGTTACCAAGGCAGCTGAAAGGGATAGCACTTACATGCTTGTTAAAGATGCTATGTTAAGCTTGTGTAAAATGGTGGATGATAAGTTACAAGTTAATGAATCAAATGTTCAACAATCAAATGTGAGCCAACAATCCTGGGAATTTGATTATGGTGAAGGGAACTCTAGTGGAGTGAAAGGAATTAAAACAAAGAAGAAAACGGTCTCAGGTAAGAGGTTGAAAGGTGGCTTAGAGAGACTTTCAAGGAAAAGAAAAGCAGCGAGGAAAACAAATCAAGCTTCAATGACGGTAATGGTTTCTACTCCTTAGCTTTCTAATATTTCTTTATTTGGTAATATTTGTTGTTAACTTTGAACAACTTAAATCATTCTAATTTTTTATATAACCCAGGGTGGTGTAGATGAAACTATTTCCAGCATGGCCAATGTACAATATGATCGGATCAATCATCAAGTTAGTATTTATTTTACTTATGTTAATGTGCAATAATTAATGTTATAACGAACTAAGAATGTATTTTATTTTCTAATTGTAGTCTATGAATTATGTGCCAACAATTACTAGCTCTATTGATAGTTTGAGTGTGCCTGGGACTCAATTTCCACCATTATTGCCATCACAACTTTCTCAGGTATATATATTTCATACGGTTGAGTGTGGCTAGGACTCTTATTTTAGTTTACGGTTGAGTATGTACTTAATAATGATTTAATGTTATGTTATAGGTGAATCAACCATCTGTTCTTGGTTATTTTCCGACGGCCAACTTGGAATAATGCTGATGTTTGGTGGCAAGTTTTGGTGGACACTTTGGTGTGCAAATGTTATTTTTGCTCAAATCAGTGAGCTCCTTAGCTTTGGTGGAGACTTTGGTGGCAAGCTTTCGGTCGAATTTGTGAATTTCGGCAATGTGTTGGAAGTTTTGCTGTAATTTGGAAGTTTTGCTGTAATTTTTAAACAGAACAATTTTGTTTCTATTACTCAGAATAAAATTTGAAAGTTTTGCAATTTAGAAGTGTTGCCTTTAATTTTGCTGTAATAGTTTATGCTAGTGTAATCTCATACAACGTGCAAAACCTTATGCAATATGCATGTGGTTTTCACTGCCCAGGTTGACGTGCATTAATTTTAAAGTTTAGAGGATTAATCAAAAATTGCTGATTGTGTTAGGAATACATTAAAATATTCCAACTCAATTGAGGTTGGATGGAAAACTGACGAACAAACATTTAAAAAAATATAAATAAACATTTAAAATTCAGTGAGGAACAAACATCTAAAGTTCTAAACATAACATTATCTTTTCCTTCTCAATTTAAGTTCTTCTGTGAATATCAAAAGGAGAATGTTTCAAAAAAATTCATGATTCAATAACCATTCCACTTAGAAATAGAATATCATTTCTATTTATATACATGGCCTTGCATTTTTCACAAATATAAATTTTATGGTTGAGCATTGGTATTAAGGACCTCACAATCAGCATTATATTAGTGACATTTGATATGGAAATTCTTCTGCTATTGTACTTTTACTAAATCCTGGTTTCCATTTTTTTCATTGTTTATACCATTTGCAATATTTTTTCTGCTTGCAGGTGTGTTGTAGCATATGCTGCTGATCTTATCTTTGGTGCCATTACCCTAAATCCTCACCGAAGGAGGGGCTTGAAGACAACATTTCTCAGTTTGGATCACTCGTATATTCTTAAAACTTAAATATAATGTTGCTTATTTGTCTCTATGTTACTTGTAAAATGCCAAGTTTACAAGTAAACTTAAATATAATGTTGCTTATTTGTCTAAATATTGTCATGGCTATTAATTTACTTAATCATTTTTTTTTATTGCTGAAACATAAATTTCCTGCCTATAACTTATTCTTTGTTGAAACTATGTTTTTATGCAACAAGGCTACTGCACAAGGGTAATTAGTTTAATGAATAATAAAATGATTAGTTGAAATTTTGTAGCCATTCTTTCAGAGTAAATACTCAACTTTGTAAGTGCAGAATCAGAATCAAAGGACTTGCATTCTGAAAAATGGAATGCAAGCATAAATCAACCCCTTCTAAAGCATCAAAATCAGCATATATCTGCATTGCCAGCACAGCTTCCTGCTGGTGCATATCTTCCAGCTTGCACAGGTAATTAATCATGATATCTTATTGTGCTTTATTCCACACAATATCATCTCATACTATGAATTGCAAAAGATGCTTTAACCATGGACTTTAACAGGAAGTGGTTTATGCTCCTATTTTCCCCTGTATCTATTTTCTTTTGGTATATGCCCAATGTATCAACATTCAACTATCATTATTGCTCACAAAAAGCTGCTTTTAACTTGTGTAACAAGTTGAAAAAATACCAGTTGTTTTTTTTATTGCATTATGGTCATGAAACAATCATCATTGGTTGTTTATTTTTCATGTAGAATGCAGTGATGGAGGGTCTGAATACCCTGTAGTGAAAGTTCCAGGCAACATTAATCGTCAGGTAAGTCTTAATGGATATTGTTTGGATTATTTCACTTTATTGGCGAAAACCTCCATCACCCGACCCCTGCGCCGTCGCCGACGCCTCCATCGCCCGACCCCTGCACAGCCGTCCATGCCATCGGGTTGCGCAATTCCATTGAGCTGCCATTGAAGATCATGATATCTTCGCGCGAGAGAGAGCGTCGGGCGGACGACGGCGGCAGGGGTCGGGCGATGGAGGCGTCGGGCGTCGGCGACGGCGGCGCAAGCGGGCGAATGAGGCGTGAGGTTTTCGCGCGAGAGAGAGCGTCGGGCGTCGACGGGTCGGGCGATGGATGGCGTCGGGCGTCGGGCGTCGGCGGCGCAAGCGGGCGAAGGAGCGTGAGGTTTTGCGTCTGCGACGGCGGCGCAGGCGAAGGAGCGCGTGAGGTTTTCGCGAGAGAGAGATTCGCGCGAGAGAGAGAGAGGTCGCGAGTTTTTTTTTCGGGTTGATTAGTGTCACGTGCGCAGCACGTGACATTCATTTTATAGGATGGCTGTGGTCCAGGGAGGGACCAGGAGTCCCTGGACCAGAGGATCCGCGCCGCCAACCAACAGGCTTTGAGAAAGAGAAAAAAAACCAAAGGATATATGTAGTATTTTTTTTTAAATTCGTTAGGACTAAAGGGAAATTTACAAAATATATATAATACTTGAATAATCTTTTTTGTCTTTTTCCATAAATGTAAACATAACACAGATTTAATTACTGGGCAAAATTTGCCACTGGTGGGGGTAACTGATCTCCTGCGTGACTTTTTTTCGTTCCACGATGATATTTGTGGTGTTTGAAATTGATTCAGACATTCGGAACGTGCTTTTTTTTTAATTTTTTAAAAAAATTAAAAGCTTATTCTTCTCCTATAGGTTCTCTGGTGATTGAGGTCATATATTATTGTGGTATAGAAATTTGACTATAAAACTTAATAGTGTTCGTTTTTAAGTTATTTTTTATTTGAATATACGCATATTTTTCTTTTAATACTTCTATAATATATTGGATATGTACTCCTATATTATCATATTATAGTGTGACTTTCATCTCAGCTCATGTTTTATGAATTTCTTTTCCCAATACTTCTAGTAGTTTACTAAAGAGTATTTCCCCTAATTTTGGATTATAATAATTACCCGAGATTGTTGTTAAGGCTAAAAATTCATTACAAAAAGGTTTAATCCAGTTACAACAAAATAGTTGTAATTGTTTAACATCTTGAATTACTTCTCTTTGTCTTAAATCAAATCCTGTATTAGCATCTTTTGCTATTAATAATCTATGGATTGTATAACAAAAGTTTAAAATGTTATTGCCCTAGATGCTATTTAGCAATTTCTTCAAGAAATTTATTTTTAGAAGCTTCTCATGCTTCTCTAGCTACATCACCTAAATAGTTTTATCTTATTCATATCATTGCTTCTCCTGATTCAATATCCAATTCATGTTTAGCTTAATAGTCCTGTTGGACTGAGATAATCCATTATTCTAAATACGTATCACATATTGGGGATCATCACATTCTACTATAATTCATAATACTGAATTTTTTTCAAAATAAATAATTTTTGGTGGTCTAATTTTTCCTATATTTCGAAATAATGGATTATTATTTATATATGGAGCAATTCCTATTCTAGGAGGATGGCCTTGGCCATAATTGCCTATTCCCATAGAACTTTCAGGATATTTGACTGCTACCGAAAGTACCTGTAAATGTGTCCGGGATGTTCTAGTTGATTCAATTGGGTTCTACTAATTCTTCTAATATTTTATAAGTTGTATGATCTACTAAGCTGATATGTATTCATCTAAGTCGTCATAGAAACCTTGAGTTTTTTATTCTTCATTGATAGGTATGATTTCAATATTTATTAGGTTATAGTTTTCTACGTCTTCTTCCTCATTTGCATTGTCTAGTGTTGAGGTAGAAGGTTGGTAATCATTAAATTTATTGTCAAATCTCTATATCTATTTTTATACATAATGGATTCTATAGGTAGTGTTTGTTGTTATGTGTTCCATTTGCATTGTCTAGTGTTCAGGTAGAAGGTTGGTAATCATTAAATCTTATTGTCAAATCTCTATATCTATTTTTATACATAATGGATTCTATAGGTAGTGTTTGTTGTTATGTGTTCAATACTAGATTTAGATTCCACTCTAATCCTGCTAAGATTTTTGAGGAGAAATCTTTAGGCTTTAGGAAAGATATTCCTCTTGTAGTTAAAGCTTTGATAATAGTATGAATCTGGACTTTAAAGCTATTATTTATTTGTGTCATTATTTTTTCTAAAAAATAATATATATCTAAATATTATGTTTTAGAAAATTTCTATAGCCTTTTGTTTGGACTGTAATTTTAATATATTTAACAAAGTCGAAAATTGTCATATTAAAATTTGGACAGAAGTATGTAATTTCAATATTGTTATTCATATCTATTTCTATAAGTCCTATACTTGCTTTTTTGTATTCGATAATATGGAGTCATATAAAACTAAGGGGGCGTTTGGTAAACGGGTTTAGAAGGCATGAATGGGAATGAAATCTATTTCATTCTCATTGATGATGCTTAGTATACGGGAATCAGAATCAAAATATGAATATGATACCCCTGATTTTATAACCAACCCCTACTAGGTTATCACTAAACTCATAAACCCCTCAATCAAACATATTACCATTCCCATTGCCGAATGTATACCAAGCGCTCCCTAAAGAGATTTTTGCTCCTATTCTTTTTCTTGTTAATCCGTCGAAATACAAATAATCCTAGATGGATATAATTATGTCTTCTATATAATATGCTTACAAACTCATCTGTCATAAGGGTTAATTTTTTTTTCTCCTCCATCAGATAAATGTAGAAGTTGAGTCCTATGATGTCTATAGAGTGTTGCGGAAAAGGATAATCTTCCTAGGTTATATAGTTTTCTTGGATTCATTGTATTTAATTGTTCGTTAGAAAAAATTACTAAGTTGTTTTCTATGTCTATTAACTCTTCCAAATGATATGTATTTGTTAATGTACAACCCTATGAAGGGTCTTTTGTATGCCTAAAGAAAAACAACCATTATAGAAAGACTAATCACCCACAACTAAACACAATTCTAAACCTCCTCCTAGATATTATTGAAAAATAAGACCAACAACAAATTCTCATTAATAGTTAATAGAAAAATTACATAGACAAACTCTGCTGATAAACAGCCTTAGACAAAATCTAGATTTTTTTAAAACATCTCAAGACTCCTTAGACAATATCTATAAAAAAAACAACCCAAGACAGTACACTCACACCTACTAGCAATTAATCAACACTGTCGGTTAACAGGTGAACTTGAAAGAATATATATGACTCTTGATGAACTTAAATATAAATGAACAAACTAAATTTCAAAAATGCGTATTATGAAGAAGTTTTAGAATTCTTCAAATAATTCTCCAAAACACAAGAAAATGGTTATACCAAGCCTAACATTATTGGAAAAGGAGATCAAGTAAAGATCTAACAGAATAATACAATAATAGTCATACTAACATCACTCCATCACAAACTTACCTTAGTAGACCGAAACGATTACACATAGAAACTCAATTACAAAAGACAACTAAAGCCACAAAGCAGCAAGAAAGTATACATAATCTAATAAGAGACCTAAGCAAATTATCCATAGGAACTATAATCTCAAAACAACAACCTAGAACTTATTCATTTTTAACCTATCATGAGTTTAATAAGAACACAGACTGAACCTTTTATAGGTACCTCACAAACAATAAGAGGACAAACAGAAACAAACACAATGTCTTAACTAGACAATTTAATAACTGGGGGAAGAAATTATTGGGACACGTCAAGAACTAGAGGGGGGAGTGAATAGCTCCTTTTGCTCATTGTAGATTTGTTGCGGTGGAAGACTCGAAGTAATCGCTAACGCCTTGATTTACTTGGTATCTGCTTTCTTAAGGTGACTAATCCAAGAATCCACACCATGTGCACAGCTCTACTACAAACACACTCCTTCTCGAAAATAATCTAGAGGTGGAGAAACCACGTACAAGCTCGAGTACAAGAAATATAACAAGAAATGCAAACTAGACTTTACATGAAATTGAAAATGATTACAAAAAAATGACCTTGCTTTTCTTGAGCTTCTTTCTCTTCGCGAGAAGCAGGCCCTAATCGATTGATCCATTCGATTAAGCTCTGCAAATCGATTAGTCAATCAATTAGGCTCGTCTAAATCGATTACACAATCAATTTGGAACTTTTTTGTGTTCTTGCAGAAAACCTCCTAATCGATTGCCCTAATCGATTAGGAGGCCCTAATCGATTATTCTACCCTAACTTACATAATCCAAGTCTAGGGTTCATTGCCAACATCTGATCAACTGTGACCTACTAGGGCTTCCTCACCAAATGTCCGATCAATCATTGACCAACTTGAATTTTTTTCTTGCCTAGTTCCCAACTAGGACTTTTCTCGTGTCAAATGTTTAGCTCCCAGCTAACCCACCTTGAACTTCACCTAGTTCCCAACTAGGTCTGTCTAGTCCTACTATGACTTTTTTCTTGCCAACTATTTAGTTCCCAACTAAACCATCTTGGAGTTCACCTAGTTACCAACTAGGTCTGCCTAGTCCCACTAGGACTTCCCTTTTACCTAACAATAGTTAGGACTTCCTAGTCGAATATCCAGTCAACCTTGACTTATTTGACTTCTCTTTCATAACTTGTCAAATATCCGATCAACCTTGACTTATTTAACCTCTCTTCTTACATATTGTCTAAACATCGAAACTCAAGCTTGATTCAACCCGAGCTTAATCAAACTGGTCAACCTTAACTTAAAGAAGATTATACTGACAATCTCCTTATTTTTGGTATTTAATAATATGTTTAAGTTAAGTTGACCCATATTGGCCCAACTACCTTCTTCATCCTGTGCCAAAGCACAAATGAGGGGTTTTTTTTAACTTAAACCCTATCTTTTCTCCGCCTTTAGTACATATCAAAAACTCTATCTAAAGAGTCTCTTCTTCCATCAACAACCCAATGAGATTCTCACAACTCTTATTGTATCCTATGCTCAACCTTGAGCATCCATTATCAATAATGATTCCCAACCTTCCATTTTCTTCTCATTAAAAGAAAATAAATCATGTCATTAAGGAAGACCTCTCCCTCAAAACATGTTCCAACTTCTATCATTGCTCTAACAATGATTTTAAGTTCTCAAATCTTTAGGAGAACTCAAGATGAAGTTATGAGGTTTGAGAATTCAATCTTGAATCTAAACCTCCATTTTATTGATGCAGTCTAACATGATTGTTGTTTTGGTATTGACACTGATTTAAGTTTATGTGAGTAAGATGAGTTTGGCTTAAGTCCTGGCCGGGGACTGGGCACAAACCCCAGTGAGTGAAGTCGGGTGACGGAAACCCAGGTGAGTGAAGTCGGGTCCCAGTGAGTGAAGTCGGGTGACGGAAACCCCGGTGAGTGTAGCCGGGTCCTGGTGAGTGAAGCCGAGTGACGGAAACCCCGGTGAGTGAAGCCGAGTCCTGGTGAGTGAAGCTGGGTGGACGGAAACCCCGGTGAGTGTTGACGGGTCCTGGTGAGTGAAGTCGGGTGACGGAAATCCCGGTGAGTGAAGCCGAGTCCTAGCGAGTGAAGCTAGGTGAAGGAAACTCTGGTGAGTAAAGCCAAGTCTTAGCGAGGAAAGCTAGGTTGAACAAAGTCCCGGTGAGTGAAGCTGGGCATGAAGTCTTGGTCCGGGGGACTAAGCATGAGTCAGCCAAGTGGCTGGATCGGTCTGGAGTCTGATCAGAAGTTGGCACGAGCTCCCTTGTTAATAGATCGGTCTGGTGACCGATCCAGGGAGTCTGATCGTTCTGGTGAACGATCAGAAAGAGAACGGAAACATTCTGTATGGTTTCTGATCGTTCTGGTGAACGATCAGAGAGATCAGAATGTTTCTGTAAGAAACCCTGATCGGTCTGTCTGACCGATCAGGGACATCCTGACCAATCAGGATGGATCATGATCGGTCAGGGAGTGACCTGATTGGTCACTATGACCGATCAGGCCCTAACCTAATCGGTTAAGTGACCGATCAGGTTAGGGAGCTGGTGGAAGCTGTGGAAATTCCAGCGAGCTGGTGGATCGGTCTGGTGACCGATCCTCAATCCCTGATCGGTCAGTGTGATCGATCATAGAGTCACTGGATCGATCAGGCAAGAGCCTGATCGATCAGGCCCATCACTAATCGGTCTCCTTGACTGATCAGTGCCTTGCTGGAAATCATTTGAAGGTTTATGGTTGAGGATCGGTCTGGTGACCGATCCCTTATCTCTGATCGGTCAGGGTGACCGATCAGATCCTTACTGGATCAATCAGGAGGTGACCTAATCGGTTAGAGGGGTATCTGATCGGTCCGACTGACCGATCAGTGTCTGAAAACTTTAATTTGAATCGTTGTCAGACTTCTGATTTCACTCTGATCGCTTCTGATGCATGCTGTTACTCTGCTGATTTCCTTTTAATTTGCTGTGCTAAGCCTCTGATGAGTGTGCAGGTAATACAGGGATGACACAAACCAAGAAGGAGGGTCAATTGGCGACTTTCGCTTCAGTCAGGTTTGTTTGTTTTCCATTAGCAGGATTCAACGGCTTCTGGCGCGTGCTGGCAACTGTCTGGCGAAGCTGGCGACTGACCTGAGGCTCGGCTGAAGAGGTTTCAGTGGACTGAGCCCAGTAGAGGTCAGTGGGTTGGTGACGGAGCTTGTTGCAGACGTGCCTGGTGAGCTGCAGACGCGCCTGGGATGATCTGGCGATGAGCAGAGGTTTAAGAGATGGCTAGCGAAGAAGAGACAGTAACTTTGAAACTTTGCATCTTGAGAACTTTGAATCAGAGGAGAGTTTTGCGAGTCGATCGACAAGCAGACACGAAGAGCTGAAGGTTCTTGCGTGAGAGTTATACTGGGTTGAGTTCTGTGAAGTGTTCTCTTCTGTGAGTTTTTTTGTGCTCACACTCTGTAAGCCGTTTCTTTGTCTCTGTGCGTTGTTTCATATCATTCTGAGACTATCTGTGGAGTGGTTTCTCCACCGAGAAGGAGGTTGTGTTATCTGGATTTCCGGGGCTTGATCTGCCGACGATCAAGGGATCGCCCACCTCACGGGCATGCCAAGGAGTAGGGGCAAGTTATCCTCGAACCTTGTAAATCCCTCTGTGTCTTTCTGTCTGGGTTGTTTTTGTTTCTGTCTATTTGTCTTCCGTCGCTAACCCTAATCACAGAAACGAAAAAGAGCCAAGATTTGTGTGTTTGGCTATTCACCCCCCCTCTCTAGCCATCCAAGGTCCAACAAGTGGTATCAGAGCCTGGGGCTCTTTCCAACGGTCTAACACCCGAGAGCATAACAAGAATGGCTTGAGGGAAGACTTCAGCACTAACAGACCTCCATTTTTCGATGGAGCTGACTTCCAATACTGGAGGTCAAGGATGGAATACTACCTGAAGACAGATATTGGTATATGGTTTTCTGTGAAGGAGGGTTTCATCCCTCCAAAAGATGCTGAGGGAAAAGAGCTGGACTCATCAAGATGGTCAGCCAAGCAAACCCAGAAGGGAGAAGTTGATGCGAAGGCTGTGGTCACCCTGCAGTGTGGGATGACCAAGGAGCAACTGATCAAAGTTGGTCCCTTCACCAGTGCTAAGGATCTGTGAAACAAACTTATTGAACTCCATGAAGGAACCAGAGATTCCCAGATAGCCAAGAGAGATCTTTTCCTCAACCAACTCCAAAATCTCACCATGAAGGAGTCCGAAACGGTAAGTGAACTCTATGGCCGATTCAAAGAAATACTTAACGGTTTACATTCTATCGATGAGAAGGTCGAGAATCGCGACCTTGTAAGGTGCGTGCTAAAATCCTTTCCTAGGAATGCTTTGTGGTCATCCATGGTGGATGCCTACAAGGTATCCAATGACTTGTCTATTGTTAAGATAGATGACTTATTTTGTGAAATGGAATTACACGAGATCGCTAACAAAGGCCCCAAGGAGAAGGAGATTGCTCTTGTGGAAGGGGACAAGGCAAAGAAGAAGAAAGAAAAGAAGAAGGAGAAGGAGGTTTCATCTTCGTCATCCGAATATTAGGAGGATGGAAGCAAGTCTTCATCATCCGAGATGGCTAACTTCGTAAGAAGGATGATGAGGAAGAGCCGACGCTACAAAGGGAAAGGTAACACTAGTGAAGTTAAAATTAATGAATCTAACGTCACGTGTTATGAGTGTAGCAAAAAGGGGAATTATAAGAATGAATGTTCAAAACTAAAGAAGAAGAAGGAGAAATCAAAAGAAGAAGAAGAAAGCCTTGAAGTCCACATGGGATGAGTCTTCTTCCAGCTCATCCGAAGAAGAAAAGGAGGAGAAGAGCACTCGCCATGTAGCTCTCATGGCTCTAGAAGATGTGGAGAGCAGTGACGAAGCAAGTGAGCCATCAACCGCAGCTTCATCATCTTCGGATGATGAGGAGGTAATCTCTCCTGAATTAGATAAGTGTTATAGAACAATTGCATGCTTAACAAATTTACTTAAGAAATCCAAGGAAAAAAGTGAAGTCCCTAAAAGTAGAAGTAGAATAGTTAAAATCCTCTAAGGATGAGGATATTGATGACTTACATGTTGAAGTTCTAGAGGATGAGAACAAAGCCTTGAAGAGTGAAGTTGAGAAACTCAAGAGTCTTCTTAAGAAATTCTCAACTAGCTCCAAGACTTTGGACATGATCCTTAACGCTCAAAGAGCGGTTTACAACAAGGTCGGTATAGGTTACCGACCTAAAGAACCTACCTTTGTCTCATTAATGTCTAGAACTCATGTTAGATCATCAAAGATTTCTAAGGTTCAAAAGAAAGTGATCAAGGCATGGGTGCCTAAATCTTGCATTGTAGGTGCATTAGGTCCCAAGATTTGGGTACCTAAATCTTCCATTTTTTGTATTGTGTAGGCATTGATTGAGGGGGAGCAACTATCAACTTGGTTTGTTGATAGTGGATGCTCCAAACACATGACCAGGGATAGATCATTGTTCACTACCCTACAAAGCAAAAGTAGAGGTAATGTATCATTTGGTAATAATGGTAGTCTTAAGGTTGTAGGAATATGAGACATTCAAATATCCGAATGTCTTAGAATCAAAAATGTCCTTCTAGTCAAGAGGATGACTTTTAATCTCCTAAGTATCAGTCAATTGTGTGATGCGGGATACACAATTGAATTTCATCCAAGTCAATGTCTAGTTAGACAAAATGACACACTTGACACGGTACTAGTAGGCACAAGAATAGACAATATTTATCAAGTTTCTTTTAAAAGTGATATTAATGCTTCTATTAAGTGTTTCATGTCCAAAGAAGAAGAGTCTACACTTTG
The DNA here is from genome assembly GCA_024364735.1 of Boesenbergia rotunda. Taxonomy (NCBI): domain Eukaryota; kingdom Viridiplantae; phylum Streptophyta; class Magnoliopsida; order Zingiberales; family Zingiberaceae; genus Boesenbergia; species Boesenbergia rotunda. Next base: position 601,802 of record JAGFNQ010006042.1, read on the forward strand.
GCACCGGAGGTTGGCCCACGTGAACATAAAAATATCCGAAAATTGGCCAACAAAGGACTTGTACGAGGCTTACCAAGCATCGAATACGAAAAGGAGAAACTATGTGATGCATGTCAAATGGGTAAGCAAACGAAAGCTTCTCACAAAGGTAAAAGCATTGTAAGTACCTCTACTGCCTTGGATTTACTACATATGGATTTGTTCGATTGTAGTACAATTGTTTCATTGAATGGTAGTAGGTATTGTTTTGTAATCATTGATAACTATACTAGAAATACTTGGACTTATTTTCTAAAACATAAGGATCAAACTCTAGATATTTTTATTTCTTTTTGTAGAAGAATTGAAAATGAAAAATCTACAACAATTAAAACAATTAGGAGTGATCATGGAGGAGAATTTCAAAATCATAGGTTTTTAGAATTTTGTCAAGAAAAAGGGTATAGACATGAGTTTTCTACTCCTAGAACACCACAACAAAATGGTGTTATAGAGAGGAAGAACCGAGTCTTACAAGAGGCTGCACGAAGCATGCTTAATGAGTACTCTTTACCAAGCTATTTATGGGCTGAAGCTGTAAACACAGCTTGCTATGTGCAAAACCGAGTCCTCATTCATAGTTTTTTAGGGAACACTCTACACGAACTTTGGTTTGGAAGACCACCTACAGTTAAACATCTCTGGGTGTTTGGGTGTAAGGTGTTCATTCTAAATACCAAGGATCATCTTGGAAAGTTCACAGCGAAAGCTGATGAAGGGATACTGGTCGGGTATTCCCTTGTCAGCAAAGCTTATCGAGTTTACAACAAGAAATCTAGGTTAGTTGAAGAGTCTTCTAATGTTGTATTTGAGGAGATCCCAAAAGCAATTGATCAATTAGAAGATATAGAGGGAGTTCAATTGGAACTTAGGAAGTTAGGATTGAATGAAGGTCCAAGTGTTGGAAATGTTGCGGATGAATCTGATGATGGTGAGCCTAGACAACATGAAGCTCAACCGGACCCTGAGTCTGAGCCTGTATCTAGTGACACCATCCAGGAAGCACCTCCAACACCAAGGCAAACTAGGTTAGCCTCTAGTCATCCCCAAGACCAAATTGTTGGAGATATCCATCATGGGGTTAGAACTAGATCATTCTTTAGGAATGAGGCTAATGAGGTTGCCTTGATTTCTGAAATTGAACCTAGGATAGTTGACGAGGCATTGCATGATCCAGATTGGATTATTGCTATGCAAGATGAGTTAGGTCAATTTGAGAGAAGCCAAGTTTGGGATTTAGTTCCTAGACCTAAGAAGACCACAATTATTGGAACCAAATGGGTCTTCTGTTGGAACCCGGATGGCTAAGAGGGGGGGGGGTGAATATAGCCAAACACTTTGACCTTTGGCACTTATCAAATTTCTGCACTCAACCTTATCAGTAGCACAGCGGAAGAAACAATGGAAATAAAGCAGTGCAGAAAACAAAAACAGAAAACGAAGGCAAACAAACACAACTAGCAAGATCGCTAACAAGGAGGGTTTACAAGGTTCGGGGATAACTTGCCCCTACTCCTTGGCGTGCCCTTAAGGTGGGTGATCCCTTGATCGTCGACAGATCAAGCCCCGGTTATCACCGGATAGAAAGCAACCTCCTTCTCGGTGGAGGAACCTCTCCAGAGCGTTTCAATCACAGATATATGTTTAGGCACAATGAAACAACAAGAAAGATCTTACTTAGCACTTAGCAAAGACAAGAACACAGCAAGCTCCCTCAGAGCTCCACCCAGCGACGATCTCACGCAAGAGCCCTCTCCTCGTGTCTTCTCGCTGTTGGACTCGGAGCTTCTTGTTCCCTCCTTCAATCGCTCAAGTAATGAATGGTTGCTTCACAGATTGTAGTTGCTTGCACAAGAGGATGGAACTTCAGAACACGCAAGCAAGATGTGGAGAACACAAAGGCGCAGCAAGAACTCAGTTCGCGAACTCTAGAACTCTGCTTCAACGAAGCCTTCTTCCGCCCTTTTGTTTCTCCACTCAGCACCAGGTGACAGTATCTCCTGCAGCCTCCAGCTGCTTCCCTGCCAACGCCAGCTACCACTGAGCCCTCCCTGGACTTCCTGAGCTCCCCTCAGCCAAGCTCTAGTCAGCAGCTCCAGTCTGCAGCTCCAGCCGTTGCAACCTGAGATGGAAAACGGACAAACCTGCTCCAAGGAAAGCCTCCATTGACTTCTCCTTGAGTGTTTGAATCCTTCCCTGTCACCTGCAGCTTGATCAGAGTATTAGAACAGCATATCACTCAGTAAATCAAGAATCAGAAGTTAAGCGTAGAGAATCAGATACGTTCAGACGCGATCAGAGCATCTGACAGTGCATTTTGAATTAAAGTGATCGGTCACCGGACCGATCAGAGAGCCTCCTGATCGGTCACCAGACCGATCAGGCTGGGTCCAGACCGATCAGGCTCCATCCTGATCGGTCCCCAACGCTCAATTAGAAATTACGATTTCTTTGGGACTCTCCTGGATCGATCACCAGACCGATCCCAGGTTGTGGATCGATCCCCCGACCGATCCACCCCTTTATCGGGCAATTTCTGAGCTTCGCAGTCCAGACCTCCTGATCGATCATCGGACCGATCAGGAAACCTCCTGATCGGTCATCAGACCGATCAGGTCGTGACCAGACCGATCAGGCTCCGTCCTGATCGATCATAGAGAGGAACCTGCGACGCTGGATCGTTCTCCAGAACGATCTGTACAGTGATCCTGATCGGTCACTAGACCGATCAGGAGCAGTTCAGCAAGGGAACTCAACCTCACTGTTTGCTCCCTGATCGGTCACCAGACCGATCAGGAGCAAAGCAATGGGTGAAACGCATACTCCCTGATCGATCACCAGACCGATCAGTCATCGCTGGATCGGTCACCAGACCAATCCACGAAGGAGCACCGTGCCAACTCCCTGATCGGTCACCAGACCGATCCAGGGGCTCCAACCTAGCCCTCCAAGCTAGGGTTTCATCCACCTTAGCCCTCCAAGCTAAGGATTTTTCACCTAACCCTCCAAGTTGGGAATTTGCACCTAACCCTCCAAGTTAGGACTTTTCACCTAGCCCTCTAAGCTAGGACTTTTCACCCAACTCTTCCAGATTAGGACTTTCCAAACCTAGCCCTCCAAGCTAGGACCTGACCCTCCAAGCCAGGACTTTTTCACCTAACTCTCCAAGATGAGAATTTTCACCTAACCCTCCAAGTTAGGACTTTTCACCTAGCCCTCCAAGCTAGGACTTTTCACCCACCTCTTCCTAATTAGGACTTTTCACACACCTATCCCTCCAAGCTAGGATTTTCAACACCTAACCCTCCAGGTTAGGATTTTCCAACACCTAGCCCTCCAAGCTAAGATTTTTCCATACCATGCCTGATCCCCGACCAGGACTTAATCATAATCAACCTAAACTAAAATCGATGTCAACACCAAAACAATAATCAGGGTCAGACTGCATCAACATCTTCAAGAACAAATTAAATCATAAGGGAGAAATCGTAAGAAATAAGGCACGCTTGGTAGCCAAGGGCTATAGTCAAGTAGAAGGCCTTGATTACGATGAGACATATGCTCCCGTGGCACGATTAGAATTCATTCGGTTGATGCTAGCATTTGTAGCACATAGAGGTTTCAAACTCTATCAAATGGATGTTAAATCGGCCTTCTTAAATGGTTTCATCAGAGAAGAGGTCTATGTTGAACAACTACCAGGGTTTAAAAATTCTGAATTTCCAAACCACGTGTTTAAGCTCAAGAAGGCTCTTTACGACCTAAAACAAGCACCTCGGGCTTGGTATGAGCGGTTGTTGATATTTTTAATTGAAAAAGGCTTCGTGAGAGGACAAATAGACCCTACACTATTTCTACGAAGAGATTGTGACAATATCTTTGTAGCCCAAGTATATGTCGATGACATAATTTGTGGCTCTAACAACAAGGGTTATTTAAATGAGTTTATTGGACACATGGAGAGTGAGTTTGAGATGAGTCTAGTGGGAGAATTGACTTTCTTCCTTGGGCTTGAAATTAAACAAACTCGAGACGGAATCCACGTGCATCAATCTAAATACACTCAAGAGATGCTCAAAAAATTCAACATGAGTGACTCTAAGGAGGTAACCACTCCCATGGCAACAAACACGAGGTTAGACAATGATAAGAGTGGGAAGCCCGTTGACTTAACCCAATATTGAAGTATGATAGGTAGCTTGCTATACCTCACAGCTAGTCGCCCGGATATTCTTTTTGTTGTGGGTATGTGCGCTAGATACCAAGTCTGTGCCAAGGAATCTCATTTAAATGCTGTAAAGAGAATTTTGAGATACCTTAAGGGCACAATTGAAGTCGATCTTTGGTACCCCATACAGAGTTGTTTGACTTAATTGGCTATACTGATTCTAACTATGCTGGGTGCAAGTTGGATCGGAAGAGCACAAGTGGGGGTTGCCAATTTTTAGGATCATCCTTAGTGAGTTGGTCAAGTCGGAAGCAACATTGTGTTTCTCTCTCCACGACCGAGGCAGAGTATATCGCCATGAGAGAGAGTGTATCACAATTGTTGTGGATGATACACACACTAGAGGACTATAGATTATCCTACAAGGGTGTGCAAGTGTTGTGTGACAACATAAGTACAATAAACCTTACAAAGAATCCAGTCCACCATTCAAGGACCAAACACATTGAAGTGTGTCACCACTTCATTAGGGATCATGTTGCTAGAGGAGATATTGTACTCTCACATGTAGAGTCAAAATCGAATCTAGCTGACATTTTCACTAAACCACTCCCTGAAAATGAATTTAGTTTCTTAAGGAGGGAGTTGGGAATGTGTCATGCTCAATAGGATTGTAAAAACTCTTCATGATCATTTCAAATTGTTGGGCAACAATTGTTAGGCAACTTGGGGGCATCTCACACAAACTATAAGGATTAACAAAATATTTTTGATTGCTAGAAATGGGGTAAGATGTTATGATCAACCTAATTACTCAAAATGTTAATGCATCCCTTGAGCAATTAGGTTGAAGAGACAAAAATCATTAATTTGACCAAGTATGGGGAAAATCAATGCATAATACATGTATATTTGGTTCCAAGAACATACTTGGACATTCCAATCAAGGAAACTTGATTGGAGATTTATTTTTGATACAAACTTGATTTCAATTGTTTGGAGGTACAAATCCATTTCGGATTTTTTTAATTCATAAGGACACAACCTTATCTTGATTGCAAATATGGAAAAACACAATATCGGATAAGGGAACCCTTTTAGGGTAAGAGAAATCAATTCTTGTTGTATTAGAGTTGAGAGGGATGTTTGAAACGAGAGTTTCTGAAATGCATCAGAGTTTCAGAAACCCATCTGAAATCTGATCGGTCTATGGACCGATCAGATATCCCCTCAGAATACTTATGGATCGATCAAACCTCTTAATAATCCGAACCTGATCGGTCCACCGACCGATCAGGCTATTCCTGATCGGTCAGGCAGACCAATCAGAGCTGATTCTGATCGGTCAGTAGACTGATCAGGAAGTTTCTATAAGAAAATCATAGAAGACCTATGTATTGGACATGATCGGTCCACCAACCGATCAGGCTATTCATGATCGATCAGGCTGACCGATCAGGACTGCTTCTGATCGGTCCACTGACCGATCAGAACGCTCACAGAATCTTCTGTCCGGTTCTCTGATCGATCTGCAGACTGATCAGGGACTTTCCTAATCGGTCATGCAGACTGATCAAAACTCACGCAAACCGATTAGGAGGTCTCCTGATCGGTCTGGGTACCTTTGGATCGGACGGTCGATCCGATCACCGACATTAAAATTGGTTGGTGATCGGTCACCAACCTTATTAACTCTTCAGTGAGCCTTCATTTTCTTCAACCCTCCAAACCCTAGGCGCCGAATCCCCCCATCTTCCTCCATCTTCTGCGCAATCTGCTTCCTCTGAGAGTTCTCTGCGAGTTGCGAGTTCTCTGAGTAAGTTCACTGGAATTCAATCGTCTGTGAGTGCTTCCTCTACAAGCCCTCTGTGATATCTCTGTGAGCTCCATTCTCTATGAGCCCCCTTGCGCAACCTCTAAGTCTTCTCTCCCAACCAACTAAATCTAATGGCACCCAAGTAAGCTTGTTTATCACTCTTGTGGTTCTTCTTGGCTGTTTATTTCATGAATTGTGATTTTTGTACTAACCATAGTGTTTTATAACTTGTGATTTATAACTTGTGATTCTTGTGCTGTGCCCTCAAATCCCATTCATGTTGGTTGTGCCATGATCTTGCTGTGATCATAATTTTCTTTTGTCGTGACCTATTATCAACTCTTAGAAAATCTTCGAAGGGGAAGGCCCCTGCTGAGGGAACCTCGAGGTCCAAAGCCCCCTCATCCTCCTCCAGACCCCAACCCTCAACTAATCCGAGATTTCCCAGTCGATATTTCGAAGAAGCTTTTCAAAATTCTACCTTCAAACTTCTTCCTTGTCGATCTGTGGATCGTTCTTTTGTCGATGACTACTGTCCTTCTGTAAAACAGATCATTGAGTTTTACAATCTTGAAACCCTTCTTTGTATGGAATGAACCATAAACATTGATCTTGTCTCTGAATTTTATAATAATCTGCAACTGAATGACAACAGTGAGGGGTGTCAGACTAGGGTAGCCAAGACGAACCTGGACTTCAATTATCAACTATTTTCTGAGTATCTTGGCTGTCGTAGATCAACAAATCCCTATCAGATCTTGGTTGTCCTAGGTCACGACAAAGGAGAAAGGGTTCTCCCCTTCACCTCTTCTTCTTCCTTCCTCATCCTCTCGGTAGGAGGCCACCATTAGACAAAGGGAGTCCTCTCTACTCCCTTTTGTGGTGTGCGGCGAGGGAGGAGTGGTGGCCGGCAAAGGAGAGGCGGCAATGCGAGCTTGCGGCGGAGGCAGCGCAAGGATAGGGAAGAAGGAGTTGTCCGGTTGGTTTGGGTAAGGAAGAAGGAGCTTCTTCTCCTTCTTCATCTTCTTCACTTTCCTCTCAAGGTCTGCTGTTGGGCTGGTGGTGCTTAGGTGGCTCACGGTAGCCGGCGGCGCAAGGGAGAGCGAAGCAAGGGTCGGCGGTTCCTAACCCTAGGGTTAGGGTTTCGGCTAGTGGAAGAAGTGATCTTTTGGAGGACCTTGGTGATCCTGGTTCTCGGTAGCTCATCGCCCACACGACGTCCAGGAGGGAAGAGACATAAGGTAGAAGGCTACGAGGTAAAGGAAGGTATAATTCTCTTCCTTGACTCCTTATAGTTTTTATCATTTTATGTGATGTATGTTAATTAATTGTTTTGATTATTTGTTAATCATAGATAATAATTAATTAATTGGACCCCGATAATAAACACAAAAACCGGCGATCCACTCGTCGTCTTTTCCGTGGTTGAATGGTTAGGCAAATTACAAGGCTCGATCTTTGAGATTAGCCAAGTTGTAATTTGGATCGTTCGATACGATGACGAGATGATCGATGAGAGATGGGTCTCCATTCGGATTAATTTTTAATCCGTAAATATGGAAAGGTCTCTCAAGGACAACCAAGTATTCACTAGGGAAACCCGCCAAGCCATACCCATCAGTAAGATGTACAAGTAGGTTTTCCTTAAAATTAAGGGATCATGCATATCAAACTAGACATTTTAAACTTTGGCATCCAACCTAGGATAATGCTAATATCCTTAATTTCAATAAATTAAAGGATGCATGATAAATGATTATGGGCTCATTACATACATCAAATGTATATTTTTCAAAAGAAAAACTTTTCATAGCTAAATTATATATGTATGACATGATATATGATATTTTTCATAATTGAATATGAACATTAAAATATGATGTCATAACATATAATAGGGCATACAAAACATGGTATTTTTTGTATGAAAGAAAATACTTAGATTTTCTATCTAAGTATTACTAACTAATTACTAAGCCAATAATAAACCTAATTTGCTATAACTTTTCAAAAGAATACCAAAACTCTCAACTTAACATCTCTTTAAATTTTATTTTATTTGTGCCAATTTGATCAAGTTCAAATCTTCCAAAAATATTAATTTTGGCACACTTTTACTCTTCAAGAGTAAATACTTAATTTCTCTCATTTTCAAGATGTCACAATACCTTAAAAATGTCCCAAAGTGTCAATTTCATCAAGGTTGAGTTAACTATCCTTTCAACTAGAGTTGACACTCTCTAAACTCATCTAGGGTATAGAGAACGCACTCTTAGGAACACAAAATTTATTGGTGCTCATTGGATATTCTAGATATTCACTAGGGATAACTTTCCTTGATACCTTCCTAATGACTTTCCTAGGCTTCTTAGAAGCCTTGATCATGTTAGTCTTATCTAGGTCAATTTTAGGGATAGCTTCCCTTGTGGCCTTGACTTGACTCCAAGTCCTAGATTTAGTTCTATAACTATATGAAACTCTATGATATGAGGACTCATTCTCTTTCGCTTTAGATTTGTACCCTAAACCATTCTTGTCCTATAGATGGTCTTTATTTTCCTAAACCTAGGTTTTGCTCTTTTGATCCCTTAAATAAATTTTTAATTCATTTAAGAGACTTAATAATTTATCAAGCTTTGACCTCAAAACTTGATTTTCAATCATTATCTCCTCAATATTTGATTTTCTTGGATATTCTTCTTCTTGGCTTGGATTTTATAGGTCTACCATTAAATGCCCTAAGTTATCCCTAACCTTAGGTGTGGTAGTCCTAGTATAAAAAACTTTATAAGTCTCCCTAGAATTATCATGTCTCATATTTTCATAATAAATAACATTAAAATGATAGAAATTATTTTTAGAGTGCATTTTATCATGATTTAAATAAGTATCATTACTTAATGGTACCTTATTCTTGTTCTTAGAAGCTCCCCCCTTGACGACTTAAACATCCTCCTTGGGCTTTTCCTTAGAGCTTCCTTTTTGGGCATTGATTTTGATAATGCCCTTTTTAATTACAAAGGAAATATACAATGTGCTCTTTGCCTTTACGCATGAAAGTTTCTACAACCTTGAATTTCCTTTGACCTTGAGTGCCACTTGAGTCATCTTTTTGGCCAATTTTACACACTTGCTTTTGCAGTGTCCTCATTCTCTACACTCAAAATAAATTTTATGATTTTAATTTTTGCAAATTAATATTTTTATACCTTTGCTTAAAGAGGTGGTACTTGACTCTTCTTCATTGACTGGATGTTGATGTCTCTCCTTGTTCCAATGTTAATAATCTATGCTCCCCCTCAATCCTTGAAATGGTTGCTTCTTGAATTTCCTCCTCGGATGTAGAGCATCATTCAATGTCTAAGTTCTCATGCATGTGAAACATAGAGTTTCCCTCTTTGTCTCGTTCCATTGAGGATGGATCTTCATGATATTTTACTAATTTGCTCCATAGCTCCTTAGCATATTGATACTCTTCAATTTTGTCCAAGATGATGCTTGACAATAGATTAACCAACAATTTGGTTACTTTTTCATTTGCCTCACATCTCTTGATTTGCTCTTTGATTCATTTCTTCTTCTTAAGGACCTTTACGTTGCTATCACTTGGAGCTTGGAATCCCTCCATTAGAACAAATCATTACTCTATCTCCATCATGAAATAGTTTTCGATCTTTGACTTCTAAAGATCAAAACTCATCATTTCGAATGACAAAGGTGCCTGAATATCATAGCTAAGCTTCATTTTGAAGTTGAATTCCTTAACATTGACTTTTAAAATTAGGGTTTCTTCTTTAACTTCTTTTTTTCCCTCTAGCTCTTTGCTCTCTCAGCAATTAGTCCAAAGAAAAGTGACCTCGCTCTAATACCACTTGTTAGGACACATCGAAAGCTGGAGGGAGTGAATAGCTCTTTTTGCTTGTCGTAGATTTGTGGAGGTGGAAAACTCGAAGCAATCACTAACACCTTGATTTACTGGGTATCTACCTCCTTGAGGTGACTAATCCAAATCCACACCTTGATTTACTTGCCCAATCGATTCCGACACTTTCTGTGCTTTCTCGTGATTTAACCCTAATCGTTCCCTTCCTAATCGATTAGAGCTTCTGTCTTTTTGCGAGAAACAGACCCTAATCAATTACACAATCGATTTGGAACTTTTCTGTGTTCTCACAGAAACCTCCTAATCGATTGCCCTAATCGATTAAAAGAGGGTTAATTGATTGACCTAACTTGCCTAACCCAAGTCTAGGGTTCCTTGCCCAACATCCGGTCAATCGTAACATATTAGGACTTCCTCACTAAGTGTCCAGTCAACCATTGACCAACTTGAACTTTTCCTTGCCTAGTTCCCAACTAGAACTTCTCTCATGTCAAGTATTTAACTCCCAATTAACCCACCTTGGACTTTACCTAGTTCTTAACTAGGTCTGCCTAGTCTCACTAGAACTTTCCTCTCGCCGACTATTTAGCTCTCAGCTAACCCATCTTAAACTTGACCTAGTTCCCAACTAGGTCTGCCTAGTCCCACAAGGGATTCCCTTTTGCCTAACCGTAGTTAGGACATCCCAGTCAAGTATCTGTCAACTTTGACCAACTTGACTTCTCTTTCACATCTTGTCAAATATTTGATCGACCTTGACTTATTTAACCTCTCTTCTCACATATTGTCCAAACATCAAAACTCAAGCTCGAGACAACCCGAGCTTAGTCAAACTGGTTAACCTTGACATAAAAGAAGATTACACCAACATAAATAGTACATCAACAAATACATATCAATTGGAAGAGTTAATAGACATAGAAAACAATAGTAATTTTTTCTAACGAACAATTAAATACAATGAATCCAAGAAGACTATATAACAAAGGAAGATTATTCTTCTCCACATCACTCTATATGTTGGGTTGCAAGGTTACAAACAAAGCCTCACATTGAAAGCACATGAGAAAGATCATAGATTAATAAAAGAAAGATATCTCCATTTGTATGAGGCCTTTTAGGTAAAGTCTAAAAATAAAACCATAAGGGCTTAGGCCTAAATTGGACAATATTATACCATTATGGAGATATCTAAATCCCTTTCAGTCCTAACAATTGGTATTAGAGCCTAGACTGTTGGTGCAATCGACCCAAGTTTGATTGGGTAGATCATTAGTTTTGATGTGTGTGTCAATATGATTAAGTTAGGTTTTTATGTTAATTTGATGTTGTTAGGATCGAAAGGAATTTAGATATCTCTATAATGGTATGATATTGTCTACTTTGGGCCTAAGACTTAATAATAATAAATATGCCAAAGTAGGTTGGCATATTCGCGGGTTCACACGTTTTGTATCAAATCGAGAATTTGATACTTTATTAGAAACCTAATTAAAATGATTTAACATGATTGGTACATGCATATCTGTCATGTTCATGCATCTGTCTATTTATCAATATATATCCGTCATGTCATTCATGCTAGTTTATTTTCTGCTTAATTTAGAGTGAATCTAGGTGGAAAAAATCCTGGTGAGTGAAGCTGGGTCCTAGTGAGTGAAGCTAGGTGGACGAAGTCCTGGTGAGTGAAGCTGGGCACGAAGTCTTGGTCCGAGGGATCGAGCACGAAGTCCTGGTCAGGGATCGAGCAATGGAGTCTTAGCCGAGCGAGTACTAAAGACAGAAGTAGAGTCTGGTCGAGGATAGACGTCTCGAGATCCGGGAGTCTCGGAGGCCGAGCATGAAGTCTTGGTCGAGGATCAGGCAAAAGACTTAGTCAAGCGAGGATCCCAGATAGAAGTAGAGACGGATCTATAAGATGTGTATACTGAAAGACATGAGTTTCTTTATATGAATATCTTTATTACGAAAGAGAATCACAACTACACTAAGTGTCTGTTTACATTAGTACATGCATAAAGTCCAATACTATGCATTGTAGATAACATGGTGGGTGGTGACACACGGAAGATCGTGTTATCAGTTCCCTTCCTAGTATAAGTAGAGGCTCACAACCGAGATGGAATTGGACAACCCATCGGAATGGTTGTAGTGTAATTAGGTGTGGTTGATCTTGACCATAGAATTACACTAGTGTGCTTTGAGTACATTGAGCAGGACCAAAACCCGAGGTTATCCAATTTGTACTGACTCGATAATTGGATAGGACCTCAATTTATATTATGGAGTACGATCCCTTAATCCCGAAATAATAACGGGCATATATTATTAATTATTATTTATTTAATTTACCAATGGGTGAGATCTATTCTGTTAGATCGATAGGTCCGGTAAGTTGGGAGATAATATTAATAATATGATGTGCCATTGATTATTGACGGAATCCGTGTCCTGGTTAGTCGAGATGATGATGCCCCCTTGATGAGCTCAAAAGGTTCATCGTGCTAAACCCTACAGGTGGATTTGATCCGGCGCGATGATAAGGTTGAGTGGTACTAATCAAGGATCTAGAAGTTAATTAATTTGAATTATCAGTAATTTAAATTAATTAACAAACATTCGAGATCTTAAACACGGGGGGATGGATGACTCGTAATATGTGAAACCCATATGAAAATATGGGGGTTGGCGAGGAAGTTCAATTAAGATCCTTTAGTGGAATGAATCTTAATTAATGGATCAGGTTTAGATCCATTAGTGGGCCAAGATCCAACTCCTCCTCTTAGTCCCTACCTTAGCCCTATAAATACCCTATGAGATCAAGAAATCAAGAAGGAATAATCAAATAGTTAACATCCTAAGCCTCTCTCCTCATCTCTCTCTCTTCCTTCTCTCCTAGGGTTTGGTCGGCGCAACAAGAAGAAGAGGAGTTTGGCTCCTCGGTTCTTCTTTCCCTCTCCTTGATACTTCGGCTGGGGATCACAGAGACAAGGTAGAGGAGTCCTCTACCTTTTGTGGTGCTCACCGTGGGTGGAGAGGGGGCCGGCGGCTGTGAGAAGGCGCCGCAACCCCAGCTTGCGTCGGCGGCGCAAGGCTGAGGGAGAAGAGGATTACGAGCGGTTTTGGGTGAGGAAGAAGGAGAATTCTCTCCTTCTCCTTCCTCTCTAGGTCTACTGTCAGTCCGGAGGCCTTGGAGCAGCTCTGGTGGTCGGCGGCGCAAGGGAAGAGGAAGAAGAGGTCGGCGGCTTTGAAAACCCTAGGCTAGGGTTCTCTTGTTTCGGCCAAGGTGAGAAGAAGAACTCTTTTGGAGGTCTTGGTGATCTCGGATTGCTGTAGATCGTCGTCAACACGACGTTCGCGAAGGGAGGGACATAAGGTAGAAGACCGCGAGGTGATCAGAGAGGTATAATCCTTTCCATGCTCCTTTGATTAACTTTATGTTAATTTTGTGCTATGATTACTAACCTCGTCATTTCATGTGTGTTAGTTTGTTAATTTGATTTTGTATCATAGTTGTTAATTAACTAACTCGACCCCGACCATAAACACAAAAGTCAGCGATCAACTCGTCGCCTTTTCTGCGGTCGAAAGGTCGAGCAAATTACAAGACCGATTTTGGTAATTGGCTAAGTTGTAATTTGGATCGTTCGATACGACACAAGACGGTCGATGGGAGACGGGTCTTCATTCGGATTAAATTTTAATCCGTAGACATGGAGAGCTTTCTCGGATCGACCAGGTATTCGCTAAGGAAACCCGCCAAGCCATACCCTACAATTGGTATCAGAGCTGAGGTTTCCGGCTTTGTGTGTTTAGGATTGGTTAATTTTGCATTTTCATACATTTTATTTTGCTAGATGATGTGTGGATGTGCATAGGCTAACTTTGTGTTGCAGGCACGAGATTCAAACTTCATGGCCAAATATGTGTTGTGTGTTTGATTTGTAAATTTTTGTAATTAATTAATCTTCGGGGTTGACGAAGCTAGATATTTAATTTTTGTAATTAAATACGACACATGTTTAGCCGAGTTTTTTATTTACAGTTGATCTAGATTTCATGTACACTCCTTCGTGGAGTATAAGATCAATGATGTAAATAATTAGCTATTCATTTCGGCTCAGAGATCCCTCAAGGTAGCTTGCGCAGAAGGAAGGGAGGAGCGGACGAAGTGACAACACGACTGGAGACGCATTAGAGACCAAGGTCTATGAAAGTTGGAAAATCTAGCATTTTCTTTATTTTATTTTCATGATTTTGGTTATGTGCTTGGTTGTGTGTTATTGCTAGTAAAATTCCTCAAGATAAATTACTAAGTGGGAGAGGGACCCTAAGGGTCTTGCGGCTTCCATTACAATTCGACAAGTGATGCGAACAAGTCTGCGCGTCGACTCTGAGTGCCTTCCTCCCCATCGGATGGACTTGTTCTGCGGATCACTGGGTCGAAAAAGACTATAGAAAATTATTAAAGAGCGTGTGTACTTCCCCATCGGAAGGCACATAATCGAAAATAATTTTCTTAGTGTCGTGTAATGGTGCACACTGAGATGCGAATAATAGTATCCTCTCCATCGGAGTCACTACTATTATTTTGTAGAGCCGAAGTAAACCAACTATTGATCTTACTTGTCAAAAAGTTAGGTTGATAAGATAGTAAGATTGATGGGTAAAACCTCCTCTTATGAATGTAGGGATTCGTATACATCCACACCATCGTGGTATACGAATTTCTCGGTATATAGGGGTGTTGGTTGATTTCGAAAATTAATTATTTTGAGGAATCAATTTATTTTCGATTTCTAAAGTAGTGTGTGTTGTGATTCTTAGGATTTTCAAAATATCCTTTAACCCACTAGCGACCATACTTAAGGAAAACAAACTTATTGATCCCAATTACATAGCCTAGAAAAGAAACCTAGACATTGTCCTTACTGCTAAAGAGTACAAATATGTGCTCTTCGAAGGGTGTCCTGAAAATGATGGCCCACCTCAATGAGATTGAGGATCTTGGAGGATAAATCGACGAGGAAACCCAGGTCAACTATAACATGAGTAAGCATGAGTATACGTTGAGGGAACTACTAGGAGAACTCCGGGTGGCAGAAGGGCTCTTTCGTAAGGGTTCGCACGCCTTCGTCACTCAGAAGGTTTCTACTTCTGTGCCGAAAGGAAGGAAGAAGAAGAAACAAGGTGAGTCCAAGAAGACAGCAGAATTGCAGGGACCTCAGGCTGGTGTGAAGAAGCCAAAAGGCAAGTGCTTCACGAACCAGCAGACTGGACATTGAAAGGCGAACTATCCCCATCATCAAGACAAAGGTATTTTCTCGTGCTTAGTTGGTGAAGCATGTTTAGCGGTGGTATCTACCGGTACCTGGTGCGTAGATACGGATGCCACTAATCATGTCTGCAACTCTTTGCAGGGGTTCCAGGAAACCCAACGACTAGCTAAGGAAGAGATTACCGTCCACATGGGATATACTACGGAGGTGACGACTATTGCAGTGGGAGTTATTTATTTATCTTTAAATAAGAAAATAAAGTTTTGGTTTTAAGGAGATTGCTTTTATGTACTTAATTTTAGAAAGAACTCTGGTTCAGTTTCTGAAATAATGGATATTCTATTGCTTTTTATTATGAAAAATGGAATAGAAAGATTATCTGTTTAAGAACATGGATAAGAAATTTAAGCAATTAAAATCAAAGTCTCTCATGATGCAAATAGTAGCTAATAGCTCATCATCTAACCAAAGTAGGAGAAAGGTTCCTTCCGAGATGAACCAAACATACCTTTGGCGTCTAAGGCTTGATCTTATTAACCTTAGTAGGATTCAAAGGTTGATAGTCAATGGGCCCTCAGGTTCATTAGTGGTGGAAGACTTCCCAACGTTTGAATCTTACTTGAAAGGTAAGATGACCAAGAGGCCTTTCAGGGCTGAGGGGTATAGAGCCAAAGATATGTTAGAATCGGTTCATTCTGATTTGTGTGGTCCTATGCCTATCCAGGATAGAGGTAGCTTTGAATACTTCGTGAAACGAATATTCAAAGTTATGGATACGTTTACTTGATGGTCTCAAGTCTGAATCTTTGATTGGTTCAAAGAATTCAAGACGGTTGTGGAGAAGCATCAAGGTAAAGGTATTAAGACACTACGATCAGATCGTGGTGATGGGTACCTCTTGGGATAGTTTAGGACTTACTTATTAGAGGCTGGGATTCAATCCCAATTAACTGCACCCGATACGCCCCAACGAAATGGTGCAACAATGCGAAGGACAAGGGCTCTTATGGAAATGGTTAGGACAATTATGAGCTGCTCCGAGTTACCGGATTCGTTCTGGGGATATGCTCTGGAAACGGCAGCGTACATACTTGATACCATCTAGGTCAGTACCTTCTACTCCCATAGAAGTGTGGACTGGGCGAAAGTCTAGTCTAAGACATATTCAGATTTGGGGTAGTCCAACACATGTGCTGAAGGGAGATACTGATAAGTTGGAATTTCATACGGAGGTACGTCTATTCGTAGGCTAAGAGGAACGAAGGGTGGTTTGTTCTATAGTCCTAAGGATCAGAAGGTAATTGTTAGCACAAATGTCAGATTCTTGGAAGAGGACTATGTGATGAACCATAAGCCAAAGAGTAGACTAGTGCTTGAAGAGTTAAGAGGGGAGGTTCCGACCTTAGGACCAATTGTACAAGAGGACACACCACAAGTCACTGCACCGCGTGTCACTGAGGATACACAGGTGGTGTATCGTCGCAGTGGGAGGGTTGTTAGATAGCCTGAGAGGTTCATGTTTTTGGGAGAGTCTTCGGACTTGGTCTCTGGTAAACATGAACCGGATCCCTGGACCTATGAGGAGGCCCTCCTGTTGAGGCAATCGACCCTAAAATGATTGGAAGATATTGATTTTGATGTGTGTGTGTGTGTGTGAATATGTTTAAGGTTAGAGTGTTATGTTGTATTTGATATATGTGATTGAGTTTGCAGGACTTGGAGAATCACACATGGTGAACATATCTGAGGGACGAGAGCAGAGGGAGGAGGACTCCAAGGGCAAGCCAGGAAGTGGACTTCAAGGGCACACGTGAAGGGTGGCATGGAGGCAAGCCAAGGGAAGGCTTGTGTGCGCATCCGAGGGACAAGAGCCAGAGGAAGATGACTTCAAGGGGCGAGCCAAGGGAGTGAACCTGAAGGCACACGTGAAGGAGAATGTGAAGAATGGTTGTAAGTGAGTGGGCAGTCGACTGGCCAGAGGGTAGTCAACTGCCAAAACTCATAGAAGGTTTTCAGCCTTCTACCAGTCGACTGGCCAAGGGGCAGTCGACTGGTGACCCCCCAAAACTAGTCGTTGGCTAGTAATTAATGCTAGGCCAGTCGACTGCCCCAAGGGCAGTCGACTGGTGCGGGTCTGGACAGCTTGTGAGGTTGTCATGTTCTCTTATAAAAAGAGGACCTTTTTGTACGTGAACGGTACAATTTCGTATTGTAACGAAGTGATGTTCGTGCATAGAGTCTTCTCATCTTCCTCTCTCTCTAATCATTGCATTCTGTAAGAGGAAGACAACACCTTTGTAAAGGTTTCTTCACCTGAAGGAGACTTTTCATAGTGGAGGTGGAGTACGCGCGTGGATCCTTGGATTAGTCACCCATCTGGGTAGATACCAAGTAAATTCCGGTGTTAGCATTGCTCTTTCTTGTTCTTTGCATATTATTGTTTGTGCTGTGCTAACAATCTTGTAGAGAAAACGACGAAGAATTGTTATTCCCCCCCCTCTAGCAATGCTTTTCGATCTATCAATTGGTATCAGAGCGAGGTTCGTTTCGGAAGAACTCACCGTCAACCGGAGCAAAGTTAAAAGGCGTTTCAAGAGGGATACAGCACTGTACGACCACCCTTCTTCGACGGGAACGACTTCGCATACTGGAAAGGAGAATGCAGTACTATCTTATGAATGACATTGAAAACTGGATTAGTATTGTAGATGGATTCGATACACTCATCGATGAAAGAGGAGAGTCGACACCCATGAGATCGTGGTCGAAGGATGTCATGAAGAGGGCGCAGTCAAATGCTAAGGCCACCACCACACTGCAGTGCGGTCTCTCAAAGGAGCAACTCAACAAGGTGGGGTCATTCAAGAGCGCCAAAGAGTTGTGGGACTAACTGGTGGAACTGAATGAAGGGTCTAACAAGTCCAGAAGGGCAAAGAAGGACTTGCTCGTGGCCCAACTCCAATTCCTGTCTATGAAGAGCAACGAAACTATCAGCCAGCTGCATGGAAGGGTGAAGGAGATCATCAACGAACTCCATGTGATTGGAGAGAAGATTGAAAACCAGGATTTTGTCAGGTACGTTCTACAGTCCTTCCCGAGAACTACTTTGTGGGCATCTATGGTTAATGCCTACAAAGTATCAAGGGATTTGTTCATAGTTAAATTAGATGATTTGTTTTGTGAATTTGAACTGCACGAACAAGCTAATGTTTCGGCCAAAGAGAAAGGTATAGCTTTTATTGCAGAAAAGGAGAAGAAGAAGAGGAAGGAGAAGAAGAAGGTGGTCTACTCCTCCTCATCTGACTCAGAGGAGTCCAGTGCCTCTATGGATAGCGACCAAGAGGCGTTCATGGTAAGAAAAATACGTAGGGCTTTCAAAAGTTTTTCTAACAAGTCTTATGCTAGGAAAGGGTCCAAAGGCAAGGGTAAGGCAAAGGACATCATCTGCTACAACTGCCACCAAGAGGGACGCATGAAGAACGAGTGCCCTCAACTAAAGAGAAGAGATGAAAAGAAGGAGGAGAAGAAGAAAGGTGACAAGAAGAGGTCAAAGGAAAAGGAGAAGAGTGCCACCAACCTCAAGGTGACTTGGGATGATCCTTCATCCTCGGAGGAAGAAGAGGAGCAAGTGTCTCACTTTGCACTCATGGCAGTAGACCACTCAGAGTCATCAGATGATGAAAGAAGCTCGAGCAGTGAAGATGAGAGCACTTCATCATCATCCGAGTCAGAAGCATCGGTAAGTGAGGTATACAGCTTACCCTCCTTCACTTTAGTTAAAATTATTTCTAGTACCAACATGAATTTAGCTAAAGCTAGAAGTAAGATTAAGGACTTAAAAGATGAAATTGTCATGCTTAGAGTAGAGTCTACAAAGCTTAAGGAAGACTTGCATGCTTCTTCTTTTACATCACATGATTCATGTTTTGAAATTGAAAATAGAGAACTAAGGAAAAAGGTAGAAGACCTCACAAAAGCACTTAGGAAATTTCAAGTGGGCTCTAGCAACTTAGATATGATAATTAACAGTCAAAATGTCGTCTATAACAAGGCCGGATTAGGATATAGGCCAAAGACCAAGGAAGTGGCCATTGTCTCACTCATGGGTAGAATTGGTGCATCTAGGAGACAAGGGACTAAGGGAAACATCAAGAGGGCGTGAGTACCTAAGAAATTTTTAAATGATGCTTGTGGATCAAAAATCTGGGTACCAAAAGAGTATGTTTTCCATGTTGTATAGGTGAAGGTGAAGGAGGCCTCAACCATGTGGATAGTAGATAGTGGGTGCTTAAGATATATGACCGGAAATGTGAGCAAGTTCACTACTATTAGCTACCTAAGAGAAGGGACGGTTGATGGACCCGAAATACTAGGTTAAAGTTGTCACGAATTGTGGGACCATCAGAATTTAGAATATTTATAAAAAGATGCTGGAAACCCTTTTTTGCAATCAAAATATGAAAACGTAGTAAAGGGGCCACAGGTCGTATTTTTCCTGGGGACTAGTTGAGAGTTTGTTTGATTCGAGCTTGCATTTATGTGTCGTTTGTGAAATTCGGGTTTCAAATAAAATCGGATTTGGTTTTGGGTTGCAATTCGGAAATGAAAACTCAATAGAAAGAAGGAAACTCAACCATGGAACTTAACAAGTGATAGACTGTTATCATTCAACCAAAAGGACCTCTTACTCATCTAAAGCACTTAAGCAATTTTTGGAAAACGAATTTGATTCAATATGCAGAGCAAATGCCAATCAATGAAGCAACAAAAATCAAACTCGAGACAGTCCAAATGCAAGCAATCTAAAACCAAATTGATACAAAAATCGTGCCATGATTTCACTTGTGTGCCACATGCAAAAGAAATGAAGTAAACTTGCTACAAAGAGGAAGGAACTTAAATTCAAATGCTAGAGTACATTGCAATTGGTGTTGAACTCCAGAGGTTGTAATTCCAGGCCGAAACTCAGCTTGATACAAGGTGGAAAAGTGAAATCAACTTGATACAAAGAGAAGGAAATTTAATTGCCAAAAGGAACTGATACTAAATGCCAAATATTTAACTAACAATTCAGTAACTACACAGATTAGTGCAGCTGGAAGACAAAGCTATGGTAGAATGGCATGCAAGAATAAATGACGAAGTGTGAAACCCTAACTCTGATTCAATGCAGGATAAGTTGATGCTATAACTACTGCAGAAATGTCACCATATCTCCAATGCAGAATTTCGACAGCAACTAAATGCAATATGATTTGACAAACTGCAATGAAATGCTCAGAAGAAAACCAGAATTCAGAATCGATTCAGAAACAAGCTCAATGCAAGGATGAATGCAGAATTTAGGAATCCGATTTGCAGAAATGCAGATAACTGAATGCAGGAATTGCAGAAATGATGACTGCAGAATTTTGGTGTGCAGAATTGAATTGTAAGATTGCAGAAATGAAGTTCAAACGTGAGCCAGAACTTCAGACATTGAACTGAAGTGCAAACTTGAATGAATGAATGGATGAGATGCGAAATTTCAGAGACCGACTTGATGCAAAACAAGGATCAATTTAGACTTCAGAAATAATCACCAATTCAGAGCTTAATCAGGCTTGTAGCAGAAAAACTGAATAACGGGAATGGGTTTAACTTTGCTGGACACAAGATTGACATGAATCAGTGGGATCCGAATGCAGAAATTAATTCCGAAAGCCTTGTAAATGAGACAAGCTTCAAAGTAAATTCAGCTAAGAAAACTAAACTAACTTGATACAAAAATTCAAAAATATATTCAAAGGAAAGAAAACTGATACGCATAAAGGAAACATTGATACGCAGCAACAAGAACTGCCACGCAACAAGTAGACAGAAAATAGGCTGTAATTAGAAGCTATTGTGCACTAAACTAACTCACTAGCTAATTTACTTGCCAAATTGAAACTTAACTACTGCAAAAACCATTCAAAATGAAAATTACAGCAGCTGAATAGAAATCAGAAACAGAAATGAGATGCAGAAATGAAATTATAGCTACAAACAATGAAAATTAACCAAGTAAACTAATCCTTAATCACTCCCTAGCTCAAATGCTCCTTGTTCGTCACGCAAGGGTGAGCCTTGAACCTGTAAGCTCAGCAAATCATCAAGAAATTGTCTCTGCGATTCAAATCCAGCTCATCTTGCTCAAATCAAAAATTCCCATTCGGTATCCTTCAATTCAGCTGTGTCCGCGATTGATGATGAGTTGGGGATGATCCAAGCAATCTAGGGAACCCCTCCAGAAGCTCGGGTGGATGGAAATGGAGCACAACTGATTCAAAGGCAGCAATTGGATAAAACTGCGGAAACCTCTCAACAGCTCTGTTCTTGGGCAATTGAGAGCTGAAAATTCACCGAGAAACCTTCCAAATGACCTAGCACATGATCTAAGAAAGGAATTGAGGGGTCGCGCCCCTTGGATTGAAGAAACTAGCTAAGAAAACGAAGAACAAAAATGAAGAAGGGAGTTGCGGCGAGGAAGACGCGACCAGGCTGAAGTGCTAGGAATTTCTGATTAAGTAGCTAGCAATGGACGACCCAGATTGATTGGAGGAAATCCAACGGCTGATCTTGCTCTGATTTGAGCCAAACTTTGATGATGATGATCTGGGGTCAGGATCTGCCTCGTGGTAGCTCAGATCCTCCAGATGTGCAACGGATGGTCCAGATCAACCTAATCTTTGAATGGACGATCTAGAGCCCTCTGAGCTTGAACCAACGGTTGATTGAGCTCTGATTGGGATGAAACCTTCAGATCTTGATCAGAGTGCTTGATCAACCCTAACCCTAGCTCGGATTGCTTCAGATGGTCCCGGATGGCTCAGATCTAGCCGCTTTTGAATCGGACGGCCCGGATTAATCCGAAGCTTGATAACTCGATCCGGGTCCACTTCCGACTCAAGTTTGACCCAGTATGCCTTAGGTCCATGAACCTTTCATGCCTACAAAAAAATATATCAAAAATTTAGTGGCCAATTAATCCAAATATGTGTAAATTTGCAATTAAGTCCAAAATAAAGGTAAGTTCTAAAACCTAGGGTAAAATCACAATTAAGCAAGCAAAACATGGGTCAAATATGGATTTTAGCAATTAAAATAATCAACAAAAATGGTACTTATCAACGGTCTCCTTTGGAAATAGTGGAAAATTGAAAATAATTGGTAGGGGCACCATTGAGGTATCTCTTACAATCTCCATCCATAAGGTACTTTTAATTAAAGACATGAAATTTAATTTACTTAGTGTAAGTCAGTTATGTGATGCGGGTTATAGGGTTGAATTCCATGCTAGGAAGTGCCTAATAAAACAAAATGAATCTGATAATGTCATACTAAAGGGTATAGAGAGGCTAACTTGTATTATCTTGATCTTAACTATGCTACTAACAATTTAGCTAAGTGTTTCATGTCTAAAGAAGAAGAAGGATGGTTGTGACACCGGAGGCTTGGACATGTCAACACGAGAAGCATTACAAGGGTGGCCAAAGAGGAGTTGGTGAAGGGGCTACCTATGATCAAGTATGAGAAGACCAAATTGTATAATGCATGCCAAGAGGGTAAGCAATCAAAATCATCACACAAAGGTAAAACCTTAACCACTACTACATTACCATTAGAGCTTTTGCACATTGACTTGTTTGATTGCCATAGTACTTCCTCACTAGTAGGGAGTAAATATTGTTTAGTCATTGTAGATGATTTTTCTAGGTTTACATGGGTTTTCTTTATGAAACATAAACACAATATCTTAGAAATTTTTATAGGATTCAGTAAAAGGGTAGAAAATGAAAAACACCTCAAAATTAACCGAATTAGGAGTGACTACGGTGGGGAGTTTCAAAATTCAAGTTTCTCACAATTTTGTGTAGAAAATGGAAATAAGCATGAATTTTCATGTCTAATGACTCCTCAACAAAATGGGGTAGTTGAGAGGAGAAACAGAGCCCTACAAGAAGCTGCTAGGACTATGCTTAATGCATACTCCCTTCCTAGCTACTTTTGGGCCAAAGCGGTTAATACCACTTATTACAT
The DNA here is from genome assembly GCA_024364735.1 of Boesenbergia rotunda. Classification (NCBI taxonomy): domain Eukaryota; kingdom Viridiplantae; phylum Streptophyta; class Magnoliopsida; order Zingiberales; family Zingiberaceae; genus Boesenbergia; species Boesenbergia rotunda. The sequence continues at coordinate 625,048 of JAGFNQ010006042.1, forward strand.
TCAAAACCAGATTTTGGTGCATAGATTTTTAGGTAAAACACCATTTGAGTTGTGGAATGGGAGAATTCCACAAGTCCACTACTTTAGGGTCTTTGGATGTAAGGTTTATATTCTAAATACCAAAGATGACCTAAGAAGTTTGAGTCAAAAGCCGATGAAGGAATCCTAGTTGGTTATTCATCCACTAGTAGGGGATACAGAGTTTACAACAAAAGGACAAAGGTGATTGAGGAGTTCTCCAATGTTGACTTTGATGAATCAACAAATACCTACCCTAGAAAAGCCTCAATTGATAAGGATATGAAGAAGTCCAACCCCTTGCCCAAAGAATCCAAGACCTACATTTGGAGGGCAATGATCAAGGGGGAGTAAGAAGTACCCTAGAGGATGATGAAGAAGTAGTCAATGAACCCACAACCTCTAGGCCCTTGAGACATCACCAAGATCACCCTATTGACCAAATAGTAGGTGATGTCACCCAAGGAGTAAGGACTAGGTCCTACTTTGGAAACCAAACTAGTCAAATCGCCTTAATCTCTCAATTAGAACCTAAGTCTATTGATGAAGCATTGGGAGATGTAGATTGGGTCTTAGCTATGCAAGAAGAGCTAAATCAATTTGAGAGAAGTGAGGTTTGGGATTTGGTTCCTAGGCCCAATGATTGCACCATTGTAACCACAAGATGGGTCTTTAGGAACAAACTAGATGACCAAGGCAAAATCACTAGGAACAAGGCTAGATTGGTAGCTAGGGGGTTTAACCAAGTTGAGGGATTGGATTATGATGAGACTTATGCCCCCGTATCTAGATTAGAGTCCATTAGAATTCTACTAGCCTATGCCACCCACATGGGTTTCACACTTCACCAAATGGATGTGAAGTCGGCATTCCTTAATGGGATCATTAAGGAAGAGGTCTATGTAGAACAACCCCCCGGGTTTGAGGACCCTAATTATCCAAGACACGTTTACAAATTGAGAAAAACCTTATATGGATTGAAACAAGCTCCCCGGGCTTGGTATGAAAGGCTTTATTCATTTCTAGTGTCTAAGGGGTTTAGGAGAGGAACAATTGACCCTACTTTGTTCCTAAAATCTAAGGATAAGGACATATTTGTTGCCCAAGTATATGTAGATGATATCATTTTTGGGTCAACAAATAATGACTTCCTACAAGAATTCATCAAATGTATGAAAGGTGGATTTGAGATGAGTCTTGTAGGAGAGTTAACCTTCTTTCTAGGTCTTCAAGTTAAATAAACCAATGAAGGAACACATGTATTTCAAACTAAGTATGCTAGGGAAATGCTAAAGAAATTTGGTTTAGAACATGCTAAGGTAGCATCTACACCTATAGGAACCAATGTGAAAATGGATAGTGACCTTGAAGGGAAAATGGTAGACTCTAAGCAATATAGGAGCATGATTGGTAGCCTACTATACCTAACCGCTAGTAGACCCGATATACTTTTTGCGGTAGGTATGTGTGCAAGGTACCAATCTTGTGTTAAAGAGTCCCATTTGGTTGTAGTTAAGAGGATCCTAAGGTATGTTAAAGGTACCCTCAATGTCGGACTTTGGTATCCTAGAACCCCTAATGTTGATCTAATTAGATACACCGACTCGGACTATGCGGGCTGTAAGCTAGATAGGAAGAGTACTAGTGGAAGGTGTCAATTCCTTGGGTCTTCCTTAGTTAGTTGGAGTTGTAGGAAACAACCATGTGTTGCCCTATCAACAACGGAGGCGGAATATGTGGCAATAGGTGGTTGTGTTTCCCAACTACTTTGGATCATGCACACCTTAGAAGATTATGAGTTACATTATTCCAAGGTCAAAGTCTTGTGTGATAATGTAACTACAATCAATTTGACCAAAAACCCGGTTCACCATTCTAGGACAAAACACATTGAAGTGAAGCATCACTTCATTAGGGACCATGTGCCAAGGGGAGACATAGAATTACACTATGTTGAATCCAAGTCAAACCTTGTCGACATTTTTACCAAGCCTCTTCCCAAATCGAAATTTACATCCTTAAGAAGAAGCCTTGGAATGTGTTTTGTAGAAGTATAGGATGAACCTTGGGAGAATAGATTTGAAATAGTGTGCTTGATCCATTAGGGTGATACATTTGGTTCACTTGTGCTTGTGGCATAATGTTGAATCATTAAAAGTATCAAAATATGAAAACTAGACCAACCATGGGGAAAGCAAGTGCTTAATCAATGGACACTTTACCCAAAGATCATGGTTGGACATTTTAAACATTTGAAAACCATTTCATGTCTTATATGTTTTGTCATGAGCTTAGAAGAAATTTGAATGCATAACTAGGTTAAAATATTGATACTTTCTTAGTATTTTTTAAGGTTTTTGAGATTTTATCAAAAGTCAAGCATGTTTGAGATTTTATATGGACTGATATTTTTCCTTAATAGAGTATATCATTTTAAACATGCTTGCAAATTTTTACAATTTTTAAAATTTTCTGGAATTTTTGGGAGGTTTCTGAAATTTGACAGAAAAATTAAAAAATCTGATTGATAGTGTATCAGTCAACTGCCCCATGGGCAGTCGACTGGCACGCCTGTAATCAGATTCTGAGATTTTTTTTAGAAATACAAGTTTCTCTCATTTGATGCCATGGGTTAAGGTTGCTTGAGGCAATTGTTTTGATGGTGTCAAAGGGGGAGAATGGATGGTTTAAGTTAGAATTTTGACTTAAAATGGATGGTTTAAGGTAGTTGTTTAACTTAAACCATGGATGATTAAAAACGGGTGAACACATGGATTAAGGGGGAGGTTACCCCTAAGGTTTTGATATGTCTTATATTTTTAATATTGTTTAGTTGAAACTTAACTTGGATCATGAGTAGAATTGAAAATGGGAGAAGACATGGATTAAGGGGGAGGTTACCTCTTAGGTTTGTTATGTCTTATGTTTTTCAATTGCTATTTAATGCTACTGTTATTGTTGGATGTTATTTTATCTCTAAACTTAAACATATTGTCACACATCAAAAAGGGAGAGATTATTGATGTAATCAACCCTAAAATGATTGGAAGATCATGATTTTGATGTGTGTGTGTGAATATGTTTAAGGTTAGAGTGTTATATTGTATTTGATATGTATGATTGAGTTTACAGGACTTGGAGAATCACACATGGTGAACATATCCTAGGGACGAGAGCCGAGGGAGGAGGACTCCAAGGGCAAGCCGGGAAGTGGACTTCAAGGGCACACGTGAAGGGTGGCATGGAGGCAAGCCAAGGGAAGGCTTGTGTGCGCATCCGAGGGACGAGAGCCAGAGGAAGATGACTTCAAGGGGCGAGCCAAGGGAGTGAACTTGAAGACACACGTGAAGGAGAATGTGAAGAATGGCTGTAAGTGAGTGGGCAGTCGACTGGCCAGAGGGTAGTCGACTGCCAAAACTCACAGAAGGTTTTCAGCCTTCTACCAGTCGACTGGCCAAGGGGCAGTCGAAAGGTGACTCCTCAAAACTAGCCGTTGGCTAGCAATTAATGCTAGGCCAGTCGACTGCCCCAAGGGCAGTCGACTGGTGCGGGTCTGGATAGCCTGCGAGGTTGTCCTGTTCTCTTATAAAAAGAGGACCTTTTTGCACGTGAACAGTATGATTTCGTACTGTAACGAAGTGTTGTTCGTGCATAGAGTCTTCTCATCTTCCTCTCTCTCTAATCATTGCATTCTGTAAGATGAAGACAACACCTTTGTAAAGGTTTCTTCACCTGAAGGAGACTTTTCATAGTGGAGGTGGAGTACGCGCGTGGATCCTTGGATTAGTCACCCATCTGAGTGGATACCAAGTAAATTCCGGTGTTAGCATTGCTCTTTCTTGTTCTTTGCATATTATTGTTTATGTTGCGCTAACAATCTTGTAGAGAAAACGACGAAGAATTGCTATTCACCCCCCTCTAGCAACGCTTTTCGATCTATCACCTCCAAGATAAGGATACAGATTCTTGGCAAAGGACAATGAACTCCGAGATAAAATCGATGGATTCTAACCATGTTTGGGAGCTAGTAGAACCACCCAATGGTGTAAAAACCATTGGATGCAAGTGGATCTACAAGAGAAAGAGAGGATCAGATGGGAAGGTTGAGACCTTCAAAGCAAGGCTTGTTGCGAAAGGGTACACTCAGAAAGTGGGTATCGATTATGAGGAGACCTTTTCGCCGGTAGTCATGCTTAAGTCGATCCAGATTCTCTTATCTATTGCAGCTCATATGGACTATAAGGTATGACAGATGGATGTCAAGACGGCTTTCCTTAACGGAAGTCTTGAGGAGACCATCTATATGCAGCAACCAGAAGGGTTCATTGTAAAGGGCAAAGATCATCTAGTGTACAAGCTTAATCGATCCATCTATGGATTGAAGCAAGCTTCAAGATCTTGGAACATCTGCTTTGATGATGTAATCAAGTCATATGGATTTACTCAAAGCCCGGATGAGTCATGTGTATACAAAAGATGTGACGGAAACGTTGTGGTATTTCTTATACTTTACGTAGATGACATTTTGTTAATTGTCAACAATGTCAAAGTGTTATCAGACGTAAGGGTCTGGCTATCAATGCAGTTTGATATGAAGGACTTGGGAGAAGCGGGACACATCCTTGGGATCAAGGTTATAAGGGATCGCCAGAAAAGGATGTTGTGCTTATCCCAAGCTTCATATGTTGACATTATCTTGTCTCATTTTAGCATGAAAAACTCCAAGAAGGGTTTCCTACCCTTCAGGCATGGTGTTCCTCTATCCAAGGAGATGTGTCTGAAAACATCAAAGGAGATAGAGGAAATGAAGGTGGTTCCTTATGCTTCGACAGTAGAAGCCTCATGTATGCTATGTTGTGCACGAGACCTGATATCTGTTTTATCGTGGGCATAGTTATCAAATATCAGAGTAACCCTGGACAGGGACATTGGACTGCGGTAAAACATATATTGAAATACCTGAGACGAACTAGGGATTATATGTTGGTTTACCGGACAGACAAATTAGTCCCTGTGGGTTACACAGACTTAGATTTCCAGTCAGATAGGGACAAGAGTCAGTCTACCTCGGGGTTTGTGTTTACTTAAGGAGGTGGAGCCATTGTCTGGAGGAGTGTCAAGCAAAAGTGCGTAGCGGACTCCACCATGGAAGCTGAATATGTGACAGTCTTGGAGGCGGCCAAGGAAGCTGTATGGCTCAGGAACTTCATCATGGACTTGGATGTGATTCCTGGTTTGCCCAGATCTATCACAATATTTTGTGATAACAGTGGTGTAGTTGCAAACTCGAAGGAACCGCGAGCCTATAAGGCGAGTAAACACATAGAGCGCAAGTACCACCTGATACGAGAAATCGTAAAGCGAGGAGAAGTGGCTGTCGCCAAGATTGCATCAGAGGACAACCTGGCAGATCCTTTCACTAAAGCTCTTCCAGCTAGAGCTTTTGACCGGCATGTGGAGGATATGGGAGTCAGATGTATGACAGTGAGAGAACATCAGTGTCTTTAAGTATAAGTGGGAGATTGTAAGATGTGTATACTGAAAGACATGAGTTTCTTTATATGAACATCTTTATTATGAAAAGAGAATCACAACTACACTAGGTGCATGTTTACATTAGTACATGCATAAAGTCCAATACTACGCATTGTAGATAACATGGTGGGTGGTGACACACGGAAGATCGTGTTATCAATTCCCTGCCTAGTATAAGTAGAAGCTCACAACCGAGATGGAATTGGACAACCCATCGGAATGGTTGTAGTGTAATTAGGTGTGGTTGGTCTTGACCATAGAATTACACTAGTGTGCTTTGAGTACATTGAGCAGGACCAAAATCCGAGGTTATCCAATTTGTACTGACTCGATAATTGGATTGGACCTCAGTTTATATTATGGAGTACGATCCCTTAATCCCGAAATAATAACGGGCATATATTATTAATTATTATTTATTTAATTTACCAATGGGTGAGATCTATTCTGTTAGATCGATAGGCCCGGTAAGTTGGGAGATAATATTAATAATATGATGTGCCGTTGATTATTGATGGAATTCATGTCCTGGTTAGTCAGGATGATGATGCCCCCTTGATGAGCTCAAAAGGTTCATCGTGCTAAACCCTACAGGTGGATTTGATCCGGCGCGATGATAAGGTTGAGTGGTACTAATCAAGGATTCAGAAGTTAATTAATTTGAATTGTCAGTAATTTAAATTAATTAACGGACATTTGAGATCTTAAACACGGGGGATGGATGACTCGTAATATGTGAAGCCCATATGAAAATATGGGGGTTGGCGAGGAAGTTCAATTAAGATCCTTTAGTGGAATGGATCTTAATTAATGAATCAGGTTTAGATCCATTAGTGGGCCAAGATCCAACTCCTCCTCTTAGTCCCTACCTTAGCCCTATAAATACCCCATGAGATCAAGAAACCAAGAAGGAATAATCAAATAGTTAACACCCTAAGCCTCTCTCCTCATCTCTCTCTCTTCCTTCTCTCCTAGGGTTTGGCCGGCGCAACAAGAAGAAGAGGAGTTTGGCTCCTCGGTTCTTCTTTCCCTCTCCTTGATACTTCGGCTGGGGATCACAGAGACAAGGTAGAGGAGTCCTCTACCTTTTGTGGTGCTCACCATGGGTGGAGAGGGGGCCGGCGGCTGTGAGAAGGCGTCGCAACCCCAGCTTGCGTCGGCGGCGCATGGCTGAGGGAGAAGAGGATTACGAGCGGTTTTGGGTGAGGAAGAAGGGGAATTCTCTCCTTCTCCTTCCTCTCTAGGTCTACTATCGGTCCGGAGGCCTTGGAGCAGCTCTGGTGGTCGGCGGCGCAAGGGAAGAGGAAGAAGAGGTCGGCGACTTTGAAAACCCTAGGCTAGGGTTCTCTTGTTTCGGCCAAGGTGAGAAGAAGAACTCTTTTGAAGGTCTCGGTGATCTCGGATCGTGGTAGATTGTTGCCCACACGACGTCCATGAAGGGAGGGACATAAGGTAGAAGACCGCGAGGTGATCGGAGAGGTATAACCCTTTCCATACTCCTTTGATTAACCTTATGCCAATTTTGTGCAATGATTACTAACCTCGTCATTTCATGTGTGTTAGTTTGTTAATTTGATTTCGTATCATAGTTGTTAATTAACTAACTGGACCTCGACCATAAACACAAAATCCGGCGATCAACTCGTCGCCTTTTCCACGGTCGAACGGTCGAGCAAATTACAAGGCCGATTTTGGTAATTGGCTAAGTTGTAATTTGGATCGTTCGATACGGCACGAGATGGTCGATGGGAGACGGGTCTTCATTCAGATTAAATTTTAATCCATAGACATGGAGAGGTTTCTCGGATTGACCAGGTATTCGCTAAGGAAACCTGCCAAGCCATACCCTACAGGATCGAGGTCGGACGTCTCGAGATCCGGGTTCTCAAAGGCTGATGGCAAAGGATAACATCTTTTTTTCTTATAAGCCTATGATATTTTCCATGTGTTTTCAATGTGGGACTATGTTTACAACCTTGCAACCCTAACAGATGTGTGTTTGAGTCTTGCAGGACTTGGTGAATCACATATGAGGTACACGCAGTGAAGCATCCGAGGGACGAGAGCCGAGGAAGTGGACTTCATGGCCAAGCCGAGGAAATAGACTTCAAAGGCATATGCGAAGGATGGTATGGAGGTAAGCCGCGGGCTTGTGTGCGCATCCGAGGGATGAGAGCCGAAGGAAGAGAACTTCAATGGGCAAGCCAAGGAAGTGGACTTCAAGGCATACGCGAAGGATGAACTCCGGAGAGGCTGAGAGTGAGTTTGTAAGTTGGACAGTCGACTGACAGCGTCGAGAGGAAACTCACAGAAACATCAGTCGACTGGTCCAGACACCAGTTGACTGGTCTACTCAAAAATAGAGTCATTAGGCTAACCGTTGGCTGATCATCAGTCGACTGACCCTGGGGCAGTCGACTGGTGTCGGGGTTGAGCTGTTTGGTTAATAGCTCTCTTCACTATTTAAAGGGGAGTTTAAGAGTTGAGATAGGTTAGCAATTCATTGTGATATCCTTACTCAAGTGCTCAAGTGCTCAAGCTCCAAGTGTTCATCTTCCTCCTAAGACCCTAGCTCGAATCTTGTAAGGAGGAAGAAACTTTGTGAGAGGTTATTCTCCACCGAGCAGGAGAAAGCTTTAGACGGAGATTGCCGCGGCGTGATCCACCTAAGGATTAAGGGTTCATCCACCTCAAGGACACACCATGGAGTAGGAGCAAGTAATCTCCAAACCACGTAACCGGTAAAGTGTTAGCATTGTTTTAATTGATAGATTAAGTTTCCGCATGTGCTAACAAGTGTAAGAAGAGATTGAATTGGAGTGATCAAGCTATTCACCCCCTCTAGCCATGCCATCAATCCCAACATAGATTACCAGAAGGTCTAACCACCGACTATGCACAAGAGTTATAGTCTAATGGAAATATGTGGACCTCTAACAAGCAAGTGGGAGCTTCCGTGTCCGAATCAAGAGGACCAGACATAGGAAAAAATTCCTAGTTACGGCTGGACAGAAGTCCTAATAAGCCGAGTGGACCGAGGGACAAAAAGACCTAGTTGGTCGGTCGGACCGAGGGGCAGAAAGACCTGGTAGGTCAAGGATCAGACGCCAAACGGATAGACTTTTCGCTTAACAGAGCCCCTATGGTCCATTATTTGAGGACAAATGGGATATAGTCCTTCAGCAGTTCTTTTGCCTTCTATTTGAGGACGAACAGGTTCAACGCCATCTTCTGGTATCGGCGGCTACTGGCGAAGTGGTGCAAGAAAGTGATTCCAAACTCCAGGAAGGAGTTTATAAAACCTTGGGGCAGCCTCTGAAACCATTTCTGGGCGGCCCTGACAAGGTGTTCAAGAACACCCGGCACTTCATACCATCTGTGTACTAGTGTAAGAGAGTCGCATTCTTGAATTTGCAAATGTGGTCCTCTAGATCCGTCTTCCCATCGTAGTCAGCAATTCCTGGACCACAGAATTGCTTGGGCATGGGGTCCTCTACGATGTCCGGAGAGAAAGGGGTAGATGGAGCCTTCAGGAGGGATTTGGATCCCTCGATCTTCTCTGGTCCTTCCTCCTACCATAAAGCGTTGGAGGAGACGGAGTGTGTGTTGATGCAGTCTGGCCCAGTTGTTGTTTTGGTGTTTGACAATGATTTAAGTTTGGTTGAGCGAATTTGGGTTAAAGTCCTGGTCGGGGACTGGGCATGAAACCCTGGTGAGTGAAGCCAGGTCCTAGCTTGTGAAGCTAGGTTGAAATCCCGGTGAGTGAAGCCGGGTCCTGGTGAGTGAAGCCAGGTGTTAAAAAGTCCTAATTCGGAAGAGGTGGGTGAAAAGTCCTAGCTTGGAGGGCTAGGTGAAAAGTCCTAACTTGGAGGGTTAGGTGAAAAGTCCCATCTTGGAGAGTTAGGTGAAAAAGTCCTGGCTTGGAGGGTCAGGTGCCTAGCTTAGAGGGCTAGGTTGGATGAAAGTCTAACTCGGAGGGGTTGGGTGAAAAGTCCTAGCTTGGAGGGCTAGGTGAAAAGTCCTAGCTTGGAGGGCTAGGTGAAAAGTCCTAACTTGGAGGTGATTCTCTGATACATTGCCGATTCTTGTTGATATGCATTGCTAAGCCTCTGTTGGAGTGTGCAGGTGATAGCAGGTGATTCAAACACTCAAGGAGGGTCAATGGGAGGCTTTCCTTGGAGCAGGTTTGTTTGTTTCTCCTTCTCAGGTTTCAACGGCAACTGGAGCAGCTGGCGACTGACGGAGACTCAGCTGGAGAGGAGGTCTTCAGTGGACTGAGTGCTCAGGGAGGTCAGTGGGTTCAGGCTGGCTCAATGGATGCTGATGAATCTTGCGATGGTGAGAGGGAGCTTAAGTGACGAAGCTGGAAGCAGAGGAGCGAGGCGAACAAGACAGAAACTTGGGAAGTTTGGCTAGGCTGTGTTCGTGCTCTCTGTTGCTTTGTGCTTGAGCGATCTTGTTACATCTTTGTGAGCTTGTCTTCTCGAGTGTCTCTGTGCTTAACTTGTATCTTCTTGAGATCACTTGTGGAGAGGTTTCTCCACCGAGAAGGAGGCTGCTACTATCCGGAGTTCACCGGGGCTTGATCTGCCGACGATCAAGGGATCGCCCACCTCACGGGCACGCCAAGGAGTAGGGCAAGTTATCCCCGAACCTTGTACATCTTTGTCTTAGCGTTTGTTTGGTTTGTGTTTCCTTCTCTGCTTTGTTCTTTGTTCTGCATTTGCTTCCGCTGCTAATCTGATCATGCAGAAAATATCAAAGAGCAACTTGTGGGTGTCTGGCTATATTCACCCCCCCTCTATAGCCATCCGGTTTCCAACAAGTGGTATCAGAGCTTGGGGCTCTATTTACGGCTTAACATCCGAGAGCTTACAACAAGATGGCTATGGGAGGAGAAGGTTACAGCACAAACAGACCTCCATTCCTTGACGGCACTGATTTTCCATATTGGAGGTCAAGGATGGAGTTCTACCTCAAAACCAACATAAGCATATGGTTCTCAGTGAAGGAGGGTTTCTCCCCTCTAAAGGATCATGAGGGAAATGAGCTTGAGTTTTCTAGTTGGTCAGCTGAGCAAGTGAAGAAGGGGGAAGCTAATGCCAAAGCTATCGTCACCTTGCAATGTGGGATGACCAAGGATCAGTTGGTCAAGGTGGGTCCTTTCACAAGTGCTAAAGATCTATGGAATAAGATTATTGAGCTCCATGAAGGAACTCGTGAAACCCGGACAGCCAAGAAGGACCTCCTTCTCAACCAACTCCAAAGTCTCACCATGGGAGAAAATGAAATTGTAAGTATGCTTCATTGTCGATTCAGAGAAGTATTGAATGGTCTCCACTCCATTGATGAAAAGGTCGTAAACAGAGACCTAGTAAGGTATGTACTCAAAGCCTTCCCTAGGAATACTTTGTGGTCATCCATGGTGGATGCTTACAAGGTTTCCAAGGACTTATCTTTTGTTAAGTTAGAGGATTTGTTTTGTGAGATAGAGCTACACGAGATCTCTAACACAAGCCCAAAAGAGAAAGGGTTTGCTTGTGTGACAGGTAACAAAAGAAAGGAGAAGAAGAATGAAGAGGAGGAGAAGAACTTCCATCATTTTGCTTTCATGGCAGTAGAGAATTCAAGTGAAGGAAGCAGTGATGAATCTTCAAGCTCCTCAACCGCGCCTTCATCATCTTCGGATGATGAAGAGGTAATCTCTCCCGAACTAGATAAGTGCTATAGAACCATTGCATGTCTAGCTAGGTTGCTTAAAAAATCCAAGAACAAAGTTAAATTGTTGAAATTGGAAGTAGAAGAATTGAAATCCTCTAGGGTGGAGGATGTTAATGATTTTCATGATGACTCGCATGTTAAGACCCTTGAGAATGACAATAAGGACTTAAAGAGCAAAGTTGAAAATCTCAAGAATGTTCTTGAGAAATTCTCATCTAGCTCCAAAACCTTAGATATGATATTAAATTCCCAAAGGGCGGTTTACAACAAGGCCGGTATAGGTTACCGACCTAAGGAACCAACCTTTGTATCATTAATGTCAAGAACCCAATTTAGACCATCAATGATTCTAGGGTTCAAAAAGTCAAAAAGAAATTGACTAAGGCATGGGTGCCAAAGTCTTTCATTGTAGATTCCTTAGGTCCCAAAATTTGGGTACCTAAAACCTCAATATTTAGAATTGTATAAGCATTGTTTGAGGGGGAGCATCTATCAACATGGGAAGTTGATATTTGGTGCTCCAAACCCATGACTAACAAAAATTGTCATTCACATGATTGGTTATGGAATGTTCAAATTAAGTGCTTTGATCTTCATTGTCTTAGCTCTTATAACAATATGATCTCTTGACTAGTGAGTTATGAAATCTCATTTGGGCAATAAGGAAACTTTTCATGCAATGAATGATAGTATATCCATGCTTCAAAATAAATCTACAAGTTTTGGAATAATTATATATATTGCATGAAGGGTTTAAATTCACACATAACTTGCTCTTGGCATAAATTGCTTAAAAGAATTGGTTTTATTGTTGCAATTTGTGTTTTCATGCAAGTTATGGTTTATGAAATGTCTTATCTCAAGCCCAAGTATACCATGAGTATCTTGTATGTGTTATAACACATGAATGCATGTTTAAGAACAAGATGAACATATAGTTTGGGCTGATCATTATAAAAATCTCACAAGGCATCATCATGAGTTTTAAAATTCACTGTTTAACCTTCTATGACCTAGTGATTCCCTTGTATCAAACTAAGGTTTCTTGATATGATCATGCTTTGATACAAATATGTTTCGATACTCAAGTTCATGCTTAGAAAATACTATCATGCTCTGACACAAACCATGATATATATTTTGATTAAGGGAACCCTTAGAATCAAGTGGATCAAATCTAATTGAATTGGGGTTTAGGAATGCTTGAAACCTGATAGACAAATTTTGGGATTATGGAATTGAAAAAAAAATATTTTGAGCAAACTTGATCATACATTGAGTTTGATACAAACTTAATGTTAATTTGATACAAATCTATTTTGAATGATCAAACTTAGATTTTGGGACCAAAATCATGTTTTGATACGAACCTGTCTTTTGGTTTCTGAAAGTTTGAGTCTGAATTCTGAAATCTGACCGGAACAAACAAATCAGACTTTTGAATCCACCCTGATCGGTCTGGTGACCGATCAGGCACCGTTCTGATCGGTCCGGTGACCGATCAGATCAATGCTGATCAGAGGTATCAGACTACTTCTCAGTCCGATCCCATTTCATCAAGTTGTATCAGATTACTTGATCATACTGATACACACAAATATGATACAAACCTGATTATTCCAAGAACATGACCATACTTGATCATTCATTGGTACAAACCTGGTACTAAGTGAATACAAACTCATTTCTAAGGAATGTTTAAGACCTTTGATTCTCAGAAATTGTTCTGAAACATCAAATGTTAAAATGCGGTTTGTCTAATCATACTTGGAACAAAACATACTTGAAACAAATCTAATATTGATTTGACACAAACCTATGTTGGAATGTTCAAATTCATAAGAAAGGGTTTGTTGAGTCATGACTCTTGGTCTTAATGTCGTGTTTCAGAAATGTTTCTGAAATGTCGAATATTAATAGAGTCTACACCCCTATTGTGGAATGCAAATTGTTAATGCAGTCTGATCAGGAACGTATCAGAGTTTCCAAAATTTTTCTGAAATCTGATCGCTCCCCAGACTAATCAAATATCTTTCTGTATCAAGTTATCAACGAACTTGATTGGTCACGGAGACCACTCAGGATTATATGTCGGATACAGATGCATTCCTTACTTGTCATATGAAATATATACATGTTTGACCTTGATATATTTCTGTATATGTTTTCATGTGCAAGTTCACACTTATTGTCGTATGATGCATATACATTGTTGCCATGATACATTTATAGTATATGCCTCTCATATGCAATTCAGAAATTATCCTTTAATTATTTTTTTTTGGGGAGACCCTTGATTGAGGGGGAGTTTGTTGATGCAGTCTGGCTCTGATTGTTGTTTTGGTGTTGACAACGATTTTAGTTTAGGTTGATGATGATGATGATTATGATTAAGTCCTGATCGAGGATTAGGCATGATATGGAGGATTCTAGCCTGGAGGGCTAGGTGTTGGAAAAATCCTAACCTGGAGGGTTAGGTGTGAGAAATCCTAGCTTGAAGGGCTAGGTGTTGGAAAAGTCCTAATTCGGAAGGGTTGGGTGAAAGGTCCTAGCTTGGAGGGCTAGGTGAAAAGTCCTAACTTGGAGGGTTAGGTGCAAATTCCCATCCTGGAGAATTAGGTGAAAAAGTCCTGGCTTGGAGGGTCAGGTGCCTAGCTTGGAGGGCTAGGTTGATGAAGTTCTAACTCGGAAGGGTTAGGTGAAAAGTCCTAGCTTGGAGGGCTAGGTGAAAAGTCCTAGCTTGGAGGGCTAGGTGAAAAGTCCTAACTTGGAGGGTTAGGTGCAAATTCCCAACTTGGAGAGTTAGATGGAAAATCCTTAGCTTGGAGGGCTAAGGTGAATGGTAACTTAGCTTGGAGGGCTGAGTTTGAGTCCCTAGATTGGTCTGGTGATCGATCAGGGATTCTGGCACGCTGCTCCTTCGTGGATCGGTCTGGTGACCGATCCAGTGATGACTGATCGGTCGGGTGACCGATCAGGGAGCACACAGTGAGGTTGGGAACCTATTGTGTTGCTCCTAATCGATTTGGTGACCGATCAGGGAGTATGCGTTTCACCCACTGACTGGCTCCTGATCGGTCTGGTGACCGATCAGGGAGCGAGCAATGAGGTTGAGTTCCCTCGCTGATCTGCTCCTGATCGGTCTGCTGACCGATCAAGATCACTGTGCAGATCGTTCTGGTGAACGATCCAGCGTCGCAGGTTCCTCACTATGATCGATCAGGCTCTAGCATGATCGGTCTGGTCATGATCTGATCGGTCTGGTGATCGATCAAGAGGCTGCCTGATCGGTCTGATGACCGATCAGGAGGTCTGGACTACGAAGCTCAGAAATTGCCCAAGAAAGGGGTGGATCGTTCAGGTGATCGATCCACAACCTGGGATCGGTCCGGTGATTGATCAGGAGAAGTCACAAAGGAATCGCGATTTCTGATTGAGCATTGGGGACCGATTAGGACGGATCCTGATCGGTCTAGACCTAGCCTGATCGATCTGGTGACCGATCAGGAGTCTCTCTGATCGGTCCGGTGACCGATCACTTTAATTCAAATTACATTGTCAGACGCTCTGATCGCGTCTGAACACAACCGATTTGCTGCCACTTTCCTCTGATATTTGATATGCTGGTTGATTTGCTGTTCTAATACTCTGATCAAGCTATAGGTGACAGGGAAGGATTCAAACACTTAAGGAGAGGTCAATGGTGGCTTTCCTTGGAGCAGGTTTGTCCATTTTCCCATCTCAGGTTACAACGGCGAGCTGCAGACTGGAGCGGAGACTGGAGCTTGACTGAGGGGAGCTCAGTGAGTCCAGAGATAGCTCAGTAGAGGCTGGCGTTGGCAGATGAGTAGCTGGGAGCTACAGAGATGTTGTCACCTGGTGCTATGTGAAGAATCAAAAAGGGTGGTGTATGGCTTCGTTGAAGCAAGTCTTGCGAACTATTGTTCTTGCCGTGCCTTGAGTTCTCCACAACTTGCCTACTGTGTTCTTGCGATCTTCATCACTTTTGAGCAAGCAATTGAGAAGCAACCATCGTTTACTTGAGCGCTTGAAGGAGAAAACAAGAGGCTTGGAGTCCGATAGTGGGAAGACACGGAGAAGGGTTCTTGCGTGAGATCGCCACTGGGTGGAGCTCAGGGAATCTTGCTGTGTTTTTGTCCTTGCTAAGTGTTTGAGTAAGATCCTTCTTGTTGTTTCTTTGTGCTTAAACTATATCCTTGTTTGAAACACACTGTGGAGAGGTTTCTCCACCGAGAAGGAGGTTGCTAATTTATCGGTGATAACCGGGGCTTGATCTGCCGACGATCAAGGGATCGCCCACCTTAAGGGCACGCCAAGGAGTAGGGGCAAGTTATCCCCGAACCTTGTAAACCCTCCTTGTTAGCGATCTTGCTAGTTGTGTGTGTTTTGCTTCCGTTACGTTTTCTGCATAATCTGTTCTCTACTCTTTCCGCTGTGCTACTGATATTTAAGTTGCAGAAATCACTATAAGTATTCAAGTTGCAAGTGGTTGGCTATATTCACCCCCCCTCTCTAGCCATCCGATCCCAACAGAGTTGTGTTCAAACTTAATAACCATACCCTTTTTGATGTTTGACAAAGGGGGAGAAAATGACTGATTAAGTTTATAGTTATTATAGGGGGAGGATTATGATTCCTTATGAGAATTGAACGGACTTCAATTGATTGATACCTAAACTTAAATCGTGTTGTCAAACAACAAAAAGGGGGAGATTGTTGATGCAGTCTGGCCCGGTTGTTGTTTTGGTGTTTCACAATGATTTAAGTTTGGTTGAGCGAATTTGGGTTAAAGTCCTGGTCGGGGACTGGACATGAAACCCTGGTGAGTGAAGCTAGGTTGAAATCCCGGTGTGTGAAGCCGGGTCCTGGTGAGTGAAGCCAGGTGATGGAAATCCCGGTGAGTGAAGCCGGGTCCTGGTGAGTGAAGCCAGGTGTTGGAAATCCCGGTGAGTGAAGCCAGGTGTTGAAAATCCTAATTCGGAAGAGGTGGGTGAAAAGTCCTAGCTTGGAGGGCTAGGTGAAAAGTCCTAGCTTGGAGGGCTAGGTGAAAAGTCCTAACTTGGAGGGTTAGGTGAAAAGTCCCATCTTGGAGAGTTAGGTGAAAAAGTCCTGGCTTGGAGGGTCAGGTACCTAGCTTGGAGGGCTAGGTTGGATGAAGGTCTAACTCGGAGGGGTTGAGTGAAAAGTCCTAGCTTGGAGGGCTAGGTGAAAAGTCCTAACTTAGAGGTGATTCTCTGATACATTGCCGATTCTTGTTGATATGCATTGCTAAGCCTCTGTTAGAGTGTGCAGGTGATAGCAGGTGATTCAAACACTCAAGGAGGGTCAATGGGAGGCTTTCCTTGGAGCAGGTTTGTTTGTTTCTCCTTCTCAGGTTTCAACGGCAACTGGAGCAGCTGGCGACTGACGGAGACTCAGCTGGAGAGGAGGTCTTCAGTGGACTGAGTGCTCAGGGAGGTCAGTGGGTTCAGGCTGGCTCAATGGATGCTGATGAATCTTGCGATGGTGAGAGGGAGCTTAAGTGACGAAGCTGGAAGCAGAGGAGCGAGGCGAACAAGACAGAAACTTGGGAAGTTTGGCTAGGCTGTGTTCGTGCTCTCTGTTGCTTTGTGCTTGAGCGATCTTGTTACATCTTTGTGAGCTTGTCTTCTCGAGTGTCTCTGTGCTTAACTTGTATCTTCTTGAGATCACTTGTGGAGAGGTTTCTCCACCGAGAAGGAGGCTGCTACTATCCGGAGTTCACCGGGGCTTGATTTGCCGATGATCAACGGATCGCCCACCTCACGGGCACGCCAAGGAGTAGGGGCAAGTTATCCCCGAACCTTGTACATCTTTGTCTTAGCATTTGTTTGGTTTGCGTTTCCTTCTCTGCTTTGTTCTTTGTTCTGCATTTGCTTCCGCTGCTAATCTGATCACGCAGAAAATATCAAAGAGCAACTTGTGGGTGTCTGGCTATATTCACCCCCCCTCTATAGCCATCCGGTTTCCAACAGTGTGCTCTCTCCAGTTCTCCCAAGGAATCTCGCCGGAGTGTTGGAGATGTCATTGCCGGTCCTGCCGGTGGCGAGACGGATCTTCGGTTGCGGTGGTGCGAGACAGACATTCTTGGAATTTCGCCTTGCACCGAAGTCGCTCGTTGTGAGACGGCTTGCTCTTTGATGTTGTTCTAGCACTCCTTTGAGGCATTGGCTACAAGACGATCCAACTCCTCCCTCGTCAGGATGATGGGTTGTCCTTCTGGATCCGCGATCACGTGCTCCTTCTGGTGCTTTGATTGCTTTCCCACAGACAATGTCAAACTTGTTCCGGAAGGGAACAACGTGGATGACGAGTCACCAAAGCACAACCCACGAGGACGGTGACAGGGAGAAGATGCTCACGCCCTACGAGATTAACACGAGCGTTAATGGGAGCATACCTAAAGGTTTTCCAGCAAATTTCACTCCAACGCTCAAGTCAGAAATCTGAATTCTCTTAGGAGGGCAACGAGGAATCAAGAGATTTCTTCTAAGTTCAGAAAACTTACCCCCTTACCTAGGTGCTGAGGTATCTTATATACCTGGGGTTTCGGTGACACGTGTCCCCACGTTCGCCTCCACGTCCTTAATCATCGGTTACTTGATAGACATCATATCATTTAGTAATGGTCACTGTGATTATTAAGGCCTTAATTGCCGTGTGTTGCAGGCAATAAGCATCCGATGACTTTTCTGTTCTGGAAAGAGGAACGACTACTTGATGTCGGGTTTTCTGACTTCTAGGTTGATCTTTAGGCTCCACTCTCCCGAGTCAGTCTCGGAGTCTTACCTCCCGAGCTGACCTCAGGGCCTTCATGTGTTTTATCGAGATGGTCTCGGGAGCCTAACCCTCGGTCTGACTTCGGGGGATCTGACATGCTCTCCCGAGATGGTCTTGGGAGCCCGATCCTCGATCTGATCTCGGGGGGCTTTGATATGCTCTCCCGAGGTGGTCTCGGGAGCCTGACGGTCGGTCTGACCTCGGGGCTTGGGTTCACTCTCCCGAGATGGTCTCGGGAGCCCGATGGACGACTTGATCTTGGGGTTTGGGTCCACTCTTCCAAAATAGTCTCGATCTGTCCTCGGAGCTATGGCTCGACGGGCCCTGCCACGTAGCTTCCTCGTGCCACGTATTGAACCCAGGATGCTTATCTCCATTAGTTGTGTTATGTGTTAACAAACTTGTTAATAATTAGCTCATTCATTTAAATGACAAGTTCATATGATGGGATGCATGTAAAATAACTAATCAATGTTTATTAGATTGGACATACGGAGGATGAGTGGGAACGTAGTTACCACTTAATTTTATAAACCAACTCTAATTACAATGAGTTAGTTATTAATTACATGCATATGAGTTACACTGAATTACTAAATAATGTATTTATTTATGTTAGATCATGGAAGCGAAGAATATAATAGCTGAACTTAATAAAGGAGAAAAATTAAATAGGGACAACTACAAAATATGACAC
Organism: Boesenbergia rotunda; assembly: GCA_024364735.1. Lineage (NCBI taxonomy): Eukaryota > Viridiplantae > Streptophyta > Magnoliopsida > Zingiberales > Zingiberaceae > Boesenbergia > Boesenbergia rotunda. The sequence continues at coordinate 643,838 of JAGFNQ010006042.1, forward strand.
CTTAAGATATAATATATACTTGAGGAACAAGAAGTTCTAGAAGTTGTAAATCAGTTTATGGTAGAACCTGCAAATTGTTCTACAGCTCAGTATAAATGTGATCTTTATGCCTATAAGGCATGGAAGAAAAAGGACTCTATTTCTAAGGGTATTTTGATTAGTTCAATGGTAGATAACCTGGTATATGAGTATGTGTCATTGCCATCAGCTCATGCTGTCTGGGTTGCCCTAAGAGATAAATATAGTGGAGTAATCTTGAGCAAGCTTCATCAACTAACAATCAAGTTTGACAGCTATAAGAAATGCCCGAATGTTTCCATGATCTAACATCTGAGGGAAATGAGGAATATAATTTGAGACCTAAAACTGCTGGTCATGAGTTGACTAATGAATAACATGTTCAGACAATTATCCGTTCCCTTCCTGATTCTTAAGAATCGAAGAAACAGAGCCTTACACATAGTGAAAGTATTAAGACTTTCATTAATGTCTCACGCCATGTTGAATTGGAGGCGAAGAGAATAGAATCCGCAGGATTTCTGGACAAACTTTTATAACTGAAGGTTCTGGATTCAAGAATAAGAAAAGATGGTTCTAGAAAGGAAAGGGAAAGGGAAAATGGAAAGAAGTTGCTGCTGCTCGGCAAGACCCAATCAAGAATAATTTTAAAGGAAAGAAGTATGGACAGAAACTTAAGAGCAAGTTGACGTACTATAACTGTGGCAAGAAGGGTCATTTTACTCGAGAATGTACTGAGCCGAAAAAAGTAGATCTATATTTATCTTCTTTTCATGAACATTATGTTGCTAATTCAATATTATTAGCTAATTCTTATCCTTTATGGATTATAAATTCAGGAGCAACAAACCATGTAGCTCGTGATCGAGCTACATTGTGAAGTACTATCGAGTACAACTGATAACAAATGGATATATGCGAGAAACAATGCACGGATTGAAGTCCAAGGAGTTGGTATTTGCAAGCACAACTTATGTGGTGGATATACCTTCTTTCTACATAATGTCCTTTATGCTCTTGAGATTAAACGGAATTTAGTTTCTATAACAAGTCTTCTTGATTTGAGCTATTATATAAACTTTTACAACTATTGTGTGGAACTTCATATTAACTCCGTGTTGATTGGATGTGGTATGTATTGAATGGTTTTTGTTGGGATCTCCCGGCACCAAAACACAAAACGCAGTGGAAACAAGATTCTCGAGCGATCCATGCGAAAGAAAACTCGTACAAAGTTCATCTATCTAATAGATCTATCTACAGTGTATACCTTTGGAGCGTGTCATTTCGCTTATCCCGCTCGTCCAAGAAGCGTCGAATCTCTTGCACGTTCAAGTGTCCATGCCTCTATTAGTATCCACACGGATACGATCTCTCAACTTCGGGAAGGACAACCTTAGTTGTGCTAGCAACTTGAGGTAGTTCACAAGACAACCAAGAACCCAAAAGGGTTTCGGCCAAGAGGGAGAAGAGGAAGAAGAGAGGAAGGGAAGAAGGGAAAGCTCTCACTTGTCATTCAAAATGACTAGACTCTATTTTATACTCATCCCATGAATATGAAGAGTCTTTTGTCTCTTTGACTTCCCTTCATTAAAGCCAATAAAGAGCACATCTTTTTATGTGACTCTTCACCTTCTCTTCATCCAATGAAGAGAGATTTATCTCTTTCCTGTTGGAAACGGGATGGCTAGAGAGGGGGGGGGGTGAATATAGCCAATCACTTTGACTTCAAGAACTTAGCGAATTTTTGCACTTGGAGTTGTTAGTAGCACAGCGGACGTATGAAAAACAGAATATGCAGAAACTAAAACAGAAAACTAACTAGCAAGATTAGCAAGATCGCTAACAAGGAGAATTTACAAGGTTCGGGGATAACTTGCCCCTACTCCTTGGCGTGCCCTTAAGGTGGGCGATCCCTTGATCGTCGGCAGATCAAGCCCCGGTTATCACCGGATAAGAAACAACCTCCTTCTCGGTGGAGAAACCTCTCCACAGTGTTTCAATCACGGATTTAAGTTTAAGCACAAAGAAACAACAAGAAAGATCTTACTCAAACACTTAGCAAGGACAAGAACACAGCAAGCTTTCCTGAGCTCCACCCAGCGGCGATCTCACGCAAGAAACCCTTCCTCGTGTCTTCCCGCTGTCGGACTCCCAGCTCCTTGTTCTCTCCTTCAAGCGCTCAAGTAAGGGAAGGTTGCTTCAAGTTTTCAGCAGGTTGCTCAAGAGGATGAAACTTTAGAACGTGCAAGCTTGATGTGGAGAACACAAGTGCGGCAAGAACTCAAAACACAAGCTGTAGAACTCTGCTTCACTGAAGCTATCTTCCGTCCCTTTTGTTTCTCCACTAAGCATCAAGTGACCTCATCTCCAGCAGCCTCCAACTGCCTCACTGCCAACGCCAGCTACCACTGAACCCTTACTGAACTTCCTGAGCTCCCTCAGCCAAGCTTCAGTCAGCGGCTTCAGTCCTGCAGCTCCAGCCGTTGCAACCTGAGATGAGAAACGGACAAACCTGCTCCAAGGAAAGCCTCCATTGACTTCTCCTTGAGTGTTTGAATCCTCCCCTATCACCTGCAGCTTAATCAGACTGTTAGAGCAGTATATCACACAGTAAATCAAATATCAGAGGCAAACAGCAGCGAATCGGATATGGTCAGACGCGATCAGAGCGTCTGACAGTGCAATTTGAATTAAAGTGATCGGTCACCCGACCGATCAGAGCGACTCCTGATCGGTCACCAGACCGATCAGGCTGGGTCCAGACCGATCAGGCTCCGTCCTGATCGATCCCCAACGCTCGATTAGAAATCGCGATTTCTTTGGGACTCTCCTGGATCGATCACCAGACCGATCCCAGGTTGTGGATCGATCACCAGACCGATCCACCCCTTATATCGGGCGATTTCTGAGTTTCCCAGCCTAAGCCTTCTGATCGGTCAACTGACCGATCAGGGGTTCTCCTGATCGGTCTCCAGTCCGATCAGATCATCACCAGACCGATCAGGCACCGTCCTGATCGATCTTAGTGAGAAACCCGCGAAGCTGGATCGTTCTCCAGAACGATCTGCACAGTGATCCTGATCGGTCACCAGACCGATCAGGTGCAGATCAACAGGGGAACTCAACCTCACTGTTTGCTCCCTGATCGGTCACCAGACCGATCAGGAGCCAAGCAGTGGGTGAAACACGCACTCCCTGATCGGTCACCGGATCGATCAGGAGCAGTACAGTAGGTTCCCAACCTCACTGTGTGCTCCCTGATCGGTCACCAGACCGATCAGTCATTGCTGGATCGGTCACCTGACCGATCCACGATGGAGTAGCGTGCCAGATTCCCTGATCGGTCACCAGACCGATCCAGGGACTCAAACTTAGCCCTCCAAGCTAAGTTTCCATCCACCCTAGCCCTCCAAGCTAAGGATTTTTCCATCTAACTCTCCAAGTTGGGAATTTGCACCTAACCCTCCAAGTTAGGACTTTTCACCTAGCCCTCCAAGCTAGGACTTGTCACCTAGCCCTCCAAGCTAGAACTTTTCACCTAGCCCTTCCAAGTTAGAAATTCATCCAACCTAGCCCTCCAAGCTAGGCACCTGACCCTCCAAGCCAGGACTTTTCACCTAATTCTCCAGGATGGGAATTTGCACCTAACCCTCCAAGTTAGGACTTTTCACCTAGCCCTCCAAGCTAGGACTTTTCACCCAACTCTTCCGAATTAGGACTTTTCCAACACCTAGCCCTCCAAGCTAGGATTTTTCACACCTAACCCTCCAGGTTAGGATTTTTCCAACACCTAGCCCTCCAGACTAGGATTCTCCATATCATGCCTAATCCTCGATCAGGACTTAATCATAATCATCAACCTAAACTAAAATTGTTGTCAACACCAAAACAACAATCAGGGCCAGACTGCATCAACAATCTCCCCCTTTTTGTTGTTTGACAACCCGATTTTAAGTTTAGGGATTCTTAATCAAGTTTTCCAAATTTAGAATCATAGGGGAATCCAGATCCTCCCCCTACAACATGATCATTCTAAACTTAACCAATCCACACTCTCCCCCTTTGTCGAACACCGAAAAGGGGCTAGAGGGGCTATTAAGATTAAAACAAACTCCCCCTCAACCTTAGGGGTATCCCAAATCAACAAAGATGTGATAGGTTGTTGAATAACCATATGAACACATGTGAAAAAGATAGAGCAAGATATAGCAATCACATGCATCATACGAACATGAAGTAACAACTCACAAAACATGTCATGACAGTCATATGTATCAACTAGACATGGCATTGACAGCATGATCAAGACAATGTAGCAAACATGCAGATAAAACTCATATAAACAATCATGGCATCAACAATAGACATATTAAGATTAGATAAGCATGTGAGGTAAAGTTAGACAAGTCAAAGCATAAACATCCAGAAAAGTAGCAAGATGCAAGACACATGCATCAAGGTCAAGATACGTGTGGCACAAGGCCACAATAGTCAAGTCGCAGGGCATACAGCCCAAAAGTCACATAAATCATCCATACAGACCACAGAGAAAGGTAAGAGACATCCAAGCTCAAACATCAGTGGGAGGGTCGTCATCATCCACGAGATCATCCATCGTGGTATCAGTAGGAGCAAAGGACCCTGGTGCAGTACTCGAAGAAGGTGCACCTCCTGGAAATGTGTGGCTGTGCCACTCATCATACCATGTCTGCTGGAGTGCACGGGTCCCTGAGACCTCGGTCTCGATCCTGGTCAGTCGGCAATCGAGGGAGCGAAAGACCGACCGAAACTCCTCGCGATCTGTCGCCCCCAACTGAATAACCTCCTGTAGCGTCTGATCCAGCTCTGAGATTTGCCAGCGCAGATCAGGCTCCGGCTCGTCGTCATACTCGACGTCAGCAAGAGGAGCCTCGTGTGGTGCCTGAAAATGCAGTGCTCCTCCAGGAAGATCACCAAGTCCGCGTCCATCCTTCCACACCAAGACCCCATCACGCTCACGAATGATAATACCAGACTTCGCAAAAGCCCGCCGGCCCAAACGACAATCTTGCTTAACCATGGGCATGGTCCTGCCTTTGGCGACATCAACACCAACCGACATAAGCCTATCAGTGATGATATGACCAAAAGGCATATAAACCGTGCGACGGCTAGGCTCATGGTAGGATAGGATAGACTGAAAAATGCTCTCCATGATATCAAAGTCCATCCGGCGATGCATGTCGTAGAGCATAAGGCAGTGGTAGGGTCGGATCTCGGCCAAAGGCTTTGAAGTGATGGGTAAGATGCAATTTGTGATTATCTTGAAAAGGACGTAGTCAGCTGGAGCAAGTCGTAGGGCTGCAAAAGTAGGAAAAACTGGACCCAATTCGTCAAGCCCGGTGGGGCGAGGATGACCAAAGAAGTGTTGATAGATAGAGTCGGGGGTAACATCTGAAAACGGGGCCAGCAGAGGATCAGGGAGCTCTGGATAGATCGAATAGAGGTTAGATGATCGTCGACCACCTAAGAACTCTGCTAAGATCTCATACGAAAAATCAAGGTTCATTTTGCCGACTCGGGTAGTGAACTCGAAACCCCCTTGAGGACCTTGTTGTAGGTTGTTGTAGAATTCAGAGACTAGGTCGTAATTTATGGTCCGTTCCAAGGAAAGAAGAAAACCTAGATTGTAGTAAGTGACAATCTCCATGACAGAGGGGCAGTACTCAGTTAGGAAGAGAACATCAATGGATCGACAGGGTAATAGTTTGAAGGTCCTTGCTTGAAAGGCCTGTTCACAGGCCGCATTTGGGAACCAGGAGCTAGAAGACGGCTGTGGCCTTCTGGAAGGGCCAGAGGAGGAAGGGGCTTTCCCCCTCGAGCTGCCCTCAGCAGCTTCCTTGCCCTTGGAAGATCTCCTAAGGAGTTGAATTGATTGTACAATCATGATTGAATCAATTTGGCAAGGTGAACATAGACCAAATCAAGAATTGATCATATAAGATAACACCCAATCAGAGATAGAAAATGAGATGAACGATAGATTTGTTCATATGATAAAGTATGGAAAGAAGGTTCACGGCAAGTGCAATAGGGTCACGGTACAATAGCAAGAACAAGAACCAAAACATGGTTAGCTTCACAAAAAAAACACTATAGACTGATTTGAAGGAAGAAATCAAGACAAGAACTTACTTTGGTGCCATTAGAGGAGCTTGTGCAAGAGAGGAAGAAGCTGGTTTCTGCAGGTTGAGAGGAAGGAGTCTGCACAAGAGAAGCCCTCGTGCGCAGAGAATTCGAGGCAGGTAGGGAACTCGCAGGGAACAGAGAGATGCTCTTGGCAAGAGCTCACACGCACGAGAAAGAGGGAGACGCCGGAACACTCTCGCTCACACAGGGTCGCGCAAGAAGGGTTTTCGGCGCTAGGGTTCGGGAGATGGAAGTGTTTCGCGAAGTTATTTGATTGGTGGATCGGTCCACCAACCAGAATTTAATGCGTCTGAACGGATCACCGTTCGATCTGATCGCGCCCAGACCGATCAGGATATAGCCTGATCGGACTGACCAGAGCCTGATCGGTCGGGTGACCGATCAGGAGAGCTCCTGATCGGTCGGCTGTCCGATCAGGACATGAACAGTAGGCTCGGAGAGAAACCTCTGAGCTCCCTGATCGGTCTGTGGACCGATCACCATAGGGTGCCAGATCGGTCCGGGGACCGATCCAGGCTAGCTCAGAACACTTGGTCAAAATTCTGGAAGGTCACGGCTTGCCTCGCTGATCGGTCTGTGGACCGATCACCACAGGAAGGAGCCAGATCGGTCCGGGGACCGATCAGCCCTATGCCTGATCGGTCCGGTGACCGATCAGGGTTCCTGATACTCCCTGATACGAACTGAAATGTTCAGTTTCAGAATTTCTGAAACTTTCCAACGAGATCTGGTGAAGTTTATCGAACTTGGACATGATCTCATGACTAGAATTGATCCCTGAACAAGAATCAAAAGTCCTTATAGGTTCAACAATCACTTTGATCCATCCAAATGGAATCAAACTCAATCAACAATCATTCAAGCAATTTCAATTAAATTTGTAACAAATTCGGGTTTCCAATCAAGTTTCCTTGATTGGAATGTCCAAGTATGATCATGGAGCCAAATACACATATGTTATGCATTGGTTTTCCCCATACTTGGTCACCACCGTGATTATTATCTCGTCAACTTAATTTCTCAAGGGATGCATCGACATTTTGAGAAATTGATTAGATCCTAACATCTCATCCCATTTCTAGCAAGCAAAAACGTTTTGTTAAACCTTATAGTTTGTGTGAGGTGTCCCCAAAGTTACCCAATTGTTCCCCAACAATTTGAAATAATCATAGAGGGTTTGAATGCAAATAGAAAAACTATGAAGCGCGACACATTCCCAACTCCCGTCTTAGAAAACTAAATTCATTTTCGGGGAGTGGTTTAGTGAAAATGTCAGCTAGATTTGATTTAGACTCTACATGTGAGAGTACAATATCTCCCCTAGCTACATGATCCCTAATGAAGTGGTGTCTTACTTCAATGTGTTTGGTCCTAGAATGATGGACTGGATTCTTGGTTAAGTTAATTGTGCTAATGTTATCACATAACACTTGCACACCCTTGTAACTCAATCCATAGTCCTCTAAAGTATGTATCATCCACAACAATTGTGATACACTCTCTCCCATGGCGATATATTCTGCCTCGGTCGTGGAGAGAGCAACGCAATGTTGCTTCCGACTTGACCAACTTACTAAGGACGAACCTAAGAATTGGCAACCCCCACTTGTGCTCTTCCGGTCCAACTTACATCCAGCGTAGTCGGAATCCGTGTAGCCAATCAAATCAAAAGATTCGGTACGGGGGTACCAAAGACCTACACCAATTGTGCCCTTGAGATATCTCAAAATTCGCTTAACAGCAATTAAATGAGATTCCTTGGCACAAACTTGATACCTAGCGCACATACCTACAGCAAATAGTATATCAGGTCGACTAGCTGTAAGGTATAGCAAACTACCTATCATACTTCGATATTGAGTTAAATCAACGGGTTTACCACTCTCATCATTGTCTAATCTTGTGTTTGTCGCCATGGGAGTGGTTACCTCTTTTGAATCACTCATATTGAATTTTCGAAGCATTTCTTGTGTATACTTTGATTGGTGCACATGGATACCATCGCGAGTTTGCTTGATTTCAAGTCCAAGGAAGAAAGTCAACTCTCCCACTAGACTCATTTCAAACTCACTCTCCATGTGTCCAATGAACTCATTTAAATAGCCCTTATTATTTGAGCCACAAATTATGTCATCGACATATACTTGGGCTACAAATATATTGTCACTATCCCTTCGTAGAAATAGTGTAGGGTCTATTTGGCCTCTAACGAAGCCCTTCTCAATCAAGAATGTCGACAACCGCTCATACCAAGCCCGGGGTGCTTGTTTAAGGCCATAAAGTGCCTTTTTGAGCTTGAACACGTGGTTTGGAAATTCGGTACTCTCAAACCCCGGAGGTTGTTCAACATAGACTTCTTCTCTAATCAAACCATTTAGAAAGGCCGATTTGACATCCATTTGATATAACTTGAAGCCACGATGAGCTGCAAATGCAAGCATCAATCGGATGGACTCTAATCGTGCCACGGGAGCATAGGTCTCATCATAATCAAGGCCTTCAACTTGACTATAGCCCTTGGCTACCAAGCGTGCCTTGTTTCTAATGATTTCTCCCTTATGGTTCAATTTGTTTTTGAAGACCCATTTGGTTCCAATGATGGTGGTCTTCTTGGGTCTAGGGACTAAGTCCCAAACTTGACTCCTCTCAAATTGACCTAGCTCATCTTGCATTGCAATGATCCAATCGGGATCATTTAATGCTTCATCAATTTTTCTAGGTTCAATTTCTGAAATTAGGGCAACTTCATTAGCCTCATTCCGGAAGAATGATCTAGTTCTAACCCCCTGATGGATGTCTCCAACAATTTGGTCTTGGGGATGACTAGAGGCTAATCTAGTTTGCCTAGGAGTTGGTGGTGCATCTTGAATGGGTTCACCAGACACAAGTTCAGCCTCAGGATCCGGCTGATCTATGGATTGTCTAGGCTCACCGTCATCGGATTCATCACCATCAACAACACTTGGAGTTTCATTCAAACTTAGTCTCCTAAGTTCAAGTTGGACTCCTTCTACATTTTCTGATTGGTTACTTGATTTTGGAACTTCTTCAAAAACCACATCAGAAGACTCTTCAACTAATCTAGACTTCTTATTGTAGACTCGATAGGCTTTGCTAACGAGAGAATACCCGACTAGTATCCCTTCATCAGCCTTTGCCGTGAACTTCCCAAGGTGGTCCTTGGTGTTTAGGATGAACACCTTACAACCAAACACCCTAAGGTGTTTAACCGTAGGTGGTTTCCCAAACCAAAGTTCATGGGGAGTCTTTCCTAGAAACCTATGAATGAGGACCCGATTTTGCACATAGCAAGCTGTATTTACAGCTTCAGCCCACAAGTAACTCGGGAGTGAGTACTCATTAAGCATGCTTCGTGCAGCCTCTTGAAGTACACGGTTCTTCCTCTCTACAACACCATTTTGTTGTGGTGTTCTAGGAGTAGAGAACTCATGCTTATAACCTCTATCTTGACAGAATTCTAAAAACCTTTGATTTTGAAATTCACCTCCATGATCACTTCTAATTGTCTTAATGGTTGATGATTTTTCATTTTCAACTCTTCTACAAAAAGAAATGAAAATATCTAAGGTTTGGTCCTTATATTTTAAAAAGTAAGTCCATGTATATCTAGTGAAATCATCAATGATCACAAAGCAATATCTACTTCCATTCAATGATATGATGGTACTACAATCAAATAGATCCATATGAAGTAAATCTAATGCATTGGAAGTACTTACATCGCTTTTACCTTTATGTGCAGATTTTGTTTGCTTACCCATTTGACATGCATCACAAAGTTTGTCTTTTTCATACTTGATGCTCGGTAAGCCACGGACTAGTCCCTTGTTGGCCAACTTCCGGATGTTCTTCATGTTCACATGTGCTAGCCTCCGGTGCCAAAGGGTGGTCTCTTCTTCTTTTGACATGAAACACTTAGCAGAAACATTAGTAGCACTTTTAAATGAAACTTGATAAATATTGTCTACTCTTGTTCCTACTAGTACCGTGTCCAAGGTGTCATTGTGTCTAACTAGACATTGACTTGGTTGGAAGTCAATTGTGTAACCCGTGTCACACAATTGACTGACACTTAGGAGATTAAATTTCATCCCCTTGACTAGAAGGACATTTGAAATTCTAAGACATTCGGATATTTGAATGTCTCCTATTCCTATGACCTTAAGACTACCATTGTTACCAAATGATACATTACCTCTACTTTTCTTGTGAAGTGTGGTAAACAATGATTTATCCCCGGTCATGTGTTTGGAGCATCCACTATCAACGAACCAAGTTGATAGATGCTCCCCCTCAATCATAACCTACACAATTCGAAAAATAGAAGTTTTAGGTACCCAAACCTTGGGACCTAAAGCATCAACTAAACATGACTTAGGCACCCATGCCTTGACAACTTTCTTTTGAGTCTTGGGTGTCCTAGATTGTCTCATGTCAGTCCTAGACATCAAAGACACAAATGAGGGTTCTTTAGGACGGTAACCAATACCGGCCCTATTGTAAACTGCCCTTTGGGCATTTAGGATCATGTCTAGGGTCTTAGAGCTAGTTGAGAATTTCCCAAGAATACTCTTGAGCTTCTCAACTTCACTCTTCAATGATTTGTTCTCTTCTACTAACAAGTTATCATGCAAATCATTTACTTCCTCAACCTTAGAGGATTTCAAATTTACAATCTCATGTTTCAAAGATTTAATTTCATCTTCTAGCAATTCAACATGCAAATCATCAATGTTATCATCCCTAGAAGCTTTCAATTGATCAATTTCTAATTGCAATGCTTTAACCTTATTCTTTAATTTCTTAAGCATATTAGTTAAACATGCAATTGCTCTATAACACTTTTCAAGCTCGGGAGAAGTTACCTCTTCATCATCCGAAGATGATGAAGCTGCGTTTGAGGAACTTGAAGATTCATCACTGCTTTCCTCTCCAAGAGCCATGAGTGCCACGTTCCTTGTGCTCTTCTCCTCCTTCTCTTCATCGAATGAGCTTGAGGATGACACATCCCAAGTAGCCTTCAATGCCTTCTTCTTCTTCTTTTATTTTTCTTCTTTCTTTTTGGACCTCTCCTCCTTCTTCTTTAGCTTTGGACATTCATTCTTGAAATGCCCTTTCCTACCACACTCAAAGCAAGATGCATTAGTCTTATCAAGTTTAACTTCACTAGAGTTACCTCTACCCTTGAAGCGTCTATCCCTTCGCATCATTCTTCGCACAAAGTTCGCCATCTCGGAGGAAGAAGAGTCGCTGCCATCTTCCTCGGAATCGGACTCGGATTCGGAAGAGGATGAAGATGAGGAGACCTCCTTCTCCTTCTTCTTCTCCTTCTTCTTCTTGGTGGTTCGGTCCCCTGCAACTAAGGCAATCCCCTTCTCCTTGGGGCCTTTGTTAGCCATTTCATGCAATTCCATCTCACAAAATAAGTCATCTAACTTAACAATGGATAGATCCTTGGATACTTTGTAGGCATCCACCATGGATGACCACAAAGCATTCCTTGGAAATGCTTTCAAGACATACCTCACAAGGTCGCGATTCTCGACCTTTTCATCAATTGAATGAAGTCCATTGAGGACTTCCTTGAACCGGCTATGAAGCTCACTTACCGACTCATTCTCCTTCATGGAGAGATTTTGAAGTTGATTGAGGAACAAGTCCCTCTTTGCAATTCTAGAGTCTCGGGTGCCTTCATTGAGCTCAATGAGTTTGTTCCATAAGTCCTTTGTACTTGTGAAAGGACCAACCTTGATGAGTTGGTCTTTGTTCATGCCACATTGTAGAGTGACAACCGCCTTCGCGTCGGCTTCACTCTTTCGAGTTTGTTGAGCAGTCCACCTCCACGACTCAAGCTCTTTGCCTTCGTCATCCTTAGGAGGGGAGAATCCCTCCTTCACTGCGAACCAAGTATGGATATCCATCTTCAAATAGTATTCCATCTTTGATCTCCAATATTGAAAGTCGGCGCCATCAAAGAATGGAGGTCGGGTGGTGGAGAAGCCTTCTCTCAACGCCATTTTGTTGAAAACTCTCGGATGTTAAGCCGTGTATAGAGCCCCAAGCTCTGATACCACTTGTTGAAAACGGGATGGCTAGAGAGGGGGGGTGAATATAGCCAATCACTTTGACTTCAAGAACTTAGCGAGTTTCTGCACTTGGAGTTGTTAGTAGCACAGCGGAAGTATGAAAAACAGAATGTGCAGAAACTAAAATAGAAAACTAACTAGCAAGATTAGCAAGATCGCTAACAAGGAAAATTTACAAGGTTCGGGGATAACTTGCCCCTACTCCTTGGCGTGCCCTTAAGGTGGGCGATCCCTTGATCGTCGGCAGATCAAGCCCCGGTTATCACCGGATAAGAAACAACCTCCTTCTCGGTGGAGAAACCTCTCCACAGTGTTTCAATCACGGATTTAAGTTTAAGCACAAAGAAACAACAAGAATGATCTTACTCAAACACTTAGCAAGGACAAGAACACAGCAAGCTTTCCTGAGCTCCACCCAGCGGCGATCTCACGCAAGAAACCCTTCCTCGTGTCTTCCCGCTGTCGGACTCCCAGCTCCTTGTTCTCTCCTTCAAGCGCTCAAGTAAGGGAAGGTTGCTTCAAGTTTTCAGCAGCTTGCTCAAGAGGATGAAACTTCAGAACGTGCAAGCTTGATGTGGAGAACACAAGTGCGGCAAGAACTCAAAACACAAGCTGTAGAACTCTGCTTCACTGAAGCTATCTTCCGTCCCTTTTGTTTCTCCACTAAGCATCAAGTGACCTCATCTCTAGCAGCCTCCAGCTGCCTCACTGCCAACGCCAGCTACCACTGAACCCTTACTGAACTTCCTGAGCCCCCTCAGCCAAGCTTCAGTCAGCGGCTTCAGTCCTGCAGCTCCAGCCGTTGCAACCTGAGATGAGAAACGGACAAACCTGCTCCAAAAGCCTCCATTGACTTCTCCTTGAGTGTTTGAATCCTCCCCTGTCACCTGCAGCTTAATCAGACTGTTAGAGCAGTATATCACACAGTAAATCAAATATCAGAGGCAAAACGGCAGCGAATCGGATATGGTCAGACGCGATCAGCGCGTCTGACAGTGCAATTTGAATTAAAGTGATCGGTCACACGACCGATCAGAGCGACTCCTGATCGGTCACCAGATCGATCAGGCTCCGTCCTGATCGATCCCCAACGCTCGATTAGAAATCGCGATTTCTTTGGGACTCTCCTGGATCGATCACCAGACCGATCCCAGGTTGTGGATCGATCACCAGACCGATCCACCCCTTATATCGGGCGATTTCTGAGTTTCCCAGCCTAAGCCTTCTGATCGATCAACAGACCGATCAGGGGTTCTCCTGATCGATCTCCAGTCCGATCAGATCATCACCAGACCGATCAGGCACCGTCCTGATCGATCTTAGTGAGAAACCCGCAAAGCTGGATCGTTCTCCAGAATGATCTGCACAGTGATCCTGATCGGTCACCAGACCGATCAGGTGCAGATCAGCAGGGGAACTCAACCACACTGTTTGCTCCCTGATTGGTCACCAGACCGATCAGGAGCCAAGCAGTGGGTGAAACACGCACTCCCTGATCGGTCACCGGATCGATCAGGAGCAGTACAGTATGTTCCCAACCTCACTGTGTGCTCCCTGATCGGTCACCAGACCGATCAGCCATTGCTGGATCGGTCACCTGACCGATCCACGATGGAGCAGCGTGCCAGATTCCCTGATCAGTCACCAGACCGATCCAGGGACTCAAACTTAGCCCTCTAAGCTAAGTTTCCATCCACCCTAGCCCTCCAAGCTAAGGATTTTTCCATCTAACTCTCCAAGTTGGGAATTTGCACATAACCCTCCATGTTAGGACTTTTCACCAAGCCCTCCATGCTAGGACTTTTCACCTAGCCCTCTAAGCTAGGACTTTTCATCCAACCCTTCCAAGTTAGAACTTCATCCAACCTAGCCCTCCAAGCTAGGCACCTGACCCTCCAAGCCAGGACTTTTCACCTAATTCTCCAGGATGGGAATTTGCACCTAACCCTCTAAGTTAGGACTTTTCACCTAGCCCTCCAAGCTAGGACTTTTCACCCAACCCTTCCGAATTAGGACTTTTCCAACACCTAGCCCTCCAAGCTAGGATTTTTCACACTTAACCCTCCAGGTTAGGATTTTTCCAACACCTAGCCCTCCAGACTAGGATTCTCCATATCATGCCTAATCCTCGATCAGGACTTAATCATAATCATCATAATCATCAACCTAAACTAAAATCATTGTCAACACCAAAACAACAATCAGGGCCAGACTGCATCAACAATCAGGGCCAGACTTAATAATTGGATTAGACCTCGGATTATTATGGATTACAATCCCTAAATCCCGATATAATAACGGGCACGTATAGTTAATATTTTATTTCTTTGATTTACCAATGGACGAGATTTATTCTGCTAAATCAAAAGGCTCGGTAAGTTGAGAAATAATGTTAATTATATGGTGTGCCGTTGATTATTGACAGAATTCGTGTCCTGGTGAGTTGGGATGATAATGGCCCCTTGATGAGCTCATAAGGTTCATTATATTAAACCCTGCAGGTGGATTTGATCCAACATGATGATAAGGTTGAGTGGTACTAGTCAAGGAGTTATTAGTTGATTAATTAAAATGGTCAATAATTTAAATTAATCAGCGGGCATTCAATATCATAAACACTGGGGGATGGATGTACTAATAATAGGTGGAGCTCATATGAAAATATGGGAGTTGGTGAGGAAGTTCAATGGGGATCCTTTAGTGGAATGGATCTTTATTAATGGATCAGATTTGGATCCATTAGCGGGCCAAGACCCAACTCCTTCTCATGGTCCTTATCGTAGCCCTATAAATACCCCATAGTGACATGAATCTAAGGATCCAATGGAACACAAGAAAACCCTATGGGGGCGTTTGGTTTAGGCATTTTCTATTTTCATTTTCTTATTTTCTAGAAAATGTTGTTTGGTTTATATTTTCTAATCCCATTTTCTGGAAAAGGAGATGTCATTTTCTAAGAAAATAGAAAATGACAAAATGTCATTTTCTAAGAAAAGGGAGAATCCGGTAGAAAATGGAAAACGCGGTACTCGCCGCTTCATCCCTCGAACCCTCGGCGCTCGAACCCTCCAACTCTCAAACTCGATACTTGGACTTCTCCACATCCTCCGTCGCCGCTGGGACCTTGTGGCGCCTCATATGGGTGCCCAATGCCTGTCCCAGCGCGAACTCCACCCCGCAGACGCCGCACCGGTGCGAGCCAATACCACTCTCCTTCCCCGCCGCCGACCGCTCCACCCTCGGCTGCTTGTGGCTCGTCCGGTGCCCGCCCAGAGCTTGAAACGTCGCGAACCGACGACTGCACGTCTTGCACTTGAACTCACCTTCCTTCGCCGCCTTCGTCTTCGACGCCAGAGCCTTCGCGCCAAAGGACAAGGAGAGCAGCAGAAAGGATTGGAAAAACTATACTGATCCAAAATGGTATGTAAGAAAGCTTGTTATGCGTTTCTAGAGAAGAAAAAATCTAGGTTTTGCAAGATCAACTTGCAAAAAATCTCAGACTCGATCCATGAAGATGCAAAATGGGAAATTGGGAAGTCTGTGTCTAAATGATCCACACAATACATTCACGCAAAATCTACTTGTATTCTACATGCGCAATTTTGCCGAAATAAAAGAGGGTTTTGTGGAGAGAATCGGTAGGCGATCACTCAACACCGCCCTTCTACCTCTTCCTGACCTCTCGATCGCTTCATCAAGCCCATTTAGGTTCAATTCTCTATGAATTACTAAACCAGCAGCAGCTGTTCGACCAAATGCTCAAATGATTCCGGAGACGACGTCTTGGTAAATGGTAATTAAAAGGAAATGTCGACAACTTGTACATTAAAAGGAAATGTTGATTAAAAAAAAAATTTTGATTAAAAAAATTATTTTAAAAAGAATTATAATGTTAGACCGATTTTTATTTTTTTAAAAATTATTTTATTTATAATTTTCAATATTAACATACCAAACATATTTTCCAGTTTTCTTTTTTAGAAAATAGAGTTACAGTATATTATACCAAATGCATTTTCCGTTTTCTAAAAACTAGATCAGAAAATAGAAAACTGAAAATAGAAAATGAAAAATAAAAAATAAAAAAAAATTTCAAACCAAACGCCCCTTAATTTTCTCCTCTCCTCTCCTCTCCTCCTCCTCCTCTCTCTCTCTCTTCATGCGGCGCCGAATAGCAAGTGTTGTCCTTCTCCATGCAATTCATTGTTCACGTAAATGAACTGCTCAATTCCTTCTCCACGCAATTAATTGCATGCAATTAACTTACTTCTCCACGCAATCATGCAATTAACTTACTTCTCCACGCAATTAATTGCATGCAATTAACTTACTTCTCCACGCAATTAATTACCCATGCAATTAATTTGTTCCGAGGGAGCAGTACAAGGAGGAAGTTGCGAGTTGCCTCACACAACTTGTTGGAGTAGAAGAATGAAATTGCCTCACGTAATTTCTTGGAGCATAAATAAATTGCATCACGCAATTAATTTCTTGGAGCAGAAGAGTTGCCTCACAGCAACTTTCTTGGAGGAATTTTCTTTGAGCAGGAAGCACATTCATCTGTGGAGAACCGCCCGTGAGCAGCGTCTAGGGAGAAGAAATCTTCTTTGATCATGGCTCGGGCGCCGGCGGTGGAGGGAAGAGGAATAGTTGGATTTTGTGTAATGATTATCTTCTTTCTTGGAGTGGCCGGCGACAACCTTTGGTTAGGGCTTATTTGGCGCAAGGAGAAGGGATCGATTTGGTGACCACGGCTCTTGGTAGATCGTCGCCCACACAACGTCCAAGAGGGGAGGGTCATACGGTAGAAGACTGCGAGGTAAAGAGAGGTTTATTTCTCTCTTGGCTCCTTCTTTTGTCTCATGATTTTATGTGATTGATTAATTATTATTGTGTTAATTATTTGTTAATTAATTATAATAATTAATCGTATTATGGACCTCAATAATAAACACAAAAATCGACGATCCACTCGTCATCTTTTTCGAGGTCGATTGGTTAGGCGAATTACAAGGCTCAATCTTTGAGATTGGCTAAGTTGTAATTCGAACCGATTGATACAATGATGAGATGCTTGTTTGGAAGACGGGTCTCCATTCGGATTAATTTTTAATCCATAGACATGGAGAGGTCTCTCAAGGACGACCAAGTATTTGCTTAGGAAACCCACCAAGCCATACCCAACAATTAGTATCAGAGCTGAGGTTTCCGATTTTGTGTGTTTAGGATTTGGTTAATTTTTGCGCATTATCATATACTTTATTTTTGCTGGATGATATGTGGATGTGCGTAGACTAACTCTTTGTTGCAGGCACTAGATTCCAACTTATCATGGCCAAAATAATAGTTGTGTGTGGTTGATTGTGCAATTTTTGTAATTAATTAAATTCTTGGGGTTGACGAGGCTAGATAGGTATTTAATTTTTGTAATTAAATACGGGACGTGTTTAACCGAGCTTTTTATTTGCTTTCGATCTAGATATTATGTACACTCCTTCGTGGAGTATAGGATTGATGGATGTAAATAATTAGCTAGTCATCTCGGCTCGAAAATCCCTTCAATGGTGGCTTGCGCATGGAGTAGGGAGGAGCGGGCGCGGTTATGACACGACTGGAGGCGCATTGGAGACCAAGACCATGATAGTTGGAAAAATCTAGGATTTTTCTATTTTATTATGTTGGTTTATGTGCTTGTCGTGTGTATGCATGTAAAATTCCTCAAATTAAATAACTAAGTGGGAGAGGGACCCTAAGGGTCCCGCGACCTCCATTACAATTTGACAAGTGACGCGAACAAGCCCACGCGTCGACTGAGTGCCTTCCTCCACAACGGATAGGCTGATTCTGCGGATCACTGGGTCAGAAAAGATTATAGAAAATTATTGAAGAGTGTGTGATTTTCTCCAACAGAAGACACATAATCGAAAATAATTTTCTTAGTGTCGCGTAATGGTAAACACTTAGATACAAATATTAGTGTCCTCCCCAACGGAGTCACTGCTATTATTTGTAGGGTCGAAGTGAACCAACTATTAATCTTATTTGTCAAAAAGTTAGGTTGACAAGATAGTAAGATTAATGGGTAGAACCTCCTCTAACGAATGTAGAATTGGTATACGTCCACAGTAACGTGGCAAGCGAATTCTCGGTATTTGGGGTGTTGGTTGATTTCAAAAATTTATTGTTTGAGGAATCAATTTATTTTAGAAATCTAAAGTTGTGATTGTTGTGATTCTCAAGTAGTTTTCAAAATGACCTTTAACTCACTAGCGACCATACTTAAGGAAAACAAACTTACTGGACCCAACTACATAGACTGGAAAAGAGACCTAGACATTGTCCTTACTGCTGAAGAGTACAAATACGTGCTCTTCGAGGAATGTCCTGAAAAGCCTAGCGAGAACTCTAGTGAAGAGCAGAGGGAGCGCTTTAAGAAGTGGGTCAAGGCAGATGAGATGGCACGATGCTACATTCTGGTATCTATGTCGAATGTATTGCAACATCAGCATCAGGCCATGCCCACTGCTTATGTTATGATGCAGAACCTCAAGGAGCACTTCGGGCACCAGGGTCGGGCCGCTAGGTAGGTTGCGATGAAGAGCTTGATGATGACTGCCATGGTCGAAGGGACACCCGTAAGAGCTCATGTCCTTAAAATGATGGCTCACCTCAATGAGATTGAGGTACTTGGAGCACAGATCGATGGGGAAACCCAGGTCGATATTATACTCCAATATCTGCCTAGGAGTTTTGAGCAGTTCCGGCTCAATTACAATATGAACAAACGTGAATATACGTTGGGGGAACTGCTAGGAGAACTCCAGGCGGCAGAGGGCCTTTTTCGTCAAAGTTCTCAAGCTTTGGTTACTCAAAAGATTTCTACTTCTGTGCCAGAAGGCAGGAAGAAGAAGAAACAAGGCGGGTACAAGAAGGCAGCTTGATCGCAGGGACCACGAATTAGCATGAAGAAGCCGAGAGGCAAGTCCTTCACGTGTAAGAAAACTAGACACTGGAAGGTGAACTGTCCCCGTCATCAAGACAAAGGTATTTCTTTATTCTTAGTCAATCAAACATGTTTAGCGGTGTTATCTACCAGTACCTGGTGCATAGTTACGGGAGCCACTGATCATGTCTGTAATTCTTTGCAGGGGTTCCAGGAAACCCGACGGCTAGCTGATGGGGAAATCGTCGTCTACATGGGCAATACTACGGAGGTGGCAGCAGTTGCAGTGGGAGACTTTTATTTATCTTTTGAGAGAAATAAAATTTTGGTTTTGAGAGATTGCTTATATATACTCTCTTTTAGAAAGAACTTGGTGTCAGTTTCTAAATTAATAAAGGATGGATATTCTATTGCTTTTAATAACGGAGTTGTTATAAAGAGAAATAGAGAGATTATCTGTTCGGGTACTATGATAGGCAATTTGTACACTTTAGAACCAAAAACTCCCACGATGCAAATAGAGGTCAATAGCTCATCATCTAACCTTAATAAGAGAAAGGAACCTTCTAAAATGAACCAGACATATCTTTGGCACCTTAGACTTGGTCATATTAACCTTAGTTGGATTCAGAGGTTGATAGCCGATGGGCCCTTGGGTTCATTGGTCGTGGAAGACTTCTCGACCTGTGAGTCTTGCTTGGAAGGTAAGATGACCAAGAGGCCTTTCAAGGCTAAGGGGTATAGGGCCAAAGATGTGTTAGAACTAGTTCATTCTGATTTGTGTGGTCCTATGTCCATCCAGGCTAGAGGTGGCTTTGAATACTTCGTCACTTTTATTGACGATTATTCAAGGTATGGATACATTTGTAACACCCCAAATTTTTCAATGTAAAATCATGACAATGTATGAAAAATAGTTATAATGAAATGATATAAATTTCATACAATCACATGCTATGAAATGTCATGAATGCATGAAATATCATATTCATGAATATGAAATATTAAAAATATTATGAAATAATATTTATGGGATATTATGAAATATTATGAATCCATGAAATATTATTAATATTATGAAATTTCATGATGGGCTTGGCTTAATGGGCTTTGATATGGATTAGTGCAAATTGTGATAAAAAGAAGAGGTAGAAAGGAGGAAGCAAGGATTGAACCTTGTACCTCCTAGTTGCACTCAGCATGTCATAACCAATGAACCAAGCAATATTTCATGTAGAGAGAATAAGAAACATTCTCGTTAAATCGAGGGAAGCGAAGAGACATGCCTCTTCATGAGAAGAGTATAAATAAGAGAGGGGGAAAGGAAGTTACACTTTTTCCTTCTTCTTCCCCACTTCATTTTCGAAAATCAAGAAGAACTCTCTCCCTTTCCATTTTCGAAAATTCCAATCCTAGGGTTCTAACCCTAGGGCAATTGCAAGAAGGAGAGTCCAAGTGCCATTGCTCTCTACCAAGACCAAGGAATCCTAGAGAAAATTTGGAAGAAAAGGATTTTCACATACCCTCCAAGTCTAGGGTACCATACGGTTTAAGAGAAGGCGAAATTCTAGCGCTAGGATGTAAGTGTCCTCTCGCCTGCAACATAATTGCTATTGGATGTTGTTGTCTCATTCATTTGGAAAATCACAAGGGTTTCCCTTGATGAAGGTTTCGGCCACCCCTTGTAAGGGGTCCAAGAGAAGGGTTTTTGATCAAACTTTGATGCATGCTAGTAACCCTAGGGATTTTATACACATAGGTGTTGTTTCCAAATTTTTGGAAAGACAAAAGTTAGGGTTTGGTACCTTACAACTTTCGGCCACCACCCATTCATGGGCCTTGGTTGCTTCTTGATGCATGAGGATACCCCTAGGAACTTAGGGTACGGATGTGTATTGTTTTCCAAATTTTTGAGAAGACAAAATTAGGGTTTGATACCCTATATAAGTTTCGGCCAAGGGAGAAGAATTTGGGATTTTGGAGTTGCTTGATATCCTATTATGTTTCCATGATTAGTAGTGTAGATGAAGTGTTTGTGTAAATGTTTGTGTGAAGTTTGGATCTCAAAAACCTAGCCTAGCCATCCTATGAGTTTCGGCCACCCCTTGTAAATTAGGGTTAGTGGAAGCTAACCTCACTTTGAAGTATAAACCATGGTCAATTGTTAACATGAAGTGCACTTGAGGTGTTGTAGAAATGCTTGAATGAATGCTTGATTGAAAAAAAGGAAATTCCCTTACTTGTAACTTTCGGCCAACCCTAGTCCTAGGGTTGGGAAGCACTTAGTAAAATCATGAAGCATGCTACCACTTATATGATGTGTGTATAAATTATGTGACCTATCTTGTTAGGTATAAAAGCATGCCTTATAGCCCATGGGACACTCTTATGACATGAACATGATGTGGTTGAGATGTGGTGGATAATATGCTTAAAAAAAAGGGATACTCTATTGAAACTGGGATCAAGAGCACCCGAATGTGTGGTGTGTCCCTAGGGGATCAAGAGCACCCTTGATGAGTGGTGTGTCCCTTTAAGATGTGATTAAGAGTACCTTTAGGCATATACATATATGAGTAATTGCATGATAAATTACTTTACTTTGAAAGTTGTGTACCCGACTCGGAAGGGGGTCGTTAAACAAATCCAATGTGCATGTTAACTGAAGGTCATGGCATTGGTAGGACGGAAGGGTCCTGCTCTAATTAGATTGGTGGCTCGCTACCCCAATTTATTAGGGAACGCGCTTGATGTGGTACTACAACTGGGCCCTAGATGATGATATGATATTTTTAAGTACTTACCTTTATGGAACTTTTTGAAAAGCATATTCTCCCATTATGTGATGATCTTGTTCTGTAAGTACTTAGAGATATTTGATGTGATGCTTATGATGCTTATAATCTTGTTCTATCTTGATTACTGAGTACATGATATGATGTATCGATACGGTTTTGCGAGTAGGCCCGGATTCTTACTAAGCACGTTTTGCTTACTAGTTCATGTTGTTTTTCTTATGCTGCAGATAGCGGTAAGAAATACTTGAACTAAAGGAAGAGGCAGAAGGAAGGCTAGAGGATGTGTGTGGTGATGGCTCGGGAAAGGACGAAAGATTCTTATCTACCTTATTTTTTGTCTAGAATCTAAACTGCTTCCAATAAAAGATTGAAATTGTATTACTATACTCTGAATGTGTGATGATTATGACTACTCTACTGTTGATTAAGTTAGAGATATGGAACCTATGTTTTGTTAGATAATACTATCATCAATGTCTAATTCTTGTAGTATGCATGCTAAGTAAAATGCTAGATATTTACTATTTTCTGTTGCTTATGAATGCTTCTTTTGCATGTATCTAAGACTAGATAACTCTTGCTATATTCTCACTTGAGATTCCATGCTATAGTGTGTTAAATGATCTTCCTATTAGGTTGTAAATGCATGTAGATATAAAAGAAATGAAAATACCTTGCTTGGTAAATTAGTCTTCAATAAGCATGCTTACTACACTTCTTGTATTGTAATTGTTGTGTTTGGATATACATGCTTAACTTGATAAATGATATGAATGTATGGACCCGTAACCCCGCCTTAAGGGTAGATATAAGGTCGGGCGTTACAACATTTACCTGATGCGCCGCAAGTCTGAATGCTTTGATAAGTTCAAAGAATTCAAGGTTGATGTGGAGAAACATCGAGGTAAAAGTATCAAGACACTACGATCAGATCGTGGTGGTGAATACCTCTTGGGAGAGTTTAGGACCTACTTGTCAGAGGCTGGGATTCAATCCCAATTGTCTGCAACGACACAGCCTAGCAGAACGGTATTGCAGAAAGAAGAATAAGACTCTTATGGAAATGGTTTGGTCAATGATGAGCTATTTCGAGTTACCAGATTTGTTCTGGGGATATGCTATGGATACGACAGCATATAGTCTGAACATTGTACCATCTAAGTCAGTCCCATCTACTCCCATAAACTTGTGGACTGGGTGAAAGCCTAGTCTAGGACATATTTGGATTTGGGGTAGTCCAACACATGTGATGAAAGGGGATACTGATAAGTTGGAATCTCATACAGAACTGCGTCTGTTCGTAGGCTATTCTAAAGGAAGGAAGGGTGGTCTGTTTTATAGTCCTGAGGATCAGAAGGTAATCGTTAGCATGAATTCCAGATTATTAGAAGAAGACAATGTGATGAACCACAAGCTCAGGAGTAGATTAGTGCTTAAAGAATTGAGAGGGGACGTTCCGACCTTAGGACCAACTGTACAAGAGGATACACCACAAGTCACTGCATCACGTGTCACAGAAGATACACAGGTGGTATCTCGTCGTAGTGGGATGGTTGTTAGATAACCTGAGAGGTTTATGTTTTTGGGAGAGTCTTCGAACTTGGTCCCTGGTGAACATGAACCAGATCCCTGGACCTATGACGAGGCCCTCCAAGATAGGGATGCAGATTCTTGGCAAAGGGTAATGAACTCTGAGATAGAATCTATGGATTCTAATCATGTCTGGGAACTAGTAGAACTACCCAATGGTGTAAAACCCATTGGATGCAAGTGGATCTACAAGAGAAAGAGAGGATCAGACGGGAAGGTTGAGACTTTCAAAGCTAGGCTTGTTGTGAAAGGGTATACTCAGAAAGAGGGTATCGATTATGAGGAGACTTTTCGCCAGTAGCTATGCTTAAGTCTATCTGGATTCTCTTATCTATTGCCGCTCATATGGACTATGAGGTATGGCAGATAGACGTCAAGACAGCTTTCCTTAACGGAAGTCTTGAGGAGACCATCTACATAAAGCAAGTAGAAGGGTTCATTGCGAAGGGCAAAGAGCATCTAGTGTGCAAGCTTAATCGATCCATTTATGGATTGAAGCAAGCTTCACGATCTTGGAACATCCGCTTTGATGAAGTAATCCTGTCATATGGATTTATTCAAAGTCGGGATGAATCATGTGTATATATGAGATATGACGGAAACGTAGTGGTGTTTCTTGTATTTTACGTAGATGACATTTTGTTAATTGGCAACAATGTCAAAGTGTTATCGGACGTAAGGGTATGGTTGTCCAAACAGTTCGATATGAAGGACTTAGGCGAAGCGGGACACATCATTGGGATCAAGGTCATAAGGGATCGCCAAAAAAGGATGTTGTGCTTATCCCAAGCTTCATACATTGACACCGTCTTGGCTCGTTTTAGCATGGAAAACTCCAAGAAGGGTTTTCTACCTTTTAGGCGTGGAGTTCCTCTATCCTAGGAGATGTGCTCGAAAACATCAAAGGAGATAGAGGAAATGAAGACAGTTCCTTATGCATCGGCTGTAGGAAGCCTCATTATGCTATGTTGTGCACGAGACTAGATATCTGCTTTACCATGGGCATGGTCAGCAGATATCAGAGTAACCCTGGATAGGCACATTGGACTGCGGTAAAGCATATATTGAAATATCTGAGACAAACTAGAGATTATATGCTGGTTTACCGGGTAGACTAATTAGTCCCTGTGGGTTATACGGATTCAGATTTCCAGTCGGATAGGGACAAGAGTAAAAGTCTACCTCAGGGTTTGTGTTCACTTAAGGAGGTGGAGCCATAGTATGGAGGAGTGTCTAGCAGAAATGCATGGCGGACTCCACCGTGGAAGATGAGTATGTGGCAGCCTCAGAGGCAGCCAAGGAAGCTATATGGCTTAAGGACTTCATGATGGACAAGGATGTGATTCTTGGTTTGCCCAGATCTATCACAATCTATTGTGATAACAGTGGTGCAGTTGCAAACTCGAAGGAACCATGAGCCCATAAGACGAGTAAACACATAGAGCGCAAGTACCACCTGATACGAGAAATCGTAAAGCGAGGAGAAGTGACTATCGCCAAGATTGCATCGGAGTACAACCTGGCAGATCCTTTCACTATAGCTCTTCCAGCAAGAGCTTTTGACCAGCATGTGGAGGATATGGGAGTCAGATGTTTGGCAATGAGAGAACAACAGAGACTTTGAGTATAAGTGCAAAATTGTTAGATGTGTATACTAAAAGACTTATTCTTTTTATATATATTATATATGATCATCTACATTATGAAAAGAGAATCACAATAACATATATGCGTATTTATATTAGTATATGCATAAAAGTCTTTTACTTTGCATTGTAGATAATATGGTGTGTGGTGACACACAGAAGATCATGTTATCAATTCCTTGCAAAGTATAAGTAGAGGCTCACAGCCGAGATGGAATTGGACAAATCATCGGGATGATTATAGTGTAATTAGGTGTGGTTTGTCTTGACAATAGAATTACACTAGTGTGCTTTGTGTGGATTGAGCAGGTCCAAAACCAGAGGTCATCCAATTTGTACTTACTTAATAATTGGATTAGACCTCGGATTATTATGGAGTACAATCCCTAAATCCCGATATAATAACGGGCACGTATAGTTAATATTTTATTTCTTTGATTTACCAATGGGCGAGATTTATTCTGCTAAATCGATATGCTCGGTAAGTTGGGAAATAATATTAATTATATGGTGTGTCATTGCTTATTGACAGAATCTGTGCCTTGGTGAGTCAGGATGATAATGCCCCCTTGATGAGCTCATAAGGTTTATCATATTAAACCCTGCAGGTGGATTTGATCCAACATGATGATAAGGTTGAGTGGTACTAGTCAAGGAGTTAGAAGTTGATTAATTAAAATGGTCAGTAATTTAAATTAATCAACGAACATTCGATATCTTAAACACAGAGGGATGGATGTACTCATAATAGGTGGAGCCCATATGAAAATATGGGGGTTGGTGAGGAAGTTCAATGGGGATCCTTTAGTGGAATGGATCTTCATTAATGGATTAGATTTGGATCTATTAGCGGGCCAAGACCTAACTCCTCCTCATGGTCCCTATCGTAGCCTATAAATACCCCATAGTGGCATGAAACTATGAATCCAATAGAACACAAGAAAACCCTAAGGGTGCGTTTGGTTTGTATTTTCCAGTCTGTTTTTCCATTTTCATTTTTCTGTAGAAAATGCGGTTTTCTGGAAAACATGTTTGGTTTGCATTTTCCAACTTTATTTTCCAAAAACAACATAGCGTTTTCTGGAAAACTAGAGAATGAAATAAAGTCATTTTCCAGAAAACGAGAAAATACGATTTTCTGGAAAATAAAAATGGAAAATGAAACAAACCAAACGCCCCCTAAGTTTCTCCTCTCCTCTCCTCTCCTCCTCCTCTCTCTCTTGTTAGTGATATGAGAGAAGTGCCCTAAGGCAATCGCCTTATGATTGTAATCATTTATTCTAATAAATGAATATTCACTATTTGAGTATATATGTTTGTGTTGGTGCAGAAAGCACCCAAGTTGAACATGAGTTTTGATAATGGCAAAAGGGTTCAAAAGTTATGTCTTATTTGTTATCTAACATGCTACTCAAGTGTCCAGGAAAAGTCCTAGCGAAGGACTGCTAGGCACTGGCGAAGGAATGCCAGGGTAAAAAGTCCTAGCGAAGGACTGCTAGGCACTGGCGAAGGAATGCCAGGGTAAAAAGTCCTAGCGAAGGACTGCTAGGTATTGGCGAAGGAATACCAGGGTACTGAAGCCCTAGCGAAGGACTGCTAGGCACCAGGCGAAGGACAGCTTGGGACTGAAGACCTGGCGAAGGAATGCTAGGCACCGGGCGAGGGACAACTTGGTATGCAAGACCTGGCGAAGGACCGCTAGGCAAAAGTCTAACCGGAGGAGCCGGTTGGCATCAGGTACATTCTCCCGAGAGGAGTAGGTGAGAACGCGTTCCCCGTCGAGGGAATAGTAGGCGTCGGTTCGACCTAGGGTTCCATTTTGGAGACCCAAAGTCAGAACCAAGACAGCTAAGGCTGTATAAACTAACATATTACTGCTTTATATTGTTTTGGACTAACCCTGGATGCAGGACCAAAGGAATGAGTGTCTGCAGCTCAGAGAGCCTCAAAGGAGTGAGGCAGCAGCTGACCAAGGCGCCCGGAGTGTCCCGGGCGCCCCCAAGGTGAACACAAAACAAAGCAAAGCAAAGTTAGCTTCTGCAGCTTATGGGCGGGGCGCCCCCGTGCTCCCGGGCGCCCCCTATGCTCCTGGGCACCCCCAGTGCAAGACTGCGAACCAGAAGCCAGCGAAGCCAAGGGATAAGATTTGACCCGGTCAATCCGGGCGCCCCCAGCGTCCCGGGCGCCCCCGTCAAGATCTGATCCCGAGTTTGAAGGGATCAGAAGTTGACCGAGTGAAAGTCGGATCGGCCGACACGTGGGGGGGCTCCCCCGACGTTCCGGGCGCCCCCAGGGGCTATAAATAGGCCCTCGACCCTAAGGCTTCGAATAACACTACTTCTAACGCTGTTACATTCTTCTGCTCCTGCACTTTGCTCCAGAAACCTCCCAACTCGACACACAAGCGCCGACGACGTCCCTCTGCTCCGAGAAACATTCCATACCGGACGTCGGTAACTAAGAACTGTCATTTCAAGTCTGTTATACTACTACTGTAATATTTTTGTAAGAATTATTTCGCACATATAGAATTGCCCCCAGTAAACGGTCAACGACCGTGGGCCTTGGAGTAGGAGTCGACCTAGGCTCCGAACCAAGTAAAACTACCTGTGTTCGCGATTGTTTTTATTCCGTTGCGTACCTGCTCTAGTTTTCATCCGAAAAGCATTTAACGATATTCACCCCCCCTCTATCGTTTCTCTCGAGCCAACAAGTGGTATCAGAGCGGGGAAGTTCAAATTTGGTGCAACCACCAGTTTGAAAATTTTTCAGATTTTTTTTTCTTTTAAAATTTTTTTTCGTTCGAATTTCTTTTAATATTTTTTTGGTTCGAATTTCTTCTCGTTGATCGAGGTTGGTGCAACACCCCTCGACAAATATTTTTTCTTTTATCCCGCACTACTAATCCAAGACCAAGTCTTGGGATATTCCTTTTTTTGTCTAGTTTACATTTAAGATAAAATGGCCATGCAAGAAGGATTCAGCACAGCCAGACCTCCACTTTTCAGTGGAGAAGACTTTCCTTACTGGAAAAGTCGAATGGAGGTCCATCTGAAAACTCAGGTGGACATGTGGATAATCATCCAGTCCGGACTGGAGATTTCGAGAAATGCTGAAGGAGTACCTCAAAGCTACACAGAGTGGGACACCGATCTGAAACGGAAAATTGAAGCGGATGCAAAGGCGACCCAGACCCTTCAATGCGGCTTAACAAAGGAGGAGCTGAACTGGGTGGGCCCTTTCAACAGTGCCAAGGAGCTGTGGGGAAAACTGATCGAGCTGCATGAAGGAACATCAAACACTCGGATCAACAAGAGAGATCTGCTCCTTAACAAGCTGTATACCATCAAAATGGCCGACAATGAAACAGCAGCTTAGCTTCACGCCCGAATTCAAGAACTAATGAATGGGCTACACACCATTGGTCACAAGGTAGAAAACCGTGACCTAATAAGGTATGCTTTAAATGCTTTCCCGAGAAACACCTTGTGGGTATCTATGGTAGATGCATACAAGGTTTCAAGGGATCTTTCAAAAATTAAATTAGATGAATTGTTCTCTGAATTAGAGTTACATGAACAGACTAACTACAATCTGGCCGAGAAAGGTATTGCCTTTATTGCAGGTAAAACTGGAAGGACAACTAAGAAGAAGCCTCAACCTAAACCCGAGTCTAACTCAGACTCAGACTCAGAAGACGAAGAAGGAGATTGACCTAAGCTGGTCCGACTGGCCCGAATCTACTACAAAGAATTGAAGAGCCAAACCAACAAACGGAAAGTCAGCCGAAGAAGGGATGAACCAGCTGAACCCGCAAACGAAAAGAACAAGCCCAACGTGACCTACTATGAGTGCAAGAAGAAGGGCCACTACAAGGCGGAGTGTCCAAACCTAATGGAAACCAAGAAGAATAGAAGGAAGAAGGCACTTCAAGCAATGTGGGACGAGTCCTCCTCCTCCGAAGAAGAAGAGGTCCCACAGTCGAACCTACTAGCACTGACCGCCTCAGAAGAAGTCGAGACCGAGTCAGAATCAGAACAGGACCTTTTCAGAAGATGGCGAAATCAAGGTAAGTGGATTTACTAGAAGTCAATTAAATGAATTAATATCTTATCTTTCTCGAGATTTGGCGAAAGATAAACTCCGAGTCGAATCCCTCCGATAGGAAGTAAAACTCCTGAAAGAGGGAGCTGACTCTAGACCCTTAACCGAGAAGGTTCAAGAAGGAACCTCTACTCAAGTTGAAAAACTTGAGAAAGAGAACTCCTCCCTAAAAACTCAGGTTAAGGATCTTAGATCAGCGTTAGAACGATTCACTTCTGGTTCCAAGGGTCTTGACATGATTCTTGGAAAACAGAAATCAGTTCTAAATCGATCCGGACTTGGCTATAGAACCAAATCTAGACAAAGATCCTATTTTGCTGTATTGAATCAGTCCAGAAATAAAGTTCAGGCATGGGTACCTAAACTGTACCTGAACAAACAAACTGGATCAAATCAGTATTGGATCCCCAAGGACAAGATTCACATCTTGCCTAACCATTACCGTGACTTTAGTCCAGGGGGAGCCAAATTAAAAACTATATTTATTGTTAGATAGAATTTAATTCTTGATTGCAAATTGCTTGGTTGATTGTTTATTTAATTTCTGCAATTTACCATGCTTAGACTTAGGAATGGTTAGTTTAAGGACTGAACAAACTTAACTGAAACTTGACAACATAGTATTGGGTGGAGATGAGATGATAGTATGTTAGGGAAACCAATTCTAATAAGGTCAAGTATACTTGATCTCTTTAGACTGGTGAAACTAGCCGAAGCTACCGATCCAAGACCCAAACTAGTTAGACCAGAATTTTTCAAAGATTAATTTTGAAAATGAAATTTCATTAAAAGGCTTTATCAAGGAAAGGGTTGATGATCCAATAAGGCTACGGCCAAAGAAGGCCTAGTGCCTCGCCAAGACCTGGAAGTCAATTTTTGAAATTCAAATTCAAATTATTCTTTGTCAAATTCAAATCTAACACAAATTTTCAGTTACTTATAGACTTAAACTCTCTTTTCAAAATAAATTCAATTGTTTTCAAAATTAATTCAAGTTTTTCAAATTAAATCATAATTTTTTAAAATAATTTTACCTACCAAAACCTGTCTCACAAAACCTATAAGGCTAACGTGATTGCTAACCCTAGATTGGGTGAGACAGACTAGGTTGTGAAAGTCAATTTAAGCTATTCCTAATTCTAATTGGATCCAAATCAACAAAACTCTTTATGTGTAGGAACATAAAGATTTGGACCAATGG
Source organism: Boesenbergia rotunda (assembly GCA_024364735.1). NCBI lineage: Eukaryota > Viridiplantae > Streptophyta > Magnoliopsida > Zingiberales > Zingiberaceae > Boesenbergia > Boesenbergia rotunda. The sequence goes on from JAGFNQ010006042.1 coordinate 674,437, forward strand.
ATGTTGGATAGCGGTTGCTCCAGACACATGACTGGAGATAAATTGAAATTCACCAAATACAAGTTCAAGAACTTAGGCTCAGTGGCATTTGGCAACAATGTTACACTCAAGGTAATTGGGTCAGGTAATATTGAACTTAAATCTGACTTTGTGATTAAGAAAGTTCTTTTGGTTGAAAATTTCAATTTTAACTTGCTTAGCATAAGTCAGTTATGTGATTCTGGTTATATAGTCACCTTCAACAACTCTAACTGCCTGATTAGAAACGTACAAGACTCAGAAATCATGCTTAAGGGCACTAGGAAAAATAATGTTTACACTATAAACCTTCCCTTAATACCTAAATGCATGTTAACTCAGTTAGAACAATCAAACCTCTGGCATAGGAGATTAGGTCATACTAACCTAAGAATTATTTCAAAAATCACCCAACTTGGCTTAATTAAAGGTATCCCCAAAATTAAAAATCATGAAAACCAAATATGTGAATCATGTAATCAAGGTAAACAAACCAGATCTAATCACAAACCAATTCAATCTGATCTAACTCAAACCACACTTGAGCTCCTGCATCTTGACCTATTTGATTCACATAGAGCCAAGTCACTAAGCGGAAACTGATACTGCTTAGTCATAATTGATGATTACTCTAGGTTTACCTGGGTTAGATTTCTAAAGACCAAAGATGAAACCCTAAACCTATTTAATGAATTTTGTAAGTTAATTGAAAATCAAAACGATACTAAAATCAAAAAACTTAGGAATGACCACGGGGGAGAGTTTGAAAATCAACGGTTCGAGGAATTATGTAAGGTAAATGGATATATACATGAATTTTCATGTCCTAGAACCCCCTAACAGAATGGGATAGTCGAAAGAAAAAATAGAACTTTACAGGAAGCCGCTAGGGCTATACTCAATGAATTTAACTTAGCCAACCAATATTGGGCAGAAGCAATTAGTACGGCTTGCTACATCCAAAATAGGGTTCTAATCAACAAGCGACACAACAAAACACCCTATGAACTATATTACCATAGACTTCCAAATCTACACTACCTAAGGGTCTTTGGATGCAAAGTCTATATCCTAAACACCAAAGACTACCTAGGAAAATTCAAGTCTAAGTCAACCCCAGGTATCTTCCTAGGATACTCAACAACAAGTAGAGCCTACAGGGTTTACAACAACCAAACCAAGAAAATCGAAGAAACAACCAACCTAATATTTGATGAAGAAATTAACTCAAAACCAAATCTAACTTCATCAAACACTGATCAAGAAGATACTCAACAAATTGGTGAATCTTTAATTGAACCCATAAACGAACTAACTATTGAACCAACTAGTGAGTCAAATGAACCAATAATTGAACCAGCTCAAAGAGTTGAATCATATAATGAACCAAATTGACCAGCCAGACCCGAGGCTGAACCAAGTTCTAGAAAAACCAAGAAACCCAGACTTAGTCACCCAACCGACCAAATTGTGGGTGATCCAACTCTAGGAGTCAAGACTAGATCCTCCTATAGAAACCTTAGTCAAATAGCAATGATTTCAAAAATAGAACCTAAGACTATAGATGAGGCCCTACCTGATCCTGATTGGATCATAGCTATGCAAGAAGAATTAGCCCAATTTGAGAGGAACCATGTTTGGGAACTAGTGCCTAAACCTGAAGGCAAATCCATCATTGACACTAAGTGGATTTTTAGGAATAAACTAAATGATCAAGGAGAAATAGTCAGAAATAAAGCCCGCTTAGTAGCGAAGGGATTCAGCCAAGTAGAAGGATTAGATTACGACGAAACATATGCCCCAGTAGCTAGACTTGAGTCCATTAGAATGTTATTAGCCTTTGCATCCCATAAAGGATTTATGCTATACCAAATGGATGTAAAGTCAGCCTTTCTAAATGGATTTATTAAAGAAGAAGTTTATGTAGGACAACCCCCTGGGTTTGAGGACTTAGAAAGACCTGACCACATTTACAAACTTACTAAAGCACTATATGGACTAAAACAAGCACCTAGGGCCTGGTATGAACGCTTATCAACTTACTTAATTTCTAAAAAATTTAAACAAGGACAAATTGACTCAACCCTATTTATTAAAACCCTAGGAAAAGATATATTCATTGCCTAAATCTACGTAGACGACATAATCTTTGGGTCCACCAACTCAAACTTTCTAATAGAATTTGTCAAAATAATGGAAAATAAATTTGAAATGAGCTTAGTTGGTGAGCTCAACTTTTTCCTAGGCTTACAAGTCAAACAAACTAGAGATGGAAACTATGTCCATCAATCCAAATATGCTAAAGAATTAATAAAGAAATTTAAAATGGATAACTCTAAAAGCATAAGTACCCCCATGGCCACTGATACAAAAATAGATAGTGACCCTGATGGTAAACCGGTAGACCTTAAACTCTATAGAAGTATGATTGAAAGTCTACTGTACCTTACAGCAAACAGATTTGACATCCTTTTTGCAGTAGGAATGTGTGCTAGATACCAAACCTGTGATAAGGAAACGCACTTAGCAGCCCTAAAAAGAATACTAAGATATGTTAAGGGCACCCTAAATGTAGGGATTTAGTATCCTAGGACTTCAACTTTTGATTTGTCAGGATATTCGGATTCTGACTACGCTGGTTGTAAATTATATAGAAAGAGCACAAGTGGAAGCTGCCAACTGTTAGGAAATAGTCTAGTAAGTTGGTGCAGCAGAAAATAACACTGTGTAGCTCTATCCACAACTGAAGCTGAGTATGTAGCCTTAGGGGAGTGTGTAGCACAACTTTTATGGATGATGCACACTCTTAAGGACTTCCAGCTCAACTACACCCAAACTCAGGTCTAGATTGACAATATTAGCTCAATCAACCTGACTAAGAACCCAATCCAACATTCCAGAACTAAACACATAGAAGTTAAACACCACTTTGTAAGAGATCATGTAGCCAGGGGTGAGATAGTCCTTAAGCATGTAGACTCTAAATCCAACTTAGCTGACATATTCACCAAACCCCTACCTGAGTCTGAGTTCAGCTCACTAAGAAGGCAGTTAGGATTATGCTTGGTAGAATAGGGTGAGTCTACTTTGTGGTTTTCTTACTACTTTGTCCATTTCAAAATTAGTTTTAAAATGCTTTCAAAATCAGCTTTTACTTAGTTTTGAAAAGTTTTAAAATAAAGTTTTTGACTTAGTTTTATTTTAAAACACCCCCTTTCAAAACTAGGGCTTTTTCGCAAATGGACTTAGCCTAGGCCCTAACCCTAGAACTACATGCACCGATAGATTTAGAAGTCAGCATCTCACAAGCACCTTAGGGTACTTTTGATTGATAACTTAGAAAGGGTTGAGATGCTTAGGTCTTTGCCTTAATTCAAGATGCTTTAAGTCAGTGCATCTGCAGTAATTGGGGCACTAAATACAACTTACACAGTAATCAAGTTAAGTGTCAAGTTTAGAAAATCTAACTTGAACAGAACACTTAACTTGACTAACCCTAGCGAAAACTACTGTGTATAACAGTTAGTAAGTTGCTAATTGGGTTAGACAGGTCCCTTAAAGAGGAAATTGAAACTGATTTGATTTAATTCTCATCATGAATTGGTTCAGTATAGCAAAATTATGTAAGTTATTTTCCTTTATGCAATTTAATTATTCTGTTTCTAATATATTTATTTGTGTTTGATATATGGCAAAGGGGGAGAGATAGGAAAGGAGAAAGTTTAAAAAAAAAATTTTCTAAATTTTTTTTTCAAAGTTTCAAACTCTATCCTTTATTCAAAAAGTACTTATACTAAGTTTTTCAAAGTACTAAGTTTTTCAAAGTACTAAATTTTTCTAAGTACTTAAGTTTTTCAAAACTTTCCTAAGTACTTATGTTTCTCAAAACTTCACTAAAGTACTTAAGTCTTTCAAACTTTCCTAAATACAAACATTCCTAAGTACTTAAAACTAAAGTTTTTTTCCTAAGTACTTAAAACTTAATTTTTCAAATCTTCCTAAAGAACTTTGAACTGAGATTTTCGAATTTCTCTAAGTACTTCGAATTGAAATTTTCAAATTTTTTTCTAAGTACTTTGAACTGAAGTTTTCACTCAAAAATTTTCCTAAGTACTTTGAACTGATTTTTCTAAGCACTCAAACTTAAGTTTTCAAAAACCTTCTAAGTATTTTAAACTTAAGTTTTCAAAATCTTTCTTAAGTTTTCAAAATTGTCTAAATATTTAAATCTAAATATTTTTCAAGTTTTCCAAAATACACAACCAAAATTATTTTGGAAAACATAAAGTTTCTGTTGAAAATTATTCTAAGTAAAATCCATCCTTAGGATTAGAATGTATTTTCAAAAAACCCCATGAAGTTTTGAAAAATCTAGGGGGAGATTCCTTCCAGGGGGAGGGAACAAAAATTTCATTTTTACTTGCTCTGATTAACTTAACTTTTTGAACCAGCGTTGTCATAAATCAAAAAGGGGGAGTTGTTGGTGCAGAAAGCACCCAAGTCGAACCTGAGTTTTGATAATAGCAAAAGGGTTCAAAAGTTAAGTCTTATTTGTTATCTAACATGCTACTCAAGTGTGCAGGAAAAGTCCTAGCGAAGGACTGCTAGGCACTGGCGAAGGAATGCCAGGGTAAAAAGTCCTAGCGAAGGACTACTAGGCACTGGCGAAGGAATGCCAGGGTAAAACGTCCTAGCGAAGGACTGCTAGGTACTGGCGAAGGAATGCCAGGGTACTGAAGCCCTAGCGAAGGACTGCTAGGCACCAGGTGAAGGACAGCTTGGGACTGATGTAACGCCCGCCCTTATATCTACCCTCGGGGCGGGGTTACGTAACCATTAATCATGTATTTATTTTTTTTTCTATCTTCTAGCATGGCATTAAAACAACAACGCAAGGGCTAAGGACTGAGCATGCTTGTTTAACTATCAAAGTCATTCTATAACATGATAATATCACTAGTAATGTAACTCATAACATAATCAAGTATAAGAGACCTCCAAGGTAAACACTATCATGCCATGTCAATCCTAATCACTAACACTTATTGTCAAGGGAACATAATCATAAACATAAATATGTAGATATAGAAGTCTTTCTTTCCCGAGCCACCACCCCACACATCTTCAGCCTTCCTGCCTCTTCCTTTAGTTCATGTGTTCCTTACCTTTATCTGCAGCATAAGACAACACATAACTAGTAAGCATAAAAGCTTAGTAAGGATCCGGTCCTACTCGCAAAATCCATACGAAAGCATACAGCGTGTGTACATAACGAGACATAAGCATGAGTTCATCATAGCATACTAAACATCAAGTTTCTAAGCATGCAGCATATAGAATTTTAAGCATATCTATCACATGCAATAAATGTTTTCCAAAGCAGTTCCATAATGGTATTACTTAAAAATACATCCATATCATATTGGGCCCTGTTGTGTACCAACTATCGCGCGGAACTATTGCGCGTTCCCTAATGAATTGGGGTAGCGAGCCACCAATTAATTAGAGCAGGACCCTTCCGTCCTACCGGAGCCATGACCTTACGTTAACATGCACCCCGGATTTGTTTAACGACCCCCTTACGAGTCGGGTACACAACTTCAAAAGTAAAATACTTATCATGCTTTTACATATATGCTAAGGAGTACTCCAAATCACTTCTTACAGGACACACCACTCTTCAAGGGTGCTCATGATCCCGGAGGGACACACCACACAACATAAGGGGTGCTCTTGATCCCATACTTAGTAGAGTATCCATTCAAGCATTTTAACATATCACATGCAATTTCATAAGTGTGCCCCATGGGCTATAAGACATGCTCATACATACATCATAATTCAACCACTTAACATACTTTAGATCTGACAAGATTTGGTCACATAGGTCATACTCATATCATAGGAAGTGGTAGCATGCTAACAATTAAGATTTCAATCAGACCTCTCATTTAAACACCTCATGCATAAACATATCATAGCATGCTAACAATTAAGGTTTCAATATCAACCATTCCATTTAACACCACATGCATATACATATAATCATCCCCAACCATAAACATATATCATAGGGTAGTTTGACCTTCACAAACCCTAGTCCTAGTGGGTTGGCCGAAACATCAAGAGTAGGGAAAGATTAGGACTTTTGCATTGATCATTCACACATACAATGATACAAACACCTTGTATACAATATCATACCATACACTAAGCATGAATATTTTCTAGGATAATTCAACTCTCCTAAACCCTAATTCATTGCCTTGGCCGAAACCCTTACAAACCCTAAACCTTAGTTGTTGTCATCACAAAATGAAGGGTCACCACATATGTGGATACCCTAAGTCCTAAGGTTCTTTTCATGTATCAAAAAGTAGCCAAAACACTTCCCTTTGGTAGTGGCCGAACCCTATACAAGGACAACCCTAGATTTTTTTATTCATTACATTTGAAGGATACAACACACACACATACCCTAAGTTCCCAGGGGTCTACACATGTAACAAGAAGAAATCAAGGCCTCCTCTTTGAGGTTGGCCGAAAGTCACACAAGGATATAACCCTAGGTTTTTTTTTCACAACATTTTGATTAAACCCCATATACATATACCCTAAGTTCCAAGGGTCTACTAGTGTAATAAAAAGGAACCAAAGCCTTCCCCTAAGGGGGTGGCCGAAACATGCCAAGGGGAAAAAGTCTCCATTTTTTTTTTGAAACAATCAAGGAAACAACACATACAATAACCATTACATTGCAGGCGAGGGGATACTTACATCCTTTCGCTTGAATTTCTTCTCCTCTTAAAATCTTAGGGTACCCTTAAAGAAGAAGAAGATGAGAGTTTCCCTTGTTAGTCTTCTCTAGCAACCTTGGCCCTAGTAGAGGGCAAGAACCTTCAATGGATTCCTTTCTCCTTCCAATTCCCTAGGGTTAAAACCCTAGGGTTCACTTTTTTTTCGAAAATGAAAAGAGAAGAAGAGAAGGGGATTTCGGTGATGAGAGGGAGGAAGAAGAAGAAGAAGAGGAAGTTATTCCAACTTCCCTTATTTATACTTTTCTCATGAAGAGACATGTCTCTTCACCTCCCTAGCTTTTAACAATCATGTTTCTTATTCCCTCTACAAGAAACATTGCTTGGTTCATTGGTTATGACATGGTGAGTGCAACTAGGAGGTTCAAGGTTCAATCCTTGCTTCCTCCTTTTTATCACATTTTGCACTAATCCATATCAAAGCCCATTAAGCCAAGCCCATCATGAAATTTCATAATATTAATAATATTTCATGAATTTCATAATATTTCATGTTCATGAATTCATAATATTTTCTAATATCCATGATAATATTTCATGAATTTCATAATATTTCATATTCATGAATTCATAATATTTTCTAATATCCATGATAATATTTCATGAATTTCATAATATTTCATATTCATGAATTCATAATATTTCCTGATATCCATAATACTATTTCATGAATTTCATGATATTTCATAGCATTCTATGTGGGAAAATTTTGGGGCGTTACAACTAAAGACCTGGCGAAGGAATGCTAGGCACCGGGTGAGGGACAGCTTGGTATCCAAGACCTGGCGAAGGACCGCTAGGCAAAAGTCCAACCGGAGGAGCCGGTTGGCATCAGGTACATTCTCTCGAGAGGAGTAGGTGAGGACGCGTTCCCCGTCGAGGGAACAGTTGGCGTCGGTTCGACCTAGGGTTCCATTTTGGAGACCCAAAGTCAGAACCAAGACAGCTAAGACTATATAAACTAACATATTATTGCTTTATGTTGTTTTGGACTAACCCTGGATGCATGACCGAACGAACGAGTGTCTACAGCTCAGAGAGCCTCAAAGGAGTGAGGCAGCAGCTGACCAGGGCGCCCGGAGTGTCCCGGGCACCCCCAAGGTGAACACAAAATAAAGCAAAGCAAAGTGAGCTTCTGCAGCTTATGGGCGGGATGCCCCCGTGCTCCCGGGCGCCCCCTATGCTCCCGGGCGCCCCCAGCGTCCCGGACGCCCCCAGTGCAAGCCTGCGAACTAGAAGCCAGCGAAGCCAAGGGATAAGATTTGACCTGGTCAATCCGGGCGCCCCCAGCGTCCCGAGCGCCCTCGTCAAGATCTGATCCCAAGTTTGAAGGGATCAGAAGCTGACCGAGTGAAAGTCGGATCGGCCGACATGTGGGGGGGGCGCCCCTGACGTTCCGGGCGCCCCCAGGGGCTATAAATAGGCCCTCGACCCCAAGGTTTCGAATAACACTACTTCCAACGCTGTTACGTTCTTCTGCTCCTGCGCTTTGCTCCAGAAACCTCCCAACTCGACACACAAGCGCCGACGACGTCCCTCTGCTCCGAGAAACATTCTATACCGGACGTCGGTAATGAAGAACTGTCATTTCAATTCTGTTATACTACTAATATAATCTTTTTGTAAGAATTATTGCGCACATATAGAATTGCCCCTAGTAAACGGTCAACGACCGTGGGACTTGGAGTAGGAGTCGACCTAGGCTACGAACTAAGTAAAACTACCTGTGTTCGTGATTTTTTTTATTCCGCTGCGTACCTGCTCTAGTTTTCATCGGAAAAGCGTTTAACGATATTCATCCCCCCTCTATCGTTTCTCTCGAGCCAACAGTTTGTGTATTTGATTGAGATCTTAAACTCATTTACTGAATGTCCGCAATACAATTCATAGCATGAGAGAATTTGTGATGAATTCACAACTAGTGATTATCTCTACATCTGTAATTGTAAAGTATTGAAATTGTCCCTAGTCGATGAATTGATAAATACGGATACTATCAATTCTGTTGAGACTAGCATGGGTTATTCTCTAATCAGCTGATTCTCACTGGCTAGTGACATTGAGATGTCCGGAGATAAACATGAATGCTAGTTAAGGGAACTTGTTCATTGGAGTGACTGGCTGTAAAACTTCATATGGTAGTCTACATATAGATATGTTAGTGAAGTTCTTATTGCAGCTTAAGTGTGATGTTCCTTTGACTTGTGGTGTTCAAGTCATCTTGGTCATGGAGACTTATACTTTGACATCTTAAGCAAGCATCTCCAAGGTGGTGTGGACCCAGGATGGTTGGGTATAAGCCGAAGTGCCCGAAGATGTTTGAACAGCCTACAAAGGATTCACCCCGGATTATGTGTACATGTTATATTCTTTCGCACGGATTTTGCGAGTAGGACAGGATCCTTACTAAGCATTTTGCTTACTAGTTTATGTGTTGTCTTATGCTGCAGATAACACTTAAATGGAAGGAAGAGGCAGGAGGCTGAAGATGTGTGGGGTGGTGGCTCGGGAAGAAAGATTTCTATATCTACATATTTATGCTTATGTTATGCTCCTTGACAATAAGTATTAGTGATTAGGATTGACATGGCATGATAGTGTTTACCTTGGAGGTCTCTTACACTTGATTATGTTATGAGTTACATTACTAGTGATGTTATCATGTTATAGAATGACACTTGATAATTTTTGCAAGCATGCTTAGTACCTAGTTCCCTTAAGTCCTTGCATTGTTGTTTTAATGTCATGCTAGAAGATAGAAATAGAAAAAAAAATATATTACTATATGATTGAATGTATGTAACCCCGCCCCGAGAGTAGATATAAGGGCGGGCGTTACAAGTTGGTATCAAAGCAGATTTCCCCTCCACCACACACACATCAAGCTTCTTCCTGCCGCTTCCAAGTAAGAAATCCTAACTCGCTTATATTATTTCATGTACAGTAATGATATTAATAGAGATGGTTTATGCTTGCATAATATAGAGATGATTTATGCTTGCATAACAAGGAAAAGTAGCAGTAATTCTCATGTTAACTTATTTATCATCTGTATGATAGATATATGGCTAGAAGACGTAGCAACCGGGGTAATGAGACAGTACCCCCACCTGACATGATGCAAGTGATCACAGATCTGCAGCGTCAGGTCACTGAACAACAGCAGATAATAAACACTCTGATGACCCAGCAGGGGAACACTACAACCCCGCAGGGAAGTCAGAATGTAATGCCTACTGAGCCTCCAACTGCACAGGCACCCCCGGACACTCCGGCCCGGGGAGCCCGACAGGAGGCCTATTTGATTCAGTGGCAGAGACTGAAGCCGGAAAAGTTCTCGGGCACCTGCGAGCCCTGGGATGCTCAGGCCTGGCTCAAGACAGTTGAGAGCACAGTGGAATTATTAGACTGGCCTGAGCATGAGAAAATTAAATGTGTCTCGTTCTGCCTCACTGGCGACGCCAGGATGTGGTGGGAACGGGTAAAGGCTAGAAGATCAGTGGACCAGATGAAGTGGAAGGACTTTGAGTCCGAATTTCTGGAGGAATTCTTTAATATGCGAGTCACAAACAGACATTTTGATGAGTTCACTAAATTCCGGCAGGGAAATCTCTCAGTCAACGATGCCGTTAAGCAATTTAACCGACTGGCACGATTATGTCCGGAGTTGGTCAGTACAGAGAAAGAAAGGGTCAGATTAATGCTCAAGATGCTTAGGCCCGAGATAGCTCTGAATGTAGCTGGTGGCGTGAATAGGCCCCAAACCACAGAGGAGCTGTTCAGCAGTGCCCTTATTACTGAGCATTATCTAAAGAAGATGAACCCACAGAGCCAACCACTGACCGCCAGCAAGAGTCAGGATCAGTCGGGAGGTCAGAAACCTCCAAATAGCAACCCCCACTGGAAGAAGAACCAAAATGGAAAGAGAAAGCCAGGGGATAAATCTGCCAGTGGTTATTTAGGCAAGAAGCCTAAATATCCCCAATGTGCCAATTGTGGGAAGATGCACCAAGGGACATGCCTTTTAGGCGCTAGGAGATGCTATACTTGCGGAAAGGAAGGACACATGGCCAGAGAGTGTCCTGCTGCAGCCAAAGCACCTCAGCCGCAATATGATCAGTACAAAGGTGCTCCTCCCCAGTTACACCTGATGCAGGCAGCTATAGATGGTACACATATATGCCAGGGGAGATTAGAAGCCCCGCCTGCCACGACAAACGCCAGGGTTTTCTCTCTTACGAAAGAAGAAGTGGCGACTGCCTCTACCGTTGTCACAGGTCAGATATTTATTTACAGTCAGTATGCTACTGCTTTATTTGACACTGGGGCAACACATTCGTTTATCTCTATGCAATATGCCAAAAGAAATAATATGTCACTACAAGATTTAGACTGCAAATTTCTGACAACACTGCCCTCGGGTGAGGTGATGCCCTCTACCCAAATGCTACGGGCCGCACCAATCAGAATCGCAGATAGGGAACTTTACTGCGATCTGATAGTGCTAGATATGTCAGATTATGATGTGATATTGGGCATGGATTTCTTGAACAAATATGGCGCCTCTATTGAGTGCCGTAAACGAAGAGTTATCTTCCGACCTGAGGCGAAAATTCTGTTCGAATTTATCGAAGAGCCGAAGAAGAGGACAAGTAAATTCTTGTCGGCTCTGAAAGCAAGGAAGATGTTAGAAAAGGGATGCTCGGGATTTCTAGCTCATGTGGTTGATACCAGTCCTACAGAGGGCCCGAAGCTAGAAGACGTCAAAGTAGTATGCAATTACCCAGAGGTATTTCCCGATAACTTACTAGGGTTAGCACCTAAAAGAGATATAGAATTTGCAATTGAGTTAGTTCCTGGTACTAACCCCATTTCTAAGGCACCATACCGTATGGCGCCGACGGAATTAAAGGAATTACAAGGGCAGTTACACGAGCTTCTTGACAAGGGATTCATCCGCCCTAGTCATTCCCCCTGGGGAGCTCCCGTACTGTTTGTGAAAAAGAAGGATGGGTTGATGCGAATGTGTATCGACTATCGGGCAAACTGAAAGAGTAAACCAGATATTAGAGGATATGTTACGGGCTTGTGCCTTGAACTTCAAGGGAAGCTGGTGTCGATACCTGAGCTTGGCAGAGTTTGCTTATAACAACTGTTATCAGGCTACTATCGGGATGGCACCGTATGAAGCTCTGTACGGAAGAAAATGCAGATCTCCTATATGTTGGCTTGAGAGTGGTGAAAAGAAGGAGATGGGACTCCAGACGGATATTATAGACAAAACCACTTAGGCTATAAAGAATATCCGTCAGAGAATAGAGACTGCTCAGAGTCGGCCGAAAAGCTACGCTGATAAGCGACGCAGACCACTAGAGTTTGAGGTTGGGGATTCAGTATTCCTTAAGGTAGCCCCTATGAAAGGGGTGATGAGATTCGGAAAGAAAGGGAAGCTGAGTCCGAGATATGTGGGACCGTATCAGATTCTGAGACGGGTAGGCAAAGTGGCCTACGAACTGGAGTTACCGCCAGAAATGTCGACTATCCACAATGTTTTCCACGTATCAATGCTCAGGAAATATATCTCTGATGTGAATCAAATAATAGAGCCCCAACCAGTACAAGATCAAGAGAACCTAAGTTCAGAACGCCGACCTGTTCAGATCTTAGACTGGGAAGTCAAAAAGCTAAGGAACAAGGAAGTACCCTTAGTAAAGGTTCTGTGGCGGAACGAACGATTCGAAGAAGCCACGTGGGAACGAAAGGAGGCAATACGATTGAAGTATCCGGAATTATTTTAAAGTTCGGGACGAACTTTTTATAAGGTAGGGAGGATTGTAACGCCCCAAAATTTCCCATATAAAATAGATGAATTCATGAATAGGAAATATTGTGAAATTCATGATATATTATCATGAAATATTATGAAATATTATGAATTCATAAATATGAAATATTATGGAATTCATGAAATAGTATCATGAAATATTATGAAATATTATGAATTCATAAATATGAAATATTATGGAATTCATGAAATAGTATCATGAAATATTATGAAATATTATGAATTCATAAATATGAAATATTATGGAATTCATGAAATATTATCATGAAATATTATGAATTCATGGAATATAATTAATATTATGAAATTTCATGATGGGCTTGGCTTAATGGGCTTGGATTAGTGCAAAATGTGATAAAAAGGAAATATAGAAGGGAGGAAGCAGGGATTGAACCTTGAACCTCCTAGTTGCACTAGCAATGTCTTAACCATTGTACCAAGCCATGTTTTTGTAGAGGGAATAAGGAACATGCTTGCTAAAAGCTAGGGAAGTGAAGAGACATGTCTCTTCATGAGAAAAGTATAAATAAGGGAAAGGAAGTTAGAGTAACTTCCTCTTTCTCTTCTTCTTCCTCTCCCTCATCACCGAATTCACCCTTCTTCCCCACTTCAATTTTCGAAAAGTGAACCTAGGGTTCTAACCCTAGGGAATTGGAAGGAAGAAGAACCCTTTAAGGTTCTTGCCTTCTACTAGGGCCAAGATTGCTAAGAGAAGGCAAACAAAGGAAATACTCACCTTCCTTCAACCAAGGGCACCTTAAGATCTTAGAGAAGTAGAAATCAAGCGAAAGGATGTAAGTATCCCCTCGCCTGCAGTGTAATAGTTGTGGAGTGATTATTCTCCTTGATTTTTCAAGAATGAGGACTTCTTCTCCATTGCATGTTTCGGCCACCCCCTTAGGGGAAGGCTTGGGTTCTTCCTTGATACATGAGAAGACCTTTGAGACTTAGAGTATATATGTATATTGAATTTCTTCATGATGGTATGAACAAAAGAAAAAAAAACTAGGGGTTACACTCCTTGTAAGTTTCGGCCACCCTTAGAGGAAGGCCTTGGGTTCTTTTGCTACATGATTAGACCCTTGGAACTTAGGATATATGTATATGTGGTTTATGCAAAATGTGGTGAACAAAACATAGGGCTTTGTTCTTGAAGGAGTTTTGGCCACCCCCCCCCCCCCTTGGGGAAGGCTTTTGGTTACTTTTTGTCACATAAGTAAACCCCTTAGCACTTAGAGTATATGTGTATGTGTATCCTTCAATATGTTGTAAACAAAACCTAGGGTTTAGAACTTGGATGGGTTTCGGCCAAGGCCTAGAAAAAGGGGTTAGTGAGGGTTGAATTATCCTAAAATATATCCATGTTTAATGTATTGTAGGATAGTGTATACAAGGTGTTTGTATGAATGTATGTGAGAATATTTAGTTCAAACCTTAATTTTCCCTATACTTAAGTTTCGGCCAACCCTAGAAGGACTAAGGTTTAGGGTTGTATAATTATCTCATGATGTGCTTTATGTTTAATAAGTTGCATGAATGATATGTGAAATGTGAAGGCTAAACTACCCTACGGGACATGATTATGTTAGCAAAGTAATATGTATGAGCTTGTATGGAATATGATATATGTATGAACATGTATGGAATATTATGTACGTATGAACATGTATGAAATATGATGCATGTATGAACAAGTATGAAGTATGATGTATATATGAACATGTGTGAACTATGATGTAGGTATGAACATGCATGAAATATGATGTATATATGAGCATGCCTTATAGCCCCTGGGGGGCACCTTTATGAAATTGCATGTGATATGTTAAAATGCTTGAAGGGATACTCAAATAAGTATGGGATCAAGAGCACCCCTTATGTTGTGTGGTGTGTCCCTACGGGATCATGAGCACCCTTGAAGAGTGGTGTGTCCCATAAGAGTGAATATGGAGTATTCCTTAGCATATATGTAAAAGCATGATAAGTATTTTACTTTTAAGTTGTGTACCCGACTCGTAAGGGGGTCGTTAAATAAATCCGGGGTGCATGTTAACGTGGCTCCGGTAGGACGGAAGGGTCCTGCTCTAATGAATTGGTGGCTCGCTACCCCAATTCATTAGGGAACGCGCAATAGTTTCCGCGCGATAGTTGGTACACAACAGGGCCCAATATGATATGGATGTATTTTTAAGTAATACCATTATGGAATTGTTTTGAAAACATTCATTGAAAGCATTTGTTATATGTGAAGAGTATGCTTATGGTACTTGATACTGCATGCTTAGAAACTTAGATGTTTAATATGCTTTGATGAACTTATACTTATGATTGATTATGTGTACATGTTATATTCTTTCGCACGGATTTTGCGAGTAGGACAGGATCCTTACTAAGTATTTTGCTTACTAGTTTATGTGTTGTCTTATGCTGCAGATAACACTTAAATGGAAGGAAGAGGCAGGAGGCTGAAGATGTGTGGGGTGGTGGCTCGGGAAGAAAGATTTCTATATCTACATATTTATGCTTATGTTATGCTCCTTGACAATAAGTATTAGTGATTAGGATTGACATGGCATGATAGTGTTTACCTTGGAGGTCTCTTACACTTGATTATGTTATGAGTTACATTACTAGTGATGTTATCATGTTATAGAATGACACTTGATAATTTTTGCAAGCATGCTTAGTACCTAGTTCCCTTAAGTCCTTGCATTGTTGTTTTAATGTCATGCTAGAAGATAGATATAGAAAAAAAATATATTACTATATGATTGAATATACGTAACCCCGCCCCGAGAGTAGATATAAGGGCGGGCGTTACATCTACCACGGAAGCGGAATATATCGCAGCTTCGGAAGCAGCAAAGGAAGTAGTTTGGATCAAGAAGTTTGTCTCAGAACTTGGTGTGGTTCCAACCATTGATGAAGCAGTGCCGGTTTACTGCGACAACAATGGAGCTATTGCACAAGCGAAGGAACCAAGGTCTCATCAGCGATCCAAACACGTGCTTCGACGCTATCATCTGATCAGAGAGATTATAAGTAGGAATGACATACAAATTGAGAAAGTTCTCACTGAAAGGAATATAGCGAATCTTTTAACTAAGGCCTTGCCTCAAAGCAAGTTTGAGGGACATATTAGAGCCTATGGTATTGGGTATCGTAGCGATTGGCATTAAGCCAAGTGGGAGTTTGTTAGTGATATGAGAGAAGTGTCCTAAGACAATCGCCTTATGATGTAAACATTTATATTAATAAATGATAATTCACTATTTGAGTATACATGTTTTGTGTATTTGATTGGGATCTTAAACTCATCTACTGAATGCCCGCAATACAACTCACAGCATAAGAGAATTTGTGATGGGATCACAACTAGTGATTATCTCTAAATGTGCAATTGTGAAGTATTGAAATTATCCCTAGTCGATGAATTGATAAAAACGGACACTATCAATTCTGTTGAGACTAGCATGGGTTATTCTCTAATCAGCTGATTTTCACTGGCTGGTGACATTGGGATGTCCAGAGATAAACATGGATGCTAGTTAAGGGAACTAGTTCATTGGAGTGACTAGCTGTAAAACTTCATATAGTTATCTATAAAGATATGTCAATGAAGTTCTTACTGCAGCTTAAGTGCGATGTTCCTTTGACTTGCGGTGTTCAAGTCATCTTGGTCATGGAGACTTATACTTTAACATCTTAAGCAAGCATCTCCAAGGAGGTGTAGACCCAGGATGATTGGGTATGAGCCAAAGTGCCCGAAGATGTTTGAACAGCTTACAAAGGATTCACCACTCCTTGCGAGGAGATGTATACCCAGGCCTATCGTCGGATTGTTACTCAAAAACCTCTGGCCAGAGTATATCATGTTAAGAGTGCGAGTCTCTTAAATACATGAGAGTAATTAGAAATCCAAAGGACGAGAAAGACATTACTTGGGCTAGGTGTGACGTAGTCAGCCTAGTGGGGACTGACACAAATAGACCGTGTCCTGAACCAAGTGGGTATAAGGTGGTGAAGGGAATGGAGCACGATTCATTAGAGCTACTGAAGGGTTTCAGAATAATTTCTTCTGAGGTCAAACCGTTGATCTTTCGATTAATTGGGGATCATGATGTACTACTAGGTGCCACTCATGATCGTTCTATAATTAGTTGATTATAGACGGCCAACATAAATCGAAAGCCTATTTAGTCACACGCACTACGAGTAATCCGAGGGATTTAAAACGAGTTGAAAATTGGATTTTCCGATCAAGAGAAATAAGTCGAATCTGAGTTAATCAGAGGCGCAATGGAAACTAAAAATGGCTAAGTCTTTTGAAGGCTTTTTGGGCGAATTAAATGAGTTTAATTCGCGATCGGTTCGGGTCGGTTTTGGCCGGCCAATAAAGGGAGAATAAACCAATTTAATTGGTTTAATTAATAAAATAAATCTAGCGCTATTTATTTTATAAATTATGGATGAATAAATTTGTATAAAGAAATTTATATAAATAAATTTGTAGAAATTTATTCTTTTTATGGAAGTTAAAATAATCCATGAAATGGTTTATTTTAATTTTATAAAATCAATTATGAATTGATTTTTCCATAATAAGAAATTTTATAAATTTCTTATAAAATTTATTCCATAATTTAAAAGAGAAGAAGAATTTATTTTATTATAAATTAGTTATAATAAGACTCGGCTTAAACGGAATAATTAATAAGAGAATTTATAAGATAATTTTCTTATAACTAATTCCGTTAATTCCGTTAATTCGGTTTAGAGGGAGACTTAGCAAAGGAGTTGCTACTATATAAAGGAACCAAAGGCAAGCCCTTATTCCATATCAAGTAATTGAATTAGAGCTCTCCCTCTCTCTCTTCTCTTCTCTTCTCCTTCTCCCTTCTTCCCATTAGGGCCGGCGCCCACCATAGAGGAATTAGGGCCGGCGCACCTTGAAGCTTCATCCTCCATCTAGGGCCGGCGCAACTCCTCCATTAGAAGGTGTTGCCGTGAGCTTCAAGAAGAAGGAGAACCCGAACAAGAAGAAGAAGAAGCGGATAGCGACTCCTCTCTTCTCGGAATTCGATTCCGTTACTTCATTGGTTAGTTTTCTAATTTTTCTCTTGATCTTCTAAGTTGTGCCCATATAGAATCTAGTAGTTCTCGTCGGCACAAAACTCGTGACTTTGCGAAGTCATCCCGAAGAGAACTCGGCGTGGACGCGAATAGAGGCGGAGCTTCCAAGGGACGCTACGGTTGGATCTCGTCCCTTTTTCTTCGAATTACGAAAGGTATAAAGTAAATTAGTTTACTTTTCCACAAAGTTTTATTTTATGATTATGTCAAAACACCATAAGGTTGCATGCTAGATACGAAGTTAAAATAATTTAGGAAATTATTTTATGCAAATTCTTCCGCTACACGTAAAAATTTAAAATTTTACGAACTCGTATCCTTGTCAACATGCACCCGGTCCCAACAACCATGTCCTGAACCAAGTGGGTATAATATGGTGAAGGGAATAGGGCACGATTCATTATAGCTGCTGAATGGTTTCAGAATTGTTTCTGAGGTCAACCGTTGATCTTTCGATTAATTGGGGATCATGATGTACTACTAGGTGCCACTCATGATCGTTCTATAATTAATTGATTAATTATAGACGACCAACATAAATCGAAAGCCTATTTAGTCACATGCACTACGAGTAATCTGAGGGATTTAAAATGAGTTGAAAATTAGATTTTCCAATCAAGAGAGATTAAGTTTGGTTGAGCCAAATGATAAGTCGAATCTGAATTTTTCAGAGACACATCAGAAGCGTAAAATGGCTAAATCTTTTGAAGACTTAATAGATGAATTAAATAAGTTTAATTCATTGGGGCTTGGCTTGGATGAGCCGGCCAAAGAGGGCCTCCATCCTCTTTGCTTGGCCGGCCACAACAAAGGGAGAGAACCAAGTTTTTGGTTCAATTTATAAAATTATGGATGATATAAATTTTTATATAATAAACCAACGTTTGGTTTATTTTTCATGAAAATTAAAATGAACCATGGATTGGTTTATTTTATAAAATCAATCATGGATTGATTTACCATGATAAGGAAATTTATTCCATAGGAGAGAAGAGTCTTGATTGATTTTTTATCATGAATTAAAATATGATTTTAACCACGATGTAAAATCAAACTTGGCATGATGGAATAAGTTATTCCATATTTGAGAGGCTTGATGGTTGAGAGGTCACTATATAAAGGACCCAAGGCAAGGCTTGGGTAATAATCGAAGAGATGATGGCATAGGCTCTCTCCCTCTCTTTCTCTCCTTCTCTTCTCCCCTTCTTACCGTGTGCCAACCAGCCCCAAGAAGAAGCACCAGCCGGCCACCCCTGCCCTTTCCATGCCGACCACCACCTGCTGCCGGAGAAGGAAGCTCCGGCTATCTCTTGGCTGAAAGAAGGTGCTGCCGGAATTAGAGTTTGCCGTAAGGATCCTTTTGTCGCATGCCTCTTCTTTCGCTTCGCCGGAATTTTGATTCCGGCCATCCTTTTGTGGTTAGTCTTCCGACTTCTCTCTTGGTTTTTCTTGTCGCGTTCTCGGAGAATCTAGTAGTTCTCGAGAACACGAAACTCGTGGCTTTGCGAAGTCATCCCGAAGATACTCGGCGTGGACGCGAATAGAGGCGGATCTTCCAAGGGACGCTTATGGTTGGATCTCGTCCCTTCCTTCGAGTTACGCGAGGTAATACGTAAATTAGTTTATGTTTCTGCAAAATTTTAAATATATGATCATATTTACACAAGATAAAATTGCATGCTTAGATGTGTGGTTAAATAATTAGAGAAATTATTTATGCTTGTAACGCCCGTTTTTTTTTTGACCATCATAAAGCGGCGTTACGCTAACATACTAGGCATGTAAACATCATAATACAGCGGAAAATTTCAAACTTACACCTACATGCACTTACTACCATTCCTAGCATCATAACATGGAAGCTTGGCATATTAACCTTATACTTTGCATCATAAGATACTTAGCATCATGTCATATTTTAGCATCATGTCATACTTAGCATCAAGTCATACTTTAGCATCATGTCATAGAGTCATATTCAAGTACTTAGTAGTAAAGGTAAAGTTCTATCATAAGACAAGCAAACATATGGTCTCCTGGCCAAGTCACTATCACACACATTCTGCAATGCCCTCCTGCTGCTTCCTTACTGTTCCTTTGCGTGATCTGCGGTATAAGAAAATAAAACTATAAGCACACAGGCTTAGTAAGACTCTTTCCTACTCACTAAAACCATCCGTCCCTTAATCATAACCATATGAAACATTAGCACACTTAGCGCTTTACTTAGAACATCATCCTTAACATCACTTAGCATTCATTTGACATGTCATGGACATAGCTTCACCCCATTCATAGCATGACATAAACATAACCATAAACATTCGGGTATGACATAATACTTGACATAACATAAATATCGTAAACATTCATAGCATGACATAATACTTGACATAGACATAAATAAAATCATGGCATAAATCTAATTACAATCATGGCATCCCATACTAGCATGAGCATGAACAAAATAATGGCATTCTAACGTAACATAAACATAATTAAACCATGGCATCCTAAACTAACATAAACATCGATAAACTCATGGCATCCTAACCTAGCATACACATAATTAAAGCATGGCATTCTAAACTAGCATAAAATCATGGCATCCTAAACTAACATGAACATAGATAAAATCATGGCATCCTAAACTATCATAAACATAATTAAAGCATGACATTCTAAACTAGCATCAAATCATGGCATAAACATAAATAACATCATGGCATAAACATACATAATATCATGGCATAAGCTTAAATAATATCATGGCATAAACATAACTAAAATCATGGCATAAACATAAATAATATCATGACATAAACATAAATAAAATCATGGCATAAAAATAAATAGAATCATGGCATAAACATAAATAAAATCATGGCATAAACATAAATAAAATCATGGCATAAACATAAATAAAATCATGGCATAAACATACCTTCATAACATACTTTTCGTAAACATACTTTTCATAACATAATGCATAACATGAATGGATGCATGTGACAATCGTGCATATATATATATATATATATATATATATATATATATATATATATATATAAGGATGCTTAATCTTGAAAACATGCTTTTAACATAATCATAACTTTCATTGGGCCCTGGCTTGTACCACATTCATTCATCATATGCGCGCATCCCTAAGTAAATACGAGGTAGCTAATCTCGACCTACTAGGGTAAGGACAGCTTCATCGGTAGTCCCGAACCGTAAGGACAACATCATCGGTAGTCCCGAACCGTGGACAGCATCATCGGTAGTCCAGAACCGTGGACCTTACTTAGGTCCGGTACAAGCCTATAAAATAAAATAAATGCTTTCATATGCTTCTTCATTCATCATCATTCATAGCATATTCATTCGTTCATCATTCTTTCATCATCATTATGCCTTAAAGGCATCATCATGCATAGCATATTCATTCATTCATCATACTTAACCTTCATTCATCATTTTCATTATTAGACATGGCATAGGTACACATCATTCATATAGCATGGCATACACACACAAGCATGACATACATTCATATCATTCATAAGACATGGCATACATACATATCATTCATACATCATGTCATACATACATATCATTCCTAAATCATGGCACATGTCTAAACATTCTATGACCTAACATATATTTCATGACTTATAAGCTAAAGGTTTAGTTAACATGGTATTCTTCCACCTTACTTAAGCATACCTCCTAATAACCTATACCCAAGCATCTTGGTAGGTTTAACCCAACTCTAGTCCTAGGTTAGATCCTTGGCCAAAACTTCCAGGCCATGGGGGCATGGAGAAATTCCATTAAAACCCCAAATCAATTGCTTAAACCCTACCCATACCTTACCATAGGGCCATTGGGCCCTTACTTGAAATAAGTCCTAGCTTTCCACCCTAATAGGGTACTTGACCGAAACCTATAGGGTATCTAGCCCATGTGAAACATTCACATAAACACCCTTCATCTCCCTTATATCATGATAAAACATAAAAACATATACTTAGGGTTTAAAACCAACCTTACACATGGGTCCTTCATGTTGGCCGAAACCCTAGGGTACTCTAGGGTACCCCAAAAATTCCCAAAAATTATATTTACTTACTAAACATCATAAGGGAACATTAATCAACATTATCAAGATTTTTGACATAATTATAGACCCCAAAATCATGGTGGCCGAAATCTACAAACCTAGAGTTCTTGGTTTTCTTTTCTTGTTGTTGGCCGAAACCCATAGTGTCTCTAGGGTACTCCAAAAATTCCCAAAAATTATATTTACTCACTAAACATCATAAGGGAACATTAAACAACATTATCAAGATTTTTGGCATAATTATAGACCCCAAAATCATGGTGGCCGAAACCCACAAACCTAGGGTCTTGGATTTTCTTTCCTTGTTGTTGGCTGAAACCCATAGGGTCTCTAGGGTCCTCCAAAAATTTCCAAAAATTATATTTACTTACTAAACATCATAAGGGAAACTTAAACAACTTTATCAGGATTTTTGGCATAATTATAGAACCCAAAATCATGGTGGCCGAAACCCACAAACCTAGGGTCTTGGATTTTCTTTCCTTGTTGTTGGCCGAAACCCATAGGGTCTCTAGGGTACTCCAAAAATTTCCAAAAATTATATTTAACTCATACACATCATGAGGGAACATCAAATAACATTATAAATATTTTTATCATATTTATATACTTTTAAATCATGCTGGCCGAAATCCATAAACTTAAGGACCTTGGTTTTTCTTTCCTTTCAACATCACATCCAAGAACTAACCCAAATATCCTGCTAAAAATCATGGAAATCATAGATAACTATTATACCACAGGTGAGGGAGTCTTACCTTGGGGTTTCTAAATTTTTAGACCTTGGATAGAGAGAAGGAAGAAGACTTGATGTCTCTTAACCACACCTAGTCCTTGAATCCTTGTAAGAACTTTAGATCTTGAGTGATGGAGCCTTGGTGGAAGCTTTTCCAAGGGGAAACTCTTCCTTAGAGTTTCAGCTAGAATGAGGAGGGAGGAGGGGAGCAAATGCACTTGATGATGAAGAGAAGTAACCCCCCAAACCCCCTCTTTATAGCTCCTTTAAAGAGGCAAATGAAGAGTTTTCCATGGCCCTTCATCTTCTTCTACTACTTAACCATCATCCACTTCCTTTCCTCATAAGAATTCCTTGCTAGGTTAGTTGGTTAAAGCATTCATGGTTGTACAAGAGGTCCAAGGTTCAATCCTTGGCCCATGCACTTTTATTTTTATTTTATTTTTATTTTATTTAAACCCCTTTTTCTAATTTTTGAAAATCCCCTTTTATTTCAAAAATTCCCCTAAAATCCCCCATAATTATGCTAATATTCCTAAATAAAAATATTTTATATATATATGAAATTCACCTAATTAATACCCATTTTTGGAGCCCATTTAAAACCCATTAGTACTTAATTTCTCGATTTAAGTAGGAAAATTAAGCTAAGACTTACCCCTAATCATGCTAATATGTCTAATTAAATCCTATTTATATTTATACTAATTTTTCCTAAACTATTTATATTTATACTAATTTTTCCCTAAAATCCAACAATAATTATGGTGCTAGAAAGGCCCATATAAGACCCATTAGTACTTAGTTTTCACAATTTAAATGAGAAAACACGGATTTTCTAGCCCAAAGTTCGTATCAATACTTCTAGATCCTTCGAAAATTATCTAAACATGCTCAATATTTTCATAGAATATTAAGAGAATTTTCCGGGTCGTTACACCTTAGGCACCTTATCTTTAGCCTTGGATGTAGTAGAGTTGGCCTTGCCTTTGGCTTGGGTCTTACCCTTGCCTTTAGGCTTCCATTTGCCTTTGCCCTTTTGTACCATCAGTACATTACTGGTTTTGGTTTTCTTGAGATTAGATTCAGCAGTTCATAACATGCTGAGTATCTCAGGCAAAGGCTTGTCAATTTCATTCATATTGTAGTTCATGACAAATTGATTATACCCCTCCGGCAACGATTGCAAGATAAGGTCCGTTGCCAATTCTTGGCCTAGTGGAAATCCTAGTCTTTCAAGGTTCTCGACATACCCAATCATCTTGAGTACGTGAGTTCCTAGAGGAGTTCCTTCTTGATCTTGCATGCAAATAGGGCTTTAGACACCTCAAACTACTCGTGCCTAGCTTGCCCTTGATATAGTTTCTTTAGATGCTCAACCATCTCATGTGTATTCATGTTCTCATGTTGCTTCTGAAGCTCAGAGTTCATGGTGGCAAGCATAAGGCATGATACATCAAGTGCATCATCCTGATGCTTCTTGTAAGCATCCTTTTCGGCATGGGTAGTGGTATTGGCGGGTGCTTCCGGAAGAGATTGCCCTAGGACGTACAGTTTTCGTTCTTGTTTGAGGATTATTCTCAAGTTTCTGTACCAGTCTAGGAAATTAGCTCCGTTGAGCTTGTCCTTCTCAAGGACGGATGAGAGAGAGAGAGAGAGAGTATTTGACGTGTTAGATGACATGGTGATCTACAATAGTAAAATTATGCAGAAATAAGTATCATATCTAATTCATTTAATTAGGCCTTTAATTAAATGATGCTCCCACTGAATCGTAGATCTTTGGTTGGGGCTAGTCATGGATGTAGGCAAACTCAATTTACCAACACTACTAGCTCCAAACCAAATAGCAATCATTATTCATGTGGGATAAGATCCATATTATACTTCATCTTGAGTTAGCTTTGGCTAATCGCCCAAGACTTGGTATAATTAGGTAGATAACATTTTATCAATTACATCTCATGCAACTCTTTGAAACAAAGGGTCAAGATCCATATTACACATCATCTTGAGTTAGCTTTGGCTAATCGCCCAAGACATGGAATAATTGTTCTCTTACCCAATTTTTCAACTTTTGGGATATGCCTCCAAGTTTCTCAATCTAATTGAGGGGACATAGTTAAGTCTCACCCAAAGTTTGATAGCTTGACATCACAATTGTCCTCTCGCACTTTACCAAGATAAAATGCGTCACTTTGCTTTGGCAAACCCAACAACAAATGATCGAGGTAGCTTATGAGTACGAAACTTTGGTAGGCATATCGAGTTGACTTAATTGAGATAACTATTTATCTAATCATGCATCACATACACACATTGCATATATCAATATATAAGCAATAAGACGTGACATGGTTATGACCCGTATACTAGGATCTTCTCAAGCCAATGAGAGGATCGATTGTCAACTTAGGGATAACATCCTCTCCAAGTGCATCCGTTGGTCATCATGTGTCATCGGCATCCTTCTTGTAAGTTCATTCTGTTAGTAGGAGCCTTAGAGCCAATTATGTGATGATTGACTAGGGACATTTTGTATCATATTCTATCATTAATAAAGGCATGTTTGGTTATTATACATACTTTGTATTTGTGCTAAATAACTAAGTATAACAATGTCCTTGTGTAGTAGGTTATTATCTACATCATATCGATTGGTTGAATCGATAGTGAGATGATGTAGAGAACACTACACTAAACTATTCCTAGTCAAGCATTAATATACAAGGACAATATTAATGCATTAAGACTAGCATGTAGGTCAACTGATGACTTGAGCTCACAAGTCATGGATATGTGATATCAAATTGACACATGGGTATACATTGGAGAATATCTACTGAATTGACCCGCCATGAGAAAGTTTCAAAAATTGTCATATGAGGGGCATAAACTTTCTCATGTGACTATTAGTATGAATAGTCCTTAGACCTGAAGTCACTACGGTTCCCTACATAAGGAGTTATGTACTTTGGTATCGTCAAACGTCACTTGTAATAGAGTGGACTATAAAGGTGATCACTGGGTATGTAATGAATTATGTGGAGGGATGTGAGCGATGTAGATGGGATCTATCCCTCCCATATGACGGGAGTGATATCTGTGAGCCCCTTGATCGAGTAGGACTACTAAAACACATGACTATGCTCGAATGAGTCAATATGAGATATTGAGCTCATTTGTTTGAGTTATTCTACTCGGGGATCAAAAAACACAAGATTGACTGAGGATGACACGGTCTATGCCTCATTGGTCAATCTAGATATCAAGGATAGAAGGACAAGGTCATACATTATCATAGTCACGGAGGTTTAGTCGGATCTCGACTTTTCTTGTTACTTGGGTAGCAATGATGCATTGCTAGATGCCGCTCATTGCTTATGTGTCTAAAGCGTTTAGGTGCATTGCCAACATCACGAGAACCTATTGAGTCACACACTAAGGACACGATGCTTCAAGAAATCTAATCGGGAGATCTGAGCCCGAGTTGGGAACTCGGGAGATCTGAGCCCCAGTTGGGAACTCGGGAGATATGATCGGGTGCTCGAGTTGGGAACTCGGGAACTTGAGTTGGGAGATCGGCACTCGGCAGACTGAGCTGGGAGCTCGGTAGACTGAGTCGGGAGCTCGGCACTTGGCAGACTGAGTCGGGAGCTCAGCACTCGGCAGACTGAGTTGGGAGCTCGGCAGACTGAGTCGGGAGCTCGGCACTCGGCAGACTGGGTCGGAGCTCGGCAGACTGGGTCGGGAGCTCGGCACTCAGGAGACTTGGTCGGGAGACCTAGTCGAAAGCCCGAGATGCCCGGTCGGAATTGCATGTGAAGGAATGAGAAAAGTCTCTCTTCATTAGATGAAGAGAAGGTGAAGAGTCACATGAAAAGCTGTGCTCTTTATTGGCATTAATGAAGGGAAGTCAAAGAGACAAAAAACTCTTCATATTCATGGGATGAATATAAAAGAGACTCTAGTCATTTTGAATGAAGTAAGTGTGCTTTTCTTCTTCCCTTCCTCTCTTCTTCCTCTCCTCCCTCTTGGCCGAACCCCTTGTGGGTTCTTGGTGGTCTTGTGAACTACCTCAAGTTGCTAGCACAACTAAGGTAGTTCTTCCTGAAGTTGAGAGATTGTGTCCGTGTGGATATGAATAGAGGCACGGACACTTGAAAGTGCAAGATATCTAGCGCATCTTGGACGAGCGGGATAAGCAAAGGGCATGCTCCAAAGGTATACACTTTAGATAGATCTATTAGATAGATGAACTTTGTACGAGTTTTTCTTTCGCATGGATCGCTCGACGGTTCTTGTTTCCACTGTGTTTTATGTTTTGGTGTTGGGAGAACCCTACACATTCTTCAATAGACACTCCACTCCTCATTTTGTACATTACAATTTAGGAAAACTCGAGTTACATTCGAGTCTAAATCTATTTTTACAACTAGAAAAACTCGAGTTACATTCGAGTCTAAATCTATTTTTCGGGCCGCGAAAACCGCCTTTTCGCGTCGCGGAAACCCCGAGAACCCAAAGCCATGGATCTCGTGCGAAGAAAAATTCTGAAACAAAAATCACGTATTCATTTCATGCTCAAAACTCGATCTACTCCTAGATCTAAAGAGGGATAAACCATTTTACCTTTGGTGCGTGCCCCGCTTAATCCCGCTCGCTCCTTTTGGATGTCGGATCTCTAGGACGTCAAGTGCCGTCCCTCTAGAAGTATCCACACGAACAAAGTGGATGGAGGAAACCCTTTAGGTGTGCTAGCACCTTTCAAGGGTTCGGCCAAGAGGAGAAGAAGAAGAAGAGCACCAACACTTGGAGGAGGAAGAAGAGAAGACACACCATGAGAAAAAATAGAACCAAAACTTGGCAAGTTCTCTCATTATGGCCGGCCACTTAATGGCCATTAATGGCCATTAAGTGGCCGGCCATAATCCCCTTTCCATTTGAATTCAAATTCAAATGGGGGGGGGGGTTACAACCTTTGGAGATGATGTGGAGCATCATCATTGGTCAAATACCAAGCCAAGTCATCACTTGGTCAAGTCAAGGTGAGGTGGCCTTTTTTGGTCAAGTCAAACTTGACCATTAATCTTCCTTGATGAGGTGGCATCCACACTTAATGCTCTTGATGATGTGGAGCATCATCAATGGTTGGCTCCATGCCAATTCATCACCATGATGTGGCATTAAGTCAAGTCTAACTTGAGGTGGATTTGGGTCAAGTCAAACTTGCCTTTTATGGACTTTCCATATTTAGTCAAGTCAAACTTGACTCCATTTCTTCTCCCATGTCAAGTCTAACTTGAAGTGGAACCAAGTCAAGTCAAACTTGATTTGGATTTGGGTCAAGTCAAACTTGCCTTTTATGGACTTTCCATATTTAGCCAAGTCAAACTTGACTTCATTTTTTCTCCATCTATTTGTTCTTTGTGTGTGACCCTATAGGTTCTTGTAACGTTGGCAATGCTTCTAACCTCTTAGAAACATAAGCAATGAGCGGTATCTAGCAACACATCATTGCTACCCAAGTTACAAGAATGTTGAGATCCAACATCACCAATGTGACTACTAATTATGACTTTCATAATATGTGACAATGTCCTTCTATCGTCGATATCTAGATTGATCTTCTATGAAGCATAGACCGTGTCATCCTCCAATCAATCTATGTGTCTTGAACTCCAAGTAGACTCACTATAATCAAATAAGCTCAATATCTCATATTGCCTTATTTGGGCATGGCCATGCACTTAGTGATCTCACTCTATCAAGACTATGATATCTCTCCCGTCATATAGGATGGATAGATCCCATCTACATCACTCACATCCCTCCGTATAATTTGTTACATACCCATTAATCGCCTTTATAGTCCACCCAGTTACGGGTGACGTTTGACGAAACCAAAGTACATAACTCCTTATGTAGGGAACTATGGTGACTTCAGGTCTAAGGACTAATAGTCATACTAATAGTCATATGAGAAAGTATATGACACTCATATAACGATCTATGATACTTTCTCATGGTGGGTCATTCAATATACATTCTCCAATGCATACTCATGTGTCAACTTGATATCTCATATCCATGACTTGTGAGATCAAGTCATCGTGTTGACCTACATGCTAGTCTCTATGCATTAACATTGTCCCTGAATGTTAATACTTGACTAGGAATAATTAAGAGTAGTGTTCTCTATATCATCTCACTATCGATTCAACCAATCGATTGATATAGATATGAACCTACTACCAAGGACGTTATTACACTTAGTTATTTGGCACCAATACAAGTAAGTATAATAACCATAATCAAATGCCTTTATATATATATGAAATATGATACAATGAGTCTATACAACAACCATCACATGATTGGCTCTAAGGCTCTCACTAACAATCTCCCACTAGAACTAGTGTCAATCACTGTAGTATCTAATACCCAATGACCTAGTGTGACCATCATACTTGGTCTGTGCCAAAGCCTTGGTCAAGGGATCTGCAATGTTAGCCTCTCTGGGTACTCTGCATATCTTCACATCTCCTCGATCGATGATCTCTCGAATGAGATGGAAACGCCGTAGTATGTGTTTGGTCCGCTGGTGTGAACGAGGTTCCTTAGCCTGCGCAATAGCTCCATTGTTGTCACAATAGAGCTGTACTGGGTCGACTATGCTAGGAACCACTCCAAGCTCAGTAATGAACTTGCGGATCCAAACTGTCTCCTTTGCTGCCTCAGATGCAGCGATGTACTCAGCTTCTGTTGTAGAATCATCAACTGTATCCTGCTTTGAACTCTTCCAGCTGACAGCGCCACCATTTAAGCAAAACACGATCCCTGACTGCGATCTGTAGTCATCCTGGTCAGTTTGGAAGCTTGCATCACTGTAACCTTTTACAGTTAGCTCCTCTTC
Source organism: Boesenbergia rotunda (assembly GCA_024364735.1). NCBI lineage: Eukaryota > Viridiplantae > Streptophyta > Magnoliopsida > Zingiberales > Zingiberaceae > Boesenbergia > Boesenbergia rotunda. The sequence goes on from JAGFNQ010006042.1 coordinate 704,023, forward strand.
GCCTCCAAATATCAAGAAATATTCTTTAGTCCTTCTCAAGTACTTAAGAATATTCTTGACTGCTATCCAGTGACGTTCACCTGGATCTGACTGGTATCTGCTCGTCATGCTCAAAGTATACGAGACATCAGGACGAGTACATAACATGGCGTACATGATAGATCCTATGGCTGAGGCATAAGGGATCTTGCTCATGCGGTCTCTCTCCTCTCTAGAAGAGGGACCTTGAGTCTTCGAAAGACTCACGCCATGTGACATTGGCAGATTTCCCTTCTTGGAATTCTGCATGGCAAACCGTTGCAAAACTGTATCAATGTATGTACTCTGACTTAGGCCAAGCAATCTCTTAGATCTATCTCTATAGATCTTTATGCCTAGAATATAGGCTGCTTCACCTAAGTCTTTCATTGAGAAGGAATTCCCCAACCAAGTCTTCACAGACTGTAGTGAAGGAATGTCATTCCCAATGAGTAGTATGTCATCTACATACAAAACAAGGAAGATAACTGTGCTCCCACTAACCCTTTTGTAGACACAAGGTTCATCTTCATTCTTGATGAAACCAAACTGTTTGATTGCATCATCGAATCGAAGATTCCAGCTTCGAGAAGCTTGCTTTAGTCTATAAAGCGACTTATGCAGCTTGCATACTCTACCAGTATGCTTTGGATCTACAAAACCCTCAGGTTGTGTCATGTACACTTCCTCGAGGAGGTTTCCATTCAGAAACGCAGTTTTGATGTCCATCTGCCAGATCTCATAATCGTGGTATGCTGCAATAGCAAACAAGATCCTAATGGACTTGAACATCGTGACTGGAGAAAAAAGTTTCATCATAGTCAATACCATGAATTTGCTTGAAACCTTTAGCTACTAGTCTACCCTTATAGGTATGTACAAGTCCATCCATGTCAGTCTTTCTCTTAAAGACCCACTTACACCCAATGGGTTTGACCCCTTCAGGTGGATCAACCAAAGTCCATACTTGGTTGGTGTACATGGAATCCATCTCGGATCTCATGGCCTCTAGCCATTTCTCAGAATCTGGGCTCATCACAGCTTCCTGATAGGAGGTAGGCTCGTTCTCAACGAGCATAACGTCATCATGGTCAGACAAGAGAAATGAGTATCTCTCAGGCTGACGACGTACCCTATCAGACCTGCGAAGAGGTAGGTCTACATGAACAGGTTGTTGTTCCACAACTTCTTGTGCAACAACCTCATCAACCACCACTCAGCTAGGTAGTCACGAAACTCATGGCTCAAGTATTCTCCACCTCGATCTGATCGAAGTATCTTAATACTCTTGCCAAGTTGGTTCTGTACTTCATTTCTGAATTCTTTGAACTTTTCAAAGGATTCTGACTTATGTGTCATCAAATACACATAGCCATATCTACTGAAGTCATCAGTAAATGTGATGAAGTACCTGTAACCACCTCTGGCAGCGACATTGAAAGGTCCACATACATCACTATGTATGAGTCTTAACAAGTCTGTCGCTCTTTCGCTATGTCCACTAAAGGGAGTCTTAGTCATCTTGCCTAGAAGGCATGACTCGCATGTCTCATATGACTCAAAATCAAATGAGTCCAGAAAACCATCCTTATGGAGCTGGGATAAGCGACTCTCATTTATGTGGCCTAAGCGACAGTGCCAAAGATAGGTTGGGTTCAACTCATTTGATCTCAACCTCTTGGTATTCACGTTATAGATAGGGCTCTCTAAGTCTAGAATATAGAGGCCATTCATCAGATGTGCGCTACAATAGAATATATCCTTTAAATAAACAGAACAACATTTGTCCTTTATTATGAATGAAAAACCTTTGTTATCTAAACATGAAACTGAAATGATATTCTTTGTTAGTACAGGTACATAACAACAGTTATTCAATTCCAGTACAAGCCCAGAGGGTAGAGATAGAAAGTAAGTCCCTATAGCAACAGCAGCAACCCTTGCTCCATTGCCTACTCGTAGGTCCACCTCGCCCTTGGCCAATGCCCTGCTATTTCTCAGCGCCTACACATTAGTATAAATGTGAGAAGCACACCCAGTATCTAATACCCATGATGTAGAAATAGAAAGGTTGACTTCTATAACATTTATACCTGAAGTAGAAGTCTCACTTCTCTTCTTCATCAGATCTTCCAGGTATACCTTACAGTTCCGCTTCCAATGCCCAGTCTTACCGCAGTGGAAGCAGGTAGCATCCTTAGCAACCCCACCTTTAGGTTTGAGTGTTGAAGAGCTGGCTTTGCCCTTGGTTTGGGTCTTACCCTTACCTTTGGGCTTCCACTTGCCCTTACCCTTGCCTTTTTGTACCATTAGGACGGTACTGGACTTGGCAGTGGTGAGATTAGGCTCAGCAGTTCTTAACATGTTGAGTATCTTGGGCAGTGGTTTGTCTAATTCGTTCATGTTGTAGTTCATGACGAATTGACGGTAACTCACCGGCAACGATTGCAGGATCAGATCAGTAGCCAGCTCTTGGCCCAAAGGGAACCCCAACCTCTCGAGGTTCTCGACGTACCCAATCATTTTGAGTGCGTGAGTTCCTACAGAGGTTCCCTCTTTCATCTTGCATGAAAAGAGGGCCTGAGTCACTTCAAACCTCTCATGCCTTGCCTGCCCTTGATATAGTTGCTTGAGATGACCAATCATATCAAAAGCATTCATTTTCTCGTGTTGCTTCTGAAGCTCAGGAGACATACATCATAGCATTAGGCATGACACGTCTAACGCGTCATCTAGATGCTTCTGATGAGCATCTCTAACACTACGAGCGGCAGAGGCTGGTGGTGCATCAAGAATTGCTTGCTCCAGAACGTACAGCTTACGTTCCTGCGTGAGGACTATCCTCAGATTCCTGTACCAGTCCAGGAAATTAGCTCCTAGGAGCTTGTCCTTCTAAAGAACAGATCGTAGAGAGAGAGTGTTCGTGTTTGACATGGTAATCTACAACATAAAATGCAGAAAATAAATATCCACCATTGTATCATATTTTATTTATCATTTAACTAGGCCTTTAATTAAATGATGCTCCCACTGAATTATAGGGCTTTAGTAGAATCGAGTCATAGATGTGGTAAAACCACACTACTAGATCCACACCAACTAACTATAATTCTCGTAGGTCAAGATCCACATCATACTACGCCTTGAGTTAGCTTTGGCTAAATCGCCCAAGACTTAGTATGATCGGTAGGTACTAATTACCAATTACATCTCTATGCAACTCTTGTTTATAGGATCAAGAATTAACATTTATGAATAATCTTGAGTTAGCTTTGGCTAAATCTCCCAAGACTATTGATAAATGCGATCTTGTCCTACCTTTCCAACTATTGGAGTATGCCTATAGTTAGGCTCGATCCAATTGAGCTAACTAGTTACTCAATCTAATTGAGCTCAATCTAACCCAAGCGTGATAGGCGGGACCAAGGTTGTCCCTCCGCATCCCACCAAGATTAAATGCATTGCTCTGCTTTGGCAGATTCAACAATCGCATATGATCGTGGTAGTGATGGGTATCAAGGCTCGTTAGGCATATACGAGTTGATTTCGATTTAGATCTAATCTAATCGATGATGTGCATCGTATTTAGGCATTTATTAAATCTAATTTAACCTAAATGTGTATTAGGTGCACATCAAGATGTGGTTCCCACATTACATGTGCATCACATACACTCATGTATATTCTATTCTATACTAACATGCATCACATACATATAAGGAAAAATAAAATATACAAGAAAATTAAAGTGTGATTAGTCATGGCCCTACTAAGATCTTCTCAAGCCAATGAGAAGATCCTTTGGTCAACCTAGGGTCTAGGCAGCAGCTTCTCCAAGCTCCTCCTTCCAGAACCCCATGTGTTGTCGGCTTGCTTCCCACGAGTCCGTCTTCTCCAGAATTTCCTTCATCTTCAATTTTGTACATTACAAAATTTATACTCGAGTTACATTCGAGTCTTAAACTAATTTTAACAGAAATAATAAATAAAAGGTCGACACGCAGGTCGCAATCACAATACAACACACACAACACAAATAACGGCACGCAGGCCGTAATATGAATTACACACATATTTTAATCTAATTAAAATAGGGTCTTGGGCCATGACCATCACACTACTGTACATAATTCAAAATTATGTATTTTACAGAAATTTATCTAATTTTTCTATGTATTTTACGAATTTTATGAGTCACAACTCCACGGCGGTCCCGTTAAGCGGGTTTCGGGCACAATCACGTGACAAGGCCCCTTGCGGGGTTAGGGGCGGCGCCTCTACTCACGAAATTAATTTCGTGAGTGTCGTATCGCGATCTAACAGTGCCTAACCCACTGTCCCAAAATCTATTTGGGCGAAACTTGCCGTTTCGGAGAAGTTTTTCTCGGTGATCGAAGTGTACAAGTGCTTCGCACTCGTTGCTTCGCCTCTACGAGAAAAATACTCACAAAATCCTAAAAATTAGAAAAATTACAGAATCATAAACTACTCTAAATTTTGTATCCCATACAAAAAAAATAAATACGTGCTTCGCACGTGGCTCTGATACCACTGTTGGGTTTTTCGGGCCGCGAAAACTGCCTTTTCGCGTCGCGGAAACCCCGAGAACCCAAAGCCATGGATCTCGTCTGAAGAAAAATTCTGAAACAAAAAATCACGTATTCATTTCATGCTCAAAACTCGATCTACTCCTAGATCTAAAGAGGGATAAACCATTTTACCTTTGGTGCGTGCCCCGCTTAATCCCGCTCGCTCCTTTTGGATGTCGGATCTCTAGGACATCAAGTGCCGTCCCTCTAGAAGTATCCACACGAACATAGTGGATGGAGGAAACCCTTTAGGTGTGCTAGCACCTTTCAAGGGTTCGGCCAAGAGGAGAAGAAGAAGAAGAGCACCAACACTTGGAGGAGGAAGAAGAGAAGACACACCATGAGAAAAAATAGAACCAAAACTTGGCAAGTTCTCTCATTATGGCCGGCCACTTAATGGCCATTAATGGCCATTAAGTGGCCGGCCATAACCCCCTTTCCATTTGAATTCAAATTCAAATGGGGGGAGGGTTACAACCTTTGGAGATGATGTGGAGCATCATCATTGGTCAAATACCAAGCCAAGTCATCACTTGGTCAAGTCAAGGTGAGGTGGCCTTTTTTGGTCAAGTCAAACTTGACCATTAATCTTCATTGATGAGGTGGCATCCACACTTAATGCTCTTGATGATGTGGAGCATCATCAATGGTTGGCTCCATGCCAATTCATCACCATGATGTGGCATTAAGTCAAGTCTAACTTGAGGTGGATTTGGGTCAAGTCAAACTTGCCTTTTATGGACTTTCCATATTTAGTCAAGTCAAACTTGACTCCATTTCTTCTCCCATGCCAAGTCTAACTTGAAGTGGAACCAAGTCAAGTCAAACTTGATTTGGATTTGGGTCAAGTCAAACTTGCCTTTTATGGACTTTCCATATTTAGCCAAGTCAAACTTGACTTTATTTTTTCTCCATCTATTTGTTCTTTTGTGTGTGACCCTATAGGTTC